>JANIVV010000013.1:0-357001 GCA_030555955.1 Diddensiella transvaalensis | reverse complement strand
GCGGCTTTTGCGTACTCTCATTCTAAATTCATAGACGATGCATTAGTCTTCCTTAGCTGGTGCCGTGCGCGAATATCAGGCCTTGGAATGAGGAGCAACGCTTATTGCTATATAACATGTCTGTTTTCCACTCTGCTCGCAATTGATATTTATAAAATGTAATGGTCCATTTCGCAACCGCTCGACTGCAGAATTCTGGATTTCAGTTGAATAAAAGTCAGTAAACAAGGCCCATGTCTAATAGCTTGTTCCCAAGCTCGAGAAAGTAATAGTCAGTGTATGTCAATCCATGATCTGCAACTTGCTGAAAGGCATCACCATTATTGTTGGCGGTGGAGTTGGCTAAAATAGCATCTAAAGTGCTCTGTATTACATTGCCATTATCATCAAAACTAGCTTCTGGGGCATAGGACATGTTGATCGCATCTTCAGCTAATTTTAAACCGTGCTCCAGATAGAACTTCTCTTGAGAGTGCTCAAATATCTGAATCATTCCTAGGGCCGCAATCATCGATGCAGAAGTATCTCTGTACGTTGGCCTTGGTGCATGAAAGTCCCAGAATGGTACACCATCTTCTGTAAGATTTTCAAGGAAGCATTTTGCACAATGTTTTGCTGCATCCAAGAAAATGCTCTGTTTTGTCCAGTAATAAACTTGCGCAAACCCGTAGATTGCCCAGGACTGACCGCGTGCCCATATTGATGAGTCAGAGTATCCCTGGAAAGTGAACTGATCCTTTACAGCACCCGTCAAGTTATCAAGATCACAGCAATGAAATGTAGAATAATCTTGCTGCCTGATGAGAGCCTCAAGGGTCTTTTGCGCATGATTGGTCGCAATTGTGGACAGTTTGAGATCTCCATTTTTGCTAGAGACATAGTATAACAGATCCAAATTCATGATATTATCAATTATAACAATAAAGTGATTACCCAATCCTTCCAGTTTTCTGGATTTGTTGACTGCTCTGTCCCAGCTTCTAATGCAACCTACCTTTTCATCATATCGTGAGGCCAAGCTATAGGCAGCAGTCTCTAGAACCTTGAAAGACTGGGTATCACCAGTTAGTTGAAATTCTCTGCGAAATGCAGGCATATAAATGAAACCTAGATCATGGTTATCTGTTCTGTTGGCCAAAGGGATCAAGTTCTGCGACCACCACTTGCAGGCAAAGTGAAGTTTTGTTGGATCCAGTATTTCAATAGGAAATTTATCTGGATACTTTCTGGCCCTCTCTAACAGTACATAGAGACTCCCTGGAAAAAACCCTGAAGTCCAGTAATATATGTCTTTATATATATACCGGCCGTGCGAGTACTCGGGCATCCTATTTGGCGGCTGCTTCTCAGATAACGACAAAGCTGCCAAGCCCCATATTTTTGCTGCATTAGATTCCGCATAAAGTGTTCTTAGAAGAGTTGGTGATATCGCATTGCCATTCTGAGTCATTAGAGGTAGGTTTCTATAGGAGGTTTAGGCTCTCGCATACCTTTTTGAGGGATCTGCTGTTAGATTCAACTAATAAAGGGCTCATTAAATCTTATTACTACCAACCAAGAGTAAAATTACGAGTCTAATGGATCACAACACTGATTTATATCTGCTGGTTGAGTAGTGCTGAATCAGGTCGGTCAGGTCGGTGTGCGGTCCGCTGTCCGACAATGAGAAAATAATGTGACATACGAATTTCATTGTTAGCTAAACTAAGGGATTAGCGATACACAAAAGTCGAGGCTGTCCCACCGGAGCTTACGCACTATAAGCAGTGTTGTGTTAAACATGTAACGGTAACTTTCTATGTTATTTCAGGCAACAAGAACTCGCAGCCACCCCTGTCCTTGATTTTATTTATTACTATTACGTCAGAGAATGAAATCCATAATTGATATAATGTCGATTAATATAATGAAGATAGCTAATTATATATAATAAAGCAGTAATTTGAGCAATGTAGCATCCTTCTAGACGCTTCATTTCAGTATACATAGGACAATAAGGTGATTAACTACTATCGTTTCATTTCAAATGCTACCCAGCCCAGCTCCCGAACTATTAGTTGCAAGAACAAAATGCAAAGGACGACATAGACGAACCCTCTAAGTAAAAGTGAATAAGATATTCTATACCTAGCATACAGCTAATAGTAAGTTTCAGCATTTCTGAGCCAGTAAGGAGACACATATCCTCCAGTCCAACACTTTCCTACGCAAAGACGATGCCAGTACTTCAGTCCAAGACCCAAACTGAAAGGTATAACTGATGATTCGTGAACAGCCACTTCAATATTGGCTGATTTAACAAGTTCAGGCAACCTGACAGCAATATTAGATATTCCTAAGTTAGTAGTCTGAGCACATGCAGTTTGGCCGTTGCATGGATCGGTTGCGGTCATCTCAAAGATAGCATCCTGAGGGGAGAGCAGGGTCAACTCCATTGACTTACCTGCGTAGGACAATATGGCAGTCCTATTAGTAGAATCATCGATCCTGACATTTGCCATGGTATGCCAGCTGGTAGCAATGTCCACTGGATGGTCCGCATTTATTTCATCGCGAATCAACACGTACTTATCACTGACCAGAGCGATACCTCTTAAGACAGATGAAGTCAGATTATAAGCATTTGATAGGTCCATGATCGCATAGTGTCCTCCTAAAATGAGATCTCCTGTGCCATATATAGAAGCATTCGCCGATACAACCTGATTCTCAAAGTTTAAAGACTCTTGAACGATATCTGAAATTGCCAACGTATTTGCAGACTCTGTTCCTGTCCTATAGTAGGTCCATCTGAGATCTCCAAAATAGTCCGGCAGATTATAATTTTCCGACCCTAGGTTGGTAGTCCATTCCACACCATTTTTCTCTACAGTAAAAGAACCAATGTCTAAATGGCCATGTGATCGGCCGTTGAAGCCAGCCCTGAACCCAACAAACCAAGAATTAGGATCCGTCCAGGAATATCTGAAAGATGTAGCTCCAACTCCGATGAAACGAGACGATCGCGACAGTTTTTGCAAGCCTCCTTGTTGGAAGAGCTTCGAGTTGTAATGATATAGGAGCTCAACTGAAGTAGCATCGGCTACGTTCGGGTATTTAGACTTGACTACAGAGAGGTATCCCTTCTCTCCTTTATAGTACTTCTGATCCCAGTACCCCAAATCCCAGAGATTTGCTGCACCAGTTATAGTAGAATTTCCATCGGCCCATGAAAAGGCAACGTCGTTAGAATTTCCTAGCATCTGAGCTTTCCACTCACCAACACCACTCATTCCCTCGTTGTCTCCGAGACCAAAATCAGAACCGACAGAGCTTTCCAAAGTTCTGAAGAGCATTGCAAGCGGTGCGCTTGCGTAAGTCCCATAATTGTCACCTTCATACCATCCTCCATCGGGAGCATATGCTTCCAGAGATAGATTGAGCTTAGGAATAGAGAAAGCTAGCATCGCTTCTGCCAAGGTTCTGTTTTTATCTGCGATACCAATGGCCCCCATCATCAACGCGCCATTGCATACCTGTGCCCAGTTATTTGTGTGCTCTGACCACGAATTAGAAACCCCTCCATATCCAAGACCTGCCTCTAGGCCTTTCACCATAATAGCTTGTTCAATAGTATTCCGCTGAGTTTCACTCAAAACATCATAAACCCAGTCATAAGCCAGTGTTGTGGAAAAGATAATAACTGCAGACGTCAAGAAGTTAGAGGGGTCCCAATCAGGGAAGGCACTTATGGACATAATCTCCTCAATTACCCAGTCAGAATATCGACTATCGTTAGTTAGGAGATACATCCCCGCAGCGGCCGTTAGCTGGCGGTGACTATAGAATCCATCTGCCTTTTTGTCAACCGGGCCTGAAATTATCACCTCAACCGTCTCCTGAAGTCTAGAAAGTAATTCCCCAAGATATATATCCGTTTTATTCATTTCCAAAAGGTCTGAGACTCTTTCTGGAGTCAGAATCATCCTAGGGTGATCCGGAAGATCATCAAGGGTACTGTAATCATATCCTAGCGCCACGCCTATAAAACATAATACTGCAAAAAAAAAGGCCTTCATCGTAATATTTGCCTATCATATAGCTATTTCAGCCGTTATGCAGGACAGAATTAGAATGCTATATAACACTCCGCCGACCTGCGACCTGAGCGGTCCAAGAGCCGCCTTCACCGACAATCGGAGATCGCAGCATATGCCTGGTGCATGAGCAAGCATGTGAACGTTCCAATTACGTTACTCTCAATTCATCTTGTCGTCTGTAGGCTGATCTGTAGATTATAGATTGAGAAATTTTGACGGAGCATTAATAATTAGTGGTGGTAAGTAGTATTCTTCAACCGCGACCGTAGTCCCAAAATCTCTACTTGAGCTCCGAGTTGCAACCTCCCAAGTTCGCAGCTCCAACCGGTGGAGAGTACCTCTGCCCCGCACGCTCGGCGAATTAGGAGAAATGCAGTCAGAAATTATGGGACTGTGGCAGCCACCGTACTCTACCTAAATGGTATACAAACTTCCTGCATATAGGAGGAACTCCTCAATTTCGGTATTATCTATGAACTTGATTCATATGTACGGAGAGATCATGATATAACGTCGTATCGATATCGTTTGCGTTGCATTCGTTCTAGCTACCTCACGCCCTAATTTTGTAAGAGAGCAGATGGGTGCTTTTTCGGATATCCGTATGAAGTGGCTGTCGCTATACGCCCTTGCAGATATACGTGTCATGTCAAGGAGTGCGCGTTGCCTGGCATACTCTGAAAGGCAGTAACGGAGCACGGTCCGCAAACCGCTGGGGATTGTAACGAGAAAAAGTAAAAACGTAGATCAACAACTTTACTGACCCCGCTTTGAGATTATTTAATACTATATGTCTCGATAACAGATAAGAAGCATGCAAAAGTTGATATCAGGGGAACTGAGATTCTGATATTTTCATATAAAGGTGACTCTGTACCACCCACAATCCGTTGCTGGTAGGACGTTTCTTCAACTAATTCATTGGATGCCAGAAAATCGAGCGACTGGGGACGAAGCAGCCAAAGCTGATACAGCAGTTGTCATGACTGAAGTACTTACATTCGAGGAGGCTCTTCCAAAACTTGATAGGCCATGGTTTTACTATCCATATCTTGTGAAGCTGAATCTACTGCTTTTCTCGGCCCTATTGACACAAATCACACAGGGATACGATAGCGGTATGGTAAACAATCTACAGAGTGTTGAGGCCTGGCAGGAATACTTTGATAACCCCACTGGGGCACGTCTTGGAACCATGACAAATGGAATCGTTATCGGGACACTGGTATCAGTTCCGTTCATTAGTCCTCTATCTGAATATTTTGGTAGAAAGGTTCCTATGCTTATTGGAACTTTTATTATTGTTGCTGGGTCTATTATTCAGGGATGTGCTCAAAACTTTTCCATGTTTTTGGCTGGCCGAATTTTGCTCGGAATTGGAAATGGTCTCGCATGTGCCGTTGCTGAGGTTTACCTTACGGAATGCGCATACCCTACACAGCGTCCGACTATGCTTGGGCTACTACAAGCAGGATACCCGATTGGATCTTTTCTGGGTGCTCTTGTGACTTGGGGGCCATATCTTTCATCGCTCAGAACCAGCACTTGGTCATGGCGCATCCCTTCGCTAATTCAAGCGTTCTTCCCATTAGTACAGTTCTGTCTGATCGTCATTGGTCCAGAGTCTCCCAGATACCAGATATCGAAGGGCAAGTTTGATTCGGCAATGAAGTTCTTTGTCAGGTACCATGGCGCTGGTGATTCGGACAGTGCCCTAGTCAAATTCCAAATGGCCGAGATTACTGCAACTCTGGAGGCAGAGAAGGCGCAAAAGGCGTCAAGATGGGCCGAATGGATTTCTTCAAAACCAATGATTCACCGCCTCTGTATTGTTGCTGGACTAGCTCCCATGATCCAGCTCTGTGGAAATGCCGTTATCTCCTACTATCTCTCACTCGTTCTTAATGGTATTGGTATTACGTCCTCTTTAACAAAGCTCAAGATCAACGTGGGGATAAGCGCGTGGGGCTTGGTTTGGGATGTATGCGCTGCATCAGTTATCTACAGAGTTAGGCGGAAGGTTATGTTTATTACCGGACTGTCGTTGCTCTGTGTGACATACATGATCTTCACGATTCTTTCTGCTATTATTCAGAAAAGGAATTACGAGGACCACTCACTTGGTGTTGGTGCAGTGATAATGATATTTGCGTTTCAAGGGTTTTACCACCTCATTTCCCCTGTTGCTATCACTTATTATACTGAAATTTGCCCATTTTCATTGCGCGCAAAAGGTGCCCAGATCTATATCATGATGGGTAACCTTACTGGTCTGTTCAACAACTATGTGAATCCAATCGGGATGGAAGCCATAACGTGGAAGTATTATATTGTATGGACTGTGTGGTTGGCTTGCCAGGCTGTTATCATATATTTGTTCTTTCCCGAAACATTTGGTCTATCCCTCGAGGAGGTCTCTACTGTATTTGGAGACTCCGTGATTACCTGGGATTCTATGGCAGCAGCTGCAGAAAAGTTCGAATCGTCCAAGTTTACGGCAGACTAGAACTTTTATATGGGCTGCCATCTTATAAATAAGTGATAATATGAATCAAATGTCAATCCTTTAGCTTACAAACAGTTGTATGAGTAAACTCAATTAGTATTAGTACCGATGGCTGCATATAACCGTGTTTTCAGGCAAATTCACTGCTTTAGCAGTCGAATCAGGGATTGGGAAAGCACAAGTCGTAATTATCTTAGATGTACCGCAATACCAAATCGATGTAAATTATAGGATTGAACAAAGTCACGAGAATTTAATCATACAGCTATAGCCTACTTTTTCAGCTCAGTAAAAATATCTTCATATACTTCTGTTCAAGGTTATTTAAAAGAAATAAACACCTAAAAGTAAATTTCAGCATTTCTCAGCCAATAAGGATCCACGTAATCTCCAGACCAGCAATCGCCAGTGCACAGGCTTGGCCAATCTGTAAGATCAATATCAGGGCTAGTCGGAACAAGCGAAGTTTCATGGATGGCCATTTCGATCTGTGCCGATTCGACAAGTCCAGGTAACCTTATAACAATGTTATATATCCCAGAATTTGTAGACTGTACGCATGTAGCCACTCCTTCACAAGGATCAGTAGAAGACATTTCAAAATAAGCACTTGAAGGTGATAAAAGTGATAGTCCCATAACGGAGCCTGCGTATTTCAAAGTAGAAGTTCTGTTAATATTGCTAGCGATACTCACAGATGCCCGAGTATGAAATCCAATAGCAATATCAACTGGGTGATTTGCTTCAACCTCATCACGGATAAGGACGTAATCAGCAAGTAAGGCTACCCCACGTAAAACAGAGGTCGTCTGACTATAAGCGTCGGTTAAATTCACTACCGCATAGCTTCCAGGGAAGGTGTCTCCTGAACCCGAAGGCTTGGTTGAATTCGTTATAATGTGAGTTTCATTCAATGAAAGATTGCCAGTGCTCAAAATAGACTCGTTTGCCGATACAACTTGATTCTCAAAATGTAGTGGCCTCTGAACTTGATCTGAAATTGTCAAGCTGTTCGCAGACTCAGTCTCTGTCCTATAATAGGTCCACCTAAGATCTCCAAAATACGTAGGAACATTATAATTTTCCGAGCCAAGATTCATAGTCCATTCCACCCCATTTTTTTCAATTGTACAAGAGCCCATATCCAAATGGCCGTGTGACCGTCCATTGAAGCCAGCCCTCAATCCTACAAACCAGTCGTTCGGATCTGTCCACGAGGATCTGAAAGTTACTGCACCAACTCCAATAAAGCGAGATGACAAGGGGAGATTCTCCAGGTTTGAAGTATCAGCAAGTTCTGTCTCATAAAAGAACAAAGCCTCGACAGAAGTGACCGCTGATATACTAGGATATCTAGATCTAACACCCGAGAGGTATCCTTTCTTCCCCTGGTAGTATCTCTGATCCCAATAGCCCAGACCCCAGAGGTTTGGGCCAGTGGTTATTGTAGAATTTCCATCTGCCCATGAAAATGCCACACCATTGGAATTTCCTAGCATACTAAGTTTCCAGTCACCGATTCCTCTCATGCCTGGTTATCACCCAGGCCAAAATCAGAATCAATTGCTGTACTGAGAGTTTGAAGTAGCATGGCCAAAGGCGCGGAAGCGTAATTTCCGTAATTGTCACCTTCATACCATCCTCCATCGGGAGCATATGCTTCCAGAGATACATTGAGCTTAGGAATAGAGAAAGCTAGCATCGCTTCTGCCAAGGTTCTGTTTTTATCTGCGATACCAATGGCCCCCATCATCAACGCGCCATTGCATACCTGTGCCCAGTTATTTGTGTGCTCTGACCACGAATTAGAAACCCCTCCATATCCAAGACCTGCCTCTAGGCCTTTCACCATAATAGCTTGTTCAATAGTATTCCGCTGAGTTTCATTCAAAACATCATAAACCCAGTCATAAGCCAAGGTGATGGAGTACACAATAGCAGCAGTGGTTAGAAAGTTTGATGGGTCCCAGTCTTGAAAAGAGCTAACGGACAATATCTCCTCAATCACCCAGTCAGAGTATTTGGTTTCGTTAGTTAAAAGGTACACAGCCGCGACGCCAGTTAGTTTTCGTTGGCTGTCGAACCCTGTTGCCGCCTTATCAACCGCCTGCGAAATTACCGAATCGGCAGATTTTTTGAGCTGAACGATAATCTCGCCAAAGTACGGATCAGTAGCATTCATCTCCAACACATGCGATATTCTCCCAGAAGTCAAGATCATGCGGGGGTGACTAGGCAGATCATCCAGGACACTGAAGTCATAGCCGCACGTCAACCTGATGAGAGCAAGTAGGACTGAAGTGATTACGAAAAGCCTGTTCATTTAGAGAACGATATTCCTTATCAATTTCCTCTTCTCAGGGCCTTGGCTAATATAAGTTGCAAGATCTCCATGGCAGGTTGAGTAGCACTCAGGAGTGACGGGCCGAGCTCCGTCAAAGGAGGTATGACGGAGGCACGGCCGCGACAGCATACTCGAGAATGTTGCAAAACAGAGATAAATAATGACTCGTGATCAAAAAGATAGTAACCTTCGCATGTTAATCATCGTCAATCGAAACGCGTACAAAGTAAGCTCTTTCTTGGCCATGCAGAAAATATGGAGTTGCAATAAAAGACCTTATCAGAGTGCAGATAATGGTCCAAGGCAAGCTGAATTAAACTATCACAACTACTAGCCTCATATCACTCTCCGCTTATAGTTGTAGAAACAGTGCCTGTCTCTCATACTGCGATAAGTAGCTGCAATGACTTCAGCACTTACGCAGTGGACATCGTTAATGTTTTCAAACTGATGTTCTCTAATTTACTGAGATCCTCCTTAGACTGCTTGATTTTTACGATCCCTAATTTAAATACGGCTAGACTTAATTATATATGCAGTTTGCTATTAAGTACCGCCTTGCCAAAATTAACGGTTTATTTTTATATGTGTTCGATTTCATCTGAGAGGTGCGAGTGCCCTATCTGTCCACGGAACTGATGATGATTGTACTTAGTTAATAACAACGAGACATAGCTTATTTATTATCATCTATTCATCACCAAACCTTGACTTCTCAAACTCGACTGCAGCAGCTTCAGGAGCAGTAGCAGGCCAGAGGCGGAAATAAGAGCGATGCTCATCATCACGAAGCCCATAGACACCATATGACAGGTCATAGAATTCGACGTAAACGAAACTGTCGTTCGCCCAATTGCTTATGCTCATAGTCCGGGATTTAGGATCAGCATTCATATGGAACCTCAACCATCGCGCTGAGTCCTCAGGTACAGCGGGGAGCAATTTTAGAGATATCTCTTGTCCAGCTAGAACAACCGGCTCTTCTCCAGGTCCAAAGGCGTACGTCTGGCTCTCGCAATGCTTCAAGTGAACGACACCATCTACTTTTTCGAATTGAAATAAATCACCCACCACAAAAAGATCTGAGCCTGCTACCATTTCACCATACGGCACTGTCGTTTCTCCTGGCTCATCTTCGATTTGAAAAGCGGAAAGGCATGTTCTCCCCAATTTCGGTGCCTCTATAATCTCTCATGTCAAGCGACGCTAGGGGGAATCTGACGAAACGGGATATCATTGTACTTATTCACAAACTGAACTGCTAGCGGCGAATTGGTACAACCCCACAACAATCTTGTTTTTACGTAATGTGCTCCAATTTCACCCAGAGTAAACAACCCCCAATTGCATTAGTTGGCTCTACTCACTAGTTACAGTTTACCTGACAACGAGCGTATAATAATAGGTCTGCTCTCGATGTCGAAGGGTACGGCCTCAAGTATCGCTGCTCTGGAGAATCAGGGAGTCGCGTAAGTTGTACAGCCATCTATGAGAGGTTGGTAACTTACTGATCCTACATAGATGTTTGACATGCCGGAAGAGAAAACGAAAGTGCTCAAGAGGTAGCCCATGTGAATTCTGCGGTCTCCACAGTATGTATCGGATTCGGTATTTTTAAATAGTAGCAGCTTAGCTAACTTTCACTGACCTTGAGTGTGTTTACTGCGAGGACACGACCGTTTCTCAATTGAAGTTGAATAGTAACCTTCTGGAGAGTCATGAGAGGAGATTAGGTGAGTCAATTCTGGTGCTTATGATGTCATTTCATCGTGTGCCTAATATTAAATTTGGATATAGATCGGCTAGAAAAGATGCTTGTGGGTCAGAGCATGCTTATCCCAGAGCTGCTACCAGCGTTGTCTTCTAAGTTTGCACGCAAGAGAAAGCGTTCAGGACCGGAATTAACTCTGACAGAAGCGTTTGAGACCCTTGAGAATTCGTTTTCGGAGGAAGACGAGGGCGAGAAGGCGGGCCCATCGTCGAAGCGCGGCAGCCTCTGGAGTGATGAGGATGGCATAGACAAGACAGTTCGGCTTGCAGTGGATAGATATGTTCACGTAACAGACATGCTTCTTCCTCCAGAAGATCTACTTACTTCTTTGGTGGAACTTTATTTTCTCAAAGTTCACCCTTGGATTCCGATGATACATTACAAGAAATTCAAGAAGGTCTTCGGCTCTCCTCTAAAAAGAAGCTCAATAAGTAATATTCTGCACGCAATGATAGTTGTAGCAGCCAGATTTTCCCCAGATCCTAGGCTGAGAAATGTCGAGACCAGAAATGGCTTAGTACAGCTTTGTCGTCAAAGGGTATTACTGAAATCCATGGAATCAATTTCGGTTGAAAACCTCCAAGCATCAATTATTGTCTCGTTTGACTCAATTGGATCAGGGAATGGACCGAGAACCTGGTCAATGGTGGACTCAATGACCCGGGCGGTTGAGCATCTTCAGCTTTCATTCGAAGCTGATGATATTTCTAGCAACTCGAATAGGCTCATACATAGACTTGCTTTCCTACAGAAGCCAAGAAACTGGCTGGAGGAGGAAGAGAGGCGGCGTGTATTTTGGTGCGTTTTTCTCTTAGATCGGTTTTGTTCTGTTTCTACAGGGTGGAATCCCAGTTTGACTGCTGCAGATATCAGAAGGCGGCTACCTTGTAATGGAGAGTATTTTCTTGACCAGGTGACACCCGTAAAAGCCCGCTACTTTAACGATGAAGGCGATGAGAACGAAAGCTCCCCTAACGAAGAAATTTCGGCTCTGGGAGGATTTTCTTATTGCGTCGAATCTATGGAATCTTTCGGTCGTGTAACTAGTTTCTACCTACATGAGGAATTGAACCCGAGAGACGAAACACGAATGCATCGGTGGATGCAGACATTTAGGAACTTGGATCTGCTTTTGGTAAATTGGAAGCAGAACTTGCCTCTTGAATGGAGAGTTGTAAGGCCTCAAATGATAGCTAGGCGTTCTGGAAAGCCAATAGTAGATGAGAATTTGGTTCTTGCACATGTCACTCACAACTCTAGTGTGATATTATTACATCAATACATAGCGTATCCAACCGCAAAATGGCAGGTCAATTTATTGACCCTTTCCCGAGCTCAGTCCGCTAGAGCATGTATATCTGCTGCGAAGGAGATCTGTAATATGACTGAGGCATACCTTTCGTGCAATGAAGACATAACTAGTCATCAGCTCTCATTTTGCTTGTTTATTTCCGGGAGAGTGTTGCTAGCTCACTCAACATTTTATCGAATTGGTCTCCTGGCTGATTTCCATCGCATCACGAACTTTCTTATGATAATCTCTCGTCGGTTCGAAGGCTTGCATTCTGAAGAAAACCACACAAACCTGGCTGACAAGTTTGCCAAAACTTTGATGAAATGGTCTTCATTTTCCACTGATCTTAGGCCGGGGCGAAATGGCGTGGACATCCGCAAATCTGCCTATAGCGATGATAGCAGTAACGAAGTAACACATGAGCTGCAACCGATTGCACTGGATGAGTATGATTCTCTGACTATACCAATGTCGCCTTCATTTTCTAGATTTCTACAATCTGACTTTATTGGCTTTTTTGAGGAACAAGTTCCACAGCCTGGCGTGTCTGAGAGCACAAATCTACATGGTCTTGACATACTTGATGCAGGAGGTCCGGACGTTGCAAGTGAAGAATCTAACCTGGAACCCCACTTAGCTGCTGAAATTTCTTCATTTTTTGATGATCCGGAGTTCCTATCTCTCGATCGAGTTTGGTCATTAGAATAATGTTATTCAATGGTCTTGGCGGCACACTAGGTACTCAGGTATTTTTTTACATTAAACTTCTGTGAATGTTCATCCCAAAGGATCATCTCAGCAGGACCTGTGTTTCTTTTGGAGTACTCTGGTAGATCTTAAGTCAAGGCTGTACCTCCACTATACAAGCTGCTGGATAACTTCAAGAGACAGTCTACTAAGAATTGGTGCGAAATGGACTCTAATTTATTCTGGTGGGCTATCATAGCGTTGACGATATCTGTCACCTTTATAACTACATTTTCTAATTAAAATTTATCCACGAGACAGGATACAGGAGGCCTTTAGAACTTGGAAGATTTACAAGAGCATCCTATATAACGTGCACACAGCCCCTCGCGAACTGGTGATAACAGGAACGACAGAAAAGATTGAAGGGTATGTGGTAAAAAGACTTGTGTCGGCGAATACGTCTGAAGGTCGTTGATCTTCTAATGCTCAAGATATGGAGTCATAAATTATGAGTAAAGGGCTCCTGCGCTCTTCTGTTGTTATTTTTTATCATAGTAAAGAATCGAATTCTATATCTATAGACCGTGATTCGTAGAAGCCATTGCCTCTCTATACGCTTATGGCACTGAATTCGTTACGTTCCGGTTGTATTTTAAGCTATACCGAAAGTTCAAACTGTAGCCACGGAGTAGTGTCTGACTACTTTAGATAAGAATCAAAACTAATCCTTCTGTAGTTATCGACACAGCAACAAATGTGTGGACGGCTGAAACGGGCGTGCTAGAATCGCGTCCTTGGCTAAGGACCTCGCAACCTGTACCAAGAGATCTAGTAAAAGATACGAAGGAATCCCTAGCCTCCTTGGGATCTACGACCAAAGAATATGAGAATGTCCGAATTATATTGCCCGGCGTGTGTCCGTAAGACTTGTATGGCTCTCTGCTTATATCAATATACTCTTCAGCCATGCTTGTAGTATATTCTGTTCCTCGTTTCTACTCTTAAAGGGATTATTACTGCAGTTGTATGTACTACTCTCAACTAGACCTACTGGATACGTACGGCTCGTATGTCTGCGATGTGTCATATACCTCCGCATTTGGCTCCCCGCTCTTGCTCTGTGTCACTCCGATGTCCAGCCCACGGACAGCTGTGGTGCGAATCGACCTTGACTCGCCGCAAGACGCGAATCGTGACTGAGCCGGTGACATTCTGCTTTCCCCTTCGCCTTGCCTTAAAATCTCTCTTGTTTAATGAGATAAAGGGAATCGGCTCAACTCGCACTATTACCGGAGTTATAGTCAACGTCCAGACTAATATCTGAACATCACTACTTACATCACTACTTACATCACTATTTTCTACATGGCTGGCATATTTGCCTTCATGGGCTATCTGCGCCTTAAGTTACTCGTCTGCTTCTTTCGCCTCGCGGTCAAGCTCCTCGCCCCGCCTGCAAAAGCTAAACCCGATGCTGTTGTATGGATTCCCTCTCGCGACAAGAATCATACTGTCAAGGCTCATCTCTATAAGCCTTCTGCACATGGGGCGAGAGCCGAGAGTCCGTATCCAGTATTGCTCAATTTCTGCGGTACTGGATTTGCGCTTCCTATGCACGGCGCAGACGACGGTTTCTGTCGCCTCGTCGCTATGGATGCAGGCTATGCGGTGCTCGACGTCGAATACCGTTTGGGGCCTGAGTACCCGTTTCCCGCAGCCATCAACGATGTCCAGGATGCGATACGGTACGTTCTTGACAATCAAGAAGAGTATAGGTCTTCGCAAGTCTCTGTGTCTGGGTTCTCGTCGGGCGGCACTCTTGCCCTTATTGCCCCGACCCTATTCTCGCGCGGCCTCTTCCAGTCTGTCATTGCTTTCTATCCGGCAACGAACTTGTCCGTAGACCCTAGCCTAAGGAAATTCCCTGCGTCGGACGCTAAACCACGCTCGACGTTCTTGACAAGGATCTTTCGAGAGTCATACGTACGATCCATGGACCCTCGGGATCCTAGGATCTCACCTGCCTATGCCGATACATCCAACTACCCTGCACACATGCTTTTTGTGACGGGAGAGTTGGATACTTCAGCGCTCGAGGCCGAAGAATTGGCTGAGAAAGCCAAAACTGAAGGACGGGCAGGTGGTAGAAACGTGGTGATTCGAAGAATGAAGGGTTGCGGTCATGCCTTCGACAAGAAAAAGAAGGACAGAGTCCTTGTACATGCTAGAAATGAGGCATATGGACTTGCCGTGGATCTGTTAAAGAGGATTGCAAATGAGAACGACCGATAAGTGTTATGCAAGTGGATATGAATATGCAGGTGTTGTTAAACATGTACGATGTTTATACTCTTTTTTTCTTATTTCTTATTCTGCCTTCTGTTGCCTTCTGTAACAAATATAACAGACTCAACAAATTTCTTGGTATATCTATATCTTTTGCTATTTCCTCCTTACGTGCTTTTGGTAATAAGTATCCAGCTTCTCACCTCACGTTATTCAAAGAAAGATATCATTATCTAGCATCATCCGGCATTGATCTTCGGCAGTATGTAAAGATAATACAACACGCCCCTTATCACCAACCGGAATCTTCCTAATCCCCAAATCGTAAAGCTCAATACCAGTGGGTTCAGTATTTGTGAATAAGTGCCCGATTCCACTACCCAGGACGACTTCACATCACGGTTTAGATCCGCTAGTAAGTCATAGTTATCAGAAAGCCTTCTCAGCTCCCCATTCTTGTTAGCCCTCTTCTGACATATTCGCGACGGGTGGCGTTCATCACCGCATGTACGGCAGTAAAAAGGCATTTTCATTTTTGGTTTTGCCGTTCTGCTTGCCTTTCACGTTAAAGGCAGAAGGATCCTCCGTCGCAAAACCATTTGCCTGAATCCTCTTGTCGGCTATCCCTAAGAAATTTTTTTTATTGGTCGCCTGCCAATTAACAATTCTATTGGCAATACCCTAAGATACATCAATAAGAATCGCTCGCATGATCGTTTCATCAAATTTCTTCTCCACTTGAGGTGAATTAAAGCCTTCAACAAGGAGAACAGATCCGGTCTCCAAATACGCCCTAAAGTTTCGGAAATACTATTCAAGTATCTCCTAAACATAATAGACCAGTAGGCCTAATTTTCTTTCCTTTCGACACGATGCTCCCAGGTCTCCTTGCTGTATCAGGGCTCATAACCTGTGTGGACCTTTAAACAGACCGTTGTTGTAAGTATCCATAGTGATAGTTAATAGAATCCAAGTAATAAAAGGTTGAGAAGGCTTGAGATAGTAATTTTGTCTATAAGATTATAATATGCTCGTTTACTAAAGAAAGTCAAACTAGTGGCAATAACTGCTATTGTACCTTCTCTACTAGCTTGCCAAATATAGAACAGAAATGCGCCTCGGTTCCTATCTTATACTGGGTTTCGAATAGAGCATGGTTTTGGGGGTCTATTCTTGACGGATTCTGATAAATATACTAAGTTATGGAGGAATCTAAGTCCTTGAAGTTTGTAGAAGCATGGATATGGAGCGTGAGAAGTGGCAGGACGTTTGGTGTACCAAAGTTTCGGCCCACCACTACTTCTAACAGGGTGTTACTCCAAAAGTGCTACCTCGTCAAATGAGGTGCATAACTGCATTGACTGGATGCGAGAGCCGTATAATGTGCCGTGCAAAAGTTCGGATAAGTCTGTCTTCTAGATCTGGGAAGCTGGTGTCAGCTCAGTATATCTCCCAGTTTACGGTTAGGTTCCCTCAGCGACTAGACCAGTCGATCTTCGGAATCGCCTCGAAATACTCTAGCGTACACCATTATTGGCTGACCAAAGACCCCAAATTAACTATGAAAGCGAGGATTCTACTAGGTTTCAGTTGTTAATGGGGCCCTTGGCGCTGCTAACTCCGCTTTTTCTAACTGCATTCTAACTGCATTCTACCTAACTCTCTGACTTCTATGACTATACTCCTGCTGACTGAATAAAGCTAGTTATGAATCAAACATAAAACTGCACTATTACCGCCATCCTTGTAATGGATCTCAGAATAGTCGAAGATGCTCAATGGATATTGAGTCACCTGGCCGGTTCTACGAAGAGGGCAATTGGTTCTTAAGTCCTCCTATAGAAATACAACAATCAAAGTAGCCTTTGCGTTTCAAGCTTTCTTCTATTGAATCTTCTGTGTATGGCGAAGTCCTGGAAGGCATCCACAATTTCGCTGAGCTGCTGAGAACGAGATACGGCTGGCTTTCCCGCACACCCCGCTTTTGTTAGTCGCGCTACACATTCCGCTCCGGGTCCTTAAGATTAGACCATTAAACATTAACGCACTCTCCGTTCCAACGGATGAACCGTCCGCAAAATGGCCACTGCCACTTTCTCCTGTATCAGATGCCGTCGTCGCAAGATAAAATGCGACAAAAAGACGCCCAGTTGTTGCCATTGTATCAAAGCCAGCGTCGAATGCGATTATTATGAGCCGAGCGAACAGCGGCAACTTAATCGGCCTTATATCCAGGCCCTCGAGAAGAGGCTGAAGGCTCTTGAGCATGAGAATATCGAACTGAAGAGAAATAAAAGAGATGCGATGCACGCAGAGGCTCCCGTTACAACTTGTCAAGAGCAGGGTACTAATGGTCCGACAGAAAAGTTAGATGACGTTACCTCTGTGACAAGCTATCTATCACTAGCTGCAGTTGGCGATACTAGGTATCTGGGATCCAGCTCTGGTGTTGTTCTTGCGCAGATTGTCAGCGATACGATCGTATCGGCCACGAGAAAGTCTCTTGGGACTCCTTCTGTAGATGCTCTGGATATGTACAAGGTCTTGACAGACGATCGAGCAACGCAGTTCTATTGGCAGACACCGAGACTGCAGCTTGACGAAAGTGAGGCTGTGGGCGAAAACGGGCTCTACGTCAGTAGGATCACCGCGTTGAACCTGATATCATCATATTTCGGGCATACGCACATCTCATATCCGTTCTTATGCAAAGATGAGTGGCTTGAGAATTTTGGCATGATTCTTGAAGAACCTGGGATATATTCAAAGAATGTATATTGGGCGTTTGTGTTCGATATGGTCCTTGCTATAGCCTCTTCCACAAGGCTGCGGAATCAGCATTCGGCAGAGCCAACGAGGCAGCCATATCATCTTCGCGCACTAGAGAAATTATCTTCAGTACTGTGCTTAGATCGCCTGAAATCTCTTGTCTGTATTCTTCTATTGTGTATTTACTCATTGATGCATGATTCATCTATAGGAGTGTGGCAACTGGTGGGAATTGCGCTCCGAATGTGCACTGAGCTTGGCTTACATCGCGACGGCGCTGGATTGGTTGGCCCAAGCCACGAAGACTTCTTCAGAATTGAAATGAGAAGAAGATGCTTTTGGAGTGTATTTGCCTTGGATCGAATCGTTAGTGTAACAACTGGCAGGCCATTAGGAATACATGATTCTGATATTGGGATTCCACCGCCGACTGCCCATACCGATAGGTGTATCTATGAAGCACAACATTCGCCTTCGCCACCGGGTACGCAATGTGAATGTCCAGATACTAGTTGCTTCATTCAGATTTTGCGGCTACGTGATTTAACAGGTAAAATATCTCGCGAGTTTTATTCGCGCCAGGTTGAGCAACCGTCAGAACACCATGTGCGACTGAAGGGAATGTTCAAGCAAAAGTTGGAGGAATGGAGGATAGGAATTTCTAAACTGAATTGTGAGAACAGCAGCTACGACAAAAATTCATGCTTCAATGACATATCGTGGTACAGCATGCTTTACTATAACTCGCGGCAGCTGCTCAGTAGGCCATCTTTGGTGTTCCGCGAGCTCCATAAAGAAGATCTTATTGAGGTACTGGATGCTTCACGGGGATCTATGCTGATATACGCCGAGCTGTGTCGCATGCGCAGACTCAACTACTCCTCGCTTACTTTACATTCGGTGTTCATGGCTGGCATCAGCTACTTATATTGCATTGCCAAGCTAATGGTGAATTTCGGAATTACTGCCCAGCTACCATCTAGCCATGCTATAATTGAAGAAACTCGAGCTTGCAGTAACGTGCTGACTTCAATGATTGAACGATGGAGCTCTCCTCAGGAGACTCAAGTGATTTTCGATAGGCTCAGCTCGCGCGTACTATCAGAATATATGGATCTTAAAATAGCGCAGGAAGTGAAACAGAAGCTGGCAGCAGCAGCTATTGTATCGCCATTTTCAGGTAACAGCCAACATGACGATTTTATGACTCGATTCGGCGAGCTGAGGAATATCTTTGAAGAGAACTCTGGTATGAATTTGAGTAGAGGTGAAACTCCACCAAACTATGACAATGGGCTGTTTAACATACCTGAGTTCGATTTATAATGCGAGGATTTGTGGAAGTTCTTCGACAGATTTAATGTGATGCAAAAGGGATACTAATTAATGGCATGCTTTCAATGTTTACCAACTTGTCATAGAAGATCCAACTGCTGCATAATTATATAAAAAATACCCATTCAAGATACTCTAAAATGTTCAGCCTTTGGAAATAAAACGCTTCGGCAAAGGCACATGCCGAGAGCGAATGAACTCTGCAACACCTTTGCCCAGTCCATCAATTCGGCTACTAGATGCGATACCTCCATCGAGGAAGTCCAAAACCCTGAAATGTACCGCCTTCAAGTTAGGAAACTCGCAACGCTCGACTCTTGACTGAGGTGAGATCTCTTCTCCAAGTAGAAGCTTGAACCTATTCACAGACATAAACGACATAAGCCATTCAAATTCGTCTTGACAACGAACAAACAGACCAATATTGGAGTTGTCTGCTTTATCTCCAGATCTAGCCTGCACTATATGGCCCAGTGGTCCCTCCACAGTTTCACCAAACCGTGTTAATGGAACTGGTGCAGTTGCTTCGTAGCACGGTCGAAGTTTGGGGATATCCTCAAAGATCTTAGGCTGCGATACACATACCTCGGTGCCGTCATGCAGAATAGCAGCTTCTTCTAGAAGTTCTCTCGGCACAACAGTAGGCCATAGTTCCATGAACATTCGGGGCTCCATCATACGAAAGTCCAGGTCCATGTGATACCCTGGATAAGATTGCATCCTGATTGCATAAATTGGCTGCCTAAAATGCCTGAAATCTATATCCTCCTTCTTTGCTGCTTGAGCGAATACTCGCAGGACGCAGGTACCGAGGGACTGGCTGGTTGGGTTCTCCTGAGGCACCCCGATCAGGCTTATAGAGAGCTTTGTAAACTCGCAATCAGCAAATGCATTGTGCAGCTGCGCCTTCATCATTTCTGCCTTCTCAGTCACGTTGAGGCCATTTAAAAAGAAGTATGCTTGAGCTTGGTATCCACCAACTGCATTCAATATGGCCTTGTTTGTTGAAGGAGGTGGCATTCCCTTTGTACCACTTACGGCCACTTTATCTGGGCCCATATCCTGAAGATATACTGTGCGAATATCTGCTGTAACATCTGGATTTAAGTACAACTCACCCTGTAGCTCATAGAGTAACTGTGCTGTAACATTCTCCACTTTAACAAACCCCGATGACATGCTGCGCTCCTTAGTGACAACAGAATCACCGCTGATAGATATCTCGGCAACAGGAAACGGCAGGTCCACAAGCTTATCGAGATAGTTAGCAAACCCGCTGAAGTTAGCGCCCGTTAAGTACGATCCGCACTCTATCAAATGGCCTGCAATCAGAGCTCCTGCCAGCTGATCAAAGTCTCGATCCAAATCCCATTTGAACCACCATGCCGTAAGGCCAATAACAGGGCTGGCATCAGTAACACGACCACATACCACAATGTCACTACCAGCGTTGAGCGCTGCTACAATTGCTCGGCATCCAATATAAGCAACTCCTACCTCCGGTTCCTTATCCCACGTAGTTCGCAGAGGATCATCCAAGTGCGGAAAACTATGCTTGCTTGTCACTAAGTGGGTGATGTTGTCTCCCTCTATTCGAGCTATTCGCAGGTCACCGAGACCTTTGTCGATGCAGATGCGTTTGATTTCCTTCACAAGCTGCGCCGGGTTCAGTCCGCCAGCATTGGTCACGACCTTGATCCGCTTCGACGCTACTGTCTCTATTGAGTCTTCCAGTTGCTGTAAGAAGCCTCGGTCGTAACCACTATTTGGGTCTGACTTCATCTCAATCGAGTTCCATGAAATGTTCATCTCTGACAGAAAGTCGCCTGTTATGGCGTCTACATCCTCATTCTCTGCCATACGTTTCATCGCATAAGGGCAGTCGCCCGTAGCACCTGAAATATTTGCTATTCTGATAGGCCTTGACTGTACTGTCATGGTTTGATGGTTCACATGGTCGTATGAGGCAAAGGCACTTTAAACAGATATGATTGCGGCATAAAGTCCGTCAAGATCCAAAGTGCGAGGGGTAAAGCGCACAACAAGTCCGCTCCAAGCCTCTCGGGTGTTCTGCCCGCCACTAACCCCTGCAGAACACGGTTAACTGGGTTGTCTCCAATCAGAGTAATGGGTTGGCGTATAAATTCATCTTGGCTCAATTGAGAATCTCACGGAAATTGGGTACCGCCTGGTCTAATTGCGGGGGAAGTGGGGCGAATGCACAGAACTTAAAAGAGCAGGCGCTCCATTAAAATCCTCTAGATTGTTATTCGTTTATACACCTAAGTTTAGAAACTTAAAGAAAATATGACTAAACCAGTTCTCTTTCAGGATTTGACACTCAAGCTTGTTTTTGTGGCGTTCGTAGGCTCATTCGCTAGTGGCGGGTTTGGTCTTGATTATGGTTGGCTCGGTGGAGCGTTTGGCCTAGCACAGTTTGCAGAGACATACGGAAAATACGATCCTACCACTGGGACCAAGATTTTAACAGCGCGGCTGCAGTCGTTGTCGCAGATTGCAATTGGTGCCCAGGTCGTGGGCAATGTCGTGGCCTCGCCGTATGCTGAGCGGTTTGGTAGAAGAAAATCATTGCTGAGTATCGCACTTGTATTGTATGTTGGAGTCATTGTCCAGAGTACAGCAATCAGCTCATATGCACAGTTCATTGTTGGACGGGCTATTTTATTTTTTGGTGGTGGTTGCGCTTCCACTGTTATTACTATGTATCTGACAGAGTGTGCACCAGCTCGAATCCGAGGGGCTATTGTTATGGCTCTAGGCATGGTCACAAACTTGGGTGCTTTTCTTGCATCTCTTATTATTTTCTTGACAAGAAATCTTGACAGCAGCTGGTCTTATCGCGCTGTAATTGTGTGTCAGGCCCTAACGCCGACTCTAATCTGTGCACTCCACCCGTGGTTACCAGAATCGCCACGTTGGCTCGTGAAGGTGGGACGCGCCTCCGAAGCACTTGAGTCACTGCAGAGCTTGAGGGGACCTACAGTTGACTGTAAGACCGAGATCCAGCTATTGGAGATGCAGATGGAAGAGCAGGTCTTGGTTCAGGGCAATACCGGCTGGCTAGCACTACTAAGGGGAACAAATAGGGCAAGAACTATCACTTCAGTGGTGCTCTCCGGATGTATTCAGTCTATGGGAGTCAGTTGGATTATCGGTTACTTTGTAGTCTTGCTTGAGCAATTCGGCAAGAGTGCCGACACTGCTTTGAAATTCAACATGCTTCCGAGCGTTATCGGCGTTCTAGGCCCGCTTATTTCTTCCTATACTACTGATAAATTTGGACGTAGGTATATGCTTATTTTCGGTGGCATTATGATGACCGCAATGATGCTGGTTACTGGTGGTCTAACCACTCCAGCTAACATCACCGAATCTATGAGCAATGGTGCAGTAGCCGCTTTGATGCTTTGGCAGTTCTTCTATTCTTTTACTTGGGGTCCAGTTTCTAACGTTGTGGCAGGAGAGCTCCCTACAGCTCTTTTACGCGAAAAGACTCTTGGGGTGTTCCAGGCTGGCAACAGCATTAGTGCTCTTCTAGCTAATATTGTTAACCCATATGTGCAGGACGCAGATGCTGGAAACTTACAGGGAAAGACTGCCTATATCTATGCGGGATTCTCTACTTTCTATACTGTTTTCACTTTCTTCTTCATCCCCGAGTGCAAAGACAGGTCACTTGAGGAGCTTGATGAAATGTGGGAAAACCATGTAAAGCCCCGCAAGTTTAGGTCTTATGTAACTACTGGCCTAGGTGCTGAGATTACAAAGCTTGAAGCTCATGGCACTACTAAAGTAAATCTTGACGACAAGCAAGCCACTATCGTTCACGAAGAGTCTGTTTAGATAGTTTTATGATATGTATTTTCTCAGTTATTTTTCTTGCTTCTGTCTTCGCAGTTTTAGTTCATAGGACTAGAGACCCAAACTATAATTGTCGGGAAATCAAGTAGATTTACAACATTTCAAAAGTCAGAGACGGCAATAGTCCTAATTCTTGCCTATGTAACAATTCAGTTTGTTAGATTACAGAGAACTGTGAGGTTTGAGCTTGCATTTCAACATTTTATCCCTAGAAGCTGACAGTCAGGACGATCCCGGCACGGTGTCCTAACGAAGTCAATAATTAGAGCCTGATCGATAAACTCGATTGTTAGCGTGTCCATATAGGGAGTACGAGTGTGAATAATCTTAAGGACTAACCGTGAATCAATCCATGCGCCGCTACACGCAAGTTCACCAAAATAGTCTGACATGGCATCAGGGTCAGAGCCAGTGCTTGATTCTGCCCAGATGTTATCCCCGATAGCGAACTTCGAACATCTGTCACCTTTCCAGATCTCTACCAATCCAGCTAAAGTATCAATTTTCAACCCTGTGATACGAATCATATTCTCTGCAACTTTGTACCTGTCACGAACAGATCGCGCTTTGATAGAGGAGCCCTGGATAGGGGGAATTGACAACCCTGCTAGTCGGCTAAATAACCCAGTGGGAGTCAGCAGGGATTGGCTTTGGTGGCTACTCTCTACGAGCTTGAATGCAGCATCAACCAGAGCGCTGGCAGTGGGAGAACCTGCTGTCATTGCAACAACCATGTTACGACTGGGGATTACAATACTGAACTGACCCCAAAGTCCATCCGCGCGGAAACTTGTGCCATCTTTGCAGTTCCAGAATTGGTATCCATATCCAGCCATCCATTGAGGATGCTCGCGGATTGCGCTGCCAGGAGGCGCATTGTCAATTTGCTTCGAAGAAGCGTCTCGAATCCAGTCCTCTGAAAGCAATTGCTTACTGCCCCAAGATCCTTTATTAAGATAGAACAAGCCTAGCTTTGCAAGATCTTCCGTCCGTATTTGAAAGCCAAAGCCGGCTGGGTTGAGTCCAATAGAGTCTTCCTCACTTGTGGCACCCTCAATGGCTAATGGGTCAAGCAATCGCGGTTTTAGATAGCTTATAACATTTAGACCTGTGAGCCTATGCAAGATCGCCCCCAGCATGAACGTAGCACCAGTGTTGTAATGGAACTCAGAACCAGGTTCGAGCGGAACGTACGACGTTAAAAATCGAAACACGTGGTCGTTTTCTCTGCCCCTATCCTCGATATTATAGGTAGTAGCATACCACCCAAAATCTAGATTACAGTCATGACCACTTGACATTGACAGCAGATGCCTGACTTTCAGTTTCTTCATGTTCTCACACGGTGGGGATGGCAACACGTCTCCGAAAAATGACAGGACATAATCATCTACAGAGAGCAATTTTTCTTGGACCGCAAATCCAATCGCAGTTGAAGTGAAGCTTTTACTTGCCGAATACATTGTGTGTGAATACTCTGGCTTGTAAGGAGCCCACCATCCTTCGGCTATCACCGATCCATCTTTCACGACCATGAAAGAATGGCATTGGTTTTTTTCAAGCTCAGACACAAAATCACCCAATGCTGAATCGCTAAGTCCGGATTCACTATAGCTCTTTCGCTGCAAACTCATGTCAATTGATTGTACATGTTTAGAAATTTTCAAGATCTCCTTTTAAGTATCTGTGCTTCCGGCGGAAAACAAGTAGTGGAGAAGTGGTCCATAGCACCCCCGCACTTCTGGCGGACAAATCGCCCGTTAAGCAGCTCAAGCATTAAAGACACGCACAGCGACGTTTCAATAGTTTTGTATTAGGACATTCCAGCGCACCTCACACACGCGTTCGGCCATCTTCAACTCGATGTAAGTGTGGTCATGTAGGAAGGAAATGCCGCAAAAGCGTAGTGTTGAGTTGAAAACTTGCTGCGTACAACGGGGCATTCTCAGACTCTCTATTGGTCTACGTGAAAACTACTAAAGGTTAAAGTTGATCCATGTCCATGGCAAGAGACAGCTCTGTTCTGTAGCACTGTTGATAATGACATTATCTGGGTTGTATAATTTACTAATAACCATGCCAACAGCGTCTAATTCACGAGAAAAGACATCGAGGAGTATGAAACTGGACCTCGTCATTTCAGCCAAAATACTAATTTCAAGTATAAGAAAGAGCTGGCGAATAGGTCTATCGGCTTAGCTATATCTTGACTCTTAAGATATTATTTTCGCCTAGAGATCTCATATACCCAGCTTTGTTGTATCAATTGGCTAGTGACTATATACATTTGCCTAGACATATTTGTCTGGTCCTAGCTATCAAAAGTAGTTGCACTGATTATTACTGTTAAAGAGCAGTATATATTCTAGCGGACACTTCTATTGCTGCCGTAGCTTTTTCATTTACTAGAACTTACTCCAAAACTGTCCTATAACGCAGCAAGAGCAACAAGAAGTTGTATGTTGGAAGAGCCCAGAAGAAGAGTGGACGAGAGCCTGCTTGGAGAACCTCATAAGACTCTTTTACTTAGTAACAAGCTTATTGGCAAGCTTAGAGATTCATCAAGCCACAATAAACTGCATGCGTACAGGACAGTCAATCACCGGTTCCACAGTAAATCTGCTGAACACCGAAATCTAGCATCTTTTTTCATAACTCCAGTGATAATCATTATGATATTTAGCGATTCGAGTCATAGTTTTCTAGCGTTTGATTCTGAACGAAATTTGCACCGGACTCCTGACCCAGTCTCTCTCTACACGCTCCACTGCATCCAAAGTCTTCGGCATGACTACTCGCGCTGGTATAGATTGGATATATCCAAATCGCTGCTAGAAACACCTGCAACCATCCCTATCTATTCATCTAAACTGCTACAGAAGGCCGCCCGTACGATTCCAGGGGCGCCGCATCGCCCAGATATATCGATCCTAAACAGGACGTGTTAAACTTTGAAGAAGAAGAAAACCGAAAAAACAGGCCCCTCCAATGCGAAAGGTGTTGGAGCTTTGCAAGTCCTGTTTCTACGCCACCGCATATTTATCGCACCCATTTTTCCTGTCCCGCATATCTATGTTGCAGTTTGAAGCGTGTTTCTTTTTGGCAATGTGACGTTCCCATTTATCCTTTACGTACTTTGGTGCCGTTTGCTGTTCCGCCGGTAATCGCATATGCACTAGGGGCTAACAACACCTAAGAGATGGGGACGCCCTAACAACCACCCCGTTAGGGCGGCATTATTTAGGACCCTTACAAGCTTCTAGTTATAAACAGCCAAACCTCTACGGATAGGCTTCCCTTGGCGTGGCGATGCGACCGGCGTCGAACCTCTTAGTTTCATGTGTTATTATCATGACCAGATAACTAATCACAGAGCAAGTGCTACAATCTAATCCGGGGTAGTACTGTAGTGATAGAACCAGTAGCGACACTCACGTATCGAGTCCCCATTTGTGCGAAGGATAGATCATCTGTGAAAGCATTGCAACCGTTGTCATATATGTATTATCTATAGTAGCAGTTGCAGCCATGTCACACCCAATCAGGATTTTGATAACCCCTGGTTGGCTACAATAGCCCGCGAGATCAGGCCGAACTGTGAGGCTATTGCAAGAGATCATCTGAACATTGCACTGTATTGGCAACGGCGGGATGTGGATAATTCTTTTTTTCCGCGTGTGATGTTTCGTCAACATAGATAACCAAGATCATCAAGAGCTTTTGTGGGAGATACTATTCTTCCCCAGTACATCTCCATGGAATACCAACTGCAACCTTATTGCTTAGATAGACATATCGACAAGATTTCATTCGCTTGTACCGATCCCTTTTTTAAACTCCTTTGGATCTGAAATTCTGTTGGACGGACTCCGTACGACTATCATAGTCTATCAACTTCCATTTTTTACAAGTAGACGCGGGTTTCTCAGGGATCGACCTCCTCTACTATTTTTGTCATGGTACACGGTGGGGTTTTTGGAAACAGGACGTAAAAATTGTACAACCCTGGATCAGCTAGTGTTACATCTGCCCCTATCTCCTGTTTTTGCAGCATTATCTAGTGACCTGTAGGGACGTATCAACTGCTGAGATTCCCCTCATTTTGATAGATCACGCTATATAAACGAAGGTTGTCTTTCCCAAAAAAATATTTCTAGTTGCAACTTGATTCATTCAGCCAAAGAAGTGCTCCCTAAGTAAAGAGAGTAGTAGCGGCCCCGATATTTGTTGGATTCAATCAAAGCTTCAGGACATAACAGTTACCGCCGTGCGGCTGTCGAACGGAAGTCTTTTTAGTGCACAATGGATTCCACAACTACTCCTCAAGAGGAGCCCATTAATTATGGAGATGAAACCAAAGCCAGTACCGCCGCTCCTGTGGTTGCTGCTCAGGATGAAGAGCATGCAGATGCGCAATATGATGTTTTCTACGCAGACCAAGGCAAATGGTACGCAAAGCCCCTCAACTTCGGCTTTTTCAAGCTCTCGGGCTACAACGATGCTACTCTTCAGCTTGTATTGATGTCTATTGTGTTTTTCCTGTGCCCTGGTATGTTTAATGCTCTTTCCGGTCTCGGAGGATCTGGTTTGGCCGATGTATATCATGATGTGGCCTCGAATACAAATGTGGCTTTGGACTCGACTTTCGCTGTATTTGGGTTCTTCGGTGGTGTTACAAATAACTACCTTGGATCAAAGTGGACTATTGTATTGGGTTCGACAGGTTACTGCATCTATGCTGGTGCCCTGCTGTATTTTCATGTTGAAACCAGTGGCCTAGCCCCGGATGAGGTCGTTAGTGTTTCTAAGACCATTTTCCCTATTTTCTCGGGTGCTTTGTTGGGTGTCTGCGCTGGTAGTCTCTGGAGTGGTCAGGGAGCAGTCATGCTTTCTTATCCTACTGAGCGATTGAAGGGAAGATATATTTCTGTTTTTTGGGCTATATTCAATATCGGTGGTGTTATTGGATCCATTATTCCCCTTGCTCAGACTGCTAATAGCAAAGTCGGCAAGGCAGTCTCGATTGGAACTTATGTTGCCTTTATTATACTGATGTTCTGTGGTATCTGTATGGCTAGTATTCTATTGCCTGCCCCTCTGGTTCGCAAGAAGGATGGAACTAGAGTCATTCTCCATAAAAACCCTACTGTGTGGTCTGAATTCAAAGCCCTCGTTAACCTTTTGAAGATTGAGCCTTGGATTTTGTTTTTGTTCCCTATGTTCTTTGTTTCCAACTGGTTCTATACATATCAGCAGGGATCGTTCAACTTGTACAACTTCAACATTCGTTCTCGTTCGCTTAACGGTCTTTTATATTGGTTCATGCAAATTGTCGGTGCATTGACTTGGGGTCTTTGTCTTGATATCAACTTTGGAAACAGAAAGCTGAGAGCCAAGGTTTTCCACGGTGTGGTATTTGCATTGACTATGATCATCTGGGGAGGCGGCTATGCTTTCCAGAAGAAGTATCTTAACGTCACTAGAGCTGAAGCTGCCGCTAGAACTGGTGATCAACTTTTGGACTGGACTGATAGAGCATATATCGGCCCTATGTTTATGTATATGTTCTACGGATTTTATGACTCTGTATGGCAAATGTACTGCTACTGGTTGATGGGTGCTCTTTCAAACTCTTCGAGAAAGCTCGCTCTCTACGTTGGTTTCTACAAGGGTATTCAGAATGTCGGTGGTGCTATCGTATGGAGATTGGATTCGAACAATACTTCTTTCATTATTATGTTTGCTTCCACCTGGGGTATTATGGCTGGTTCCATGGTCATTGCTCTACCTGTCATTTGGTATAAGATTTCGAATCATAGCGACTTGGAAGCCGACGCCATGTTCACTGAGGGTATTCATGCTGAAGAACTTGCTGCGGAGATTGGTCTCAGCGACAAGGCTTTGCAGCAGGCTGTAGAAGAAAGTTGATAGATTATATAATTTAATTTGTTTTGTCTAATATAGTGCATTATTCTGGTGCCAAGTTTTCTACTAGTGAGATCTGCCTGACCGTATTTACTGGACTGCTGCATGAATACGCAGGGACACTCTTCCCATTCAGCTCTCCTCGTGCCGGTTAATTTTTCCCCCGAGGCCATTTTCAAGTGGGCACATGCTTTCAAGCAGTAAAGTGATTCTGAATATATTATATCCACCTTATTGTCTAAGAAGTATTGTATTGCGGTGTCATTGGTAAAAATGTAGTCAAATCCAAATCTTACAGGTATTGCACCAGTATTAAACTCTCCACCAGCATTAAACTCTCCACCAGCTTCGTTGACGCCTCCATAAGTTATTGCAGCTGTCACTAGTTGTAATACAGTTAATGCAGAAGTTATCAAAACCGCGTCTATATTTCTCATTTTGATGATGAGTCGGGCCCAGATGAGGTATTCATTCCTTCTCATAGCCACTCCATGGATCGGTATTTAACTACTCCGCATTTTAAGTTTCACCTCTGCATGCTACAGTAAAATCTCTGTCGGCAATAGTTCGTCACCATTCCCTGCAATCGACTCTAAGATTTTTTCACGCGCCCCGACATTTCACCCGGCTATTAGTCCGGTATACTTTCGTCGCTCATCTGGTATCAAATTTTGCTAGCAAAGCTGTTCTTTCCCCGCGTGTCTCTAAGCTTTATTTTACCTTACTGCTGTAGATCCCCCCCTCTTAATGGATCGGGAGCACCTCCGTCGATTAGCCCGACTGCCTATTAGTCCGAAGATTCTGGGACCGGCTATACTTGATTGTGTATGTATAGGGTATTACGCAGTTACGGTGTCGTTTCTTTTATCATATACTCGATGACTGTGAGTTTAGGAGAAGTATCGAATAATTCAAGCCAGTCAATGCCATGGTAGAGCACGAGGAGAGCGAGCAGACCGTGTTTGTTACATAGCATTCAGGTGAGCGACTGCCTCTATAGCGCGAGCAGGGTCGGCAGATGATCTAAGACACACGTAACAATATTGTCTGTCTCGAATATTCTTTTACTAAAATCTGTAATTATGTAGTTATGTGAATTAAGCGCTTTTTTTTATCTTTAGTTATTTTGTTTTGCTTGATTCGATGATGCAGAATAAATATAGCGATATAACCACTTCTCATGGTCTTACTCAATTCCACAGAATTGAGCCAATCGAGCATTGGAGTCTCTGACTCTTCGAGCTGGATCAAGTCCGTACCCGTCAAGGTACGCACTGCGCTGGATTTGAGAGAGACCATCAAGGCTTGCTGGGTTCCAAAGCGCAGGAAGGCCATACTTGGCTACAGGATCAGAGCCATCGAGGAATATAACAACCGCAGCATTCCTTTCCATTCCCGGTGCAGTGCGCAATTTGTTCAAATTTCTCACCCTTTCAATAGTTGCTTGCACGTCGGTCTCAGAAAGAGCTTGCTGTTCCCGTTGTACTATATTATTGCTATCAATCAGATCGAATAACCCCATGCTAAGAATAGTCACGTTATTGCTAAGATCTTTTATCTGACTGCTGATACCTGTCATCGTACTTTCGAGACCGGTCATCCTACTTTCGAGACCGGTCATCCTACTTTCGAGACCGGTCAACCTATTGTCGAGACCGGTCATCCTATTGTCGAGACCGGTCATCCTATTGTCGAGCCGGTCTCCAAGTCTCGTCATTTCAGAGTGGTGACGGTTTTCAAAGCGCGCCATCCAGTCAGCATTGTCGGAAGCCATTGAATTTTTAACAGCCCAGATCTCGGCCGTTGCATTCGGCACGATTGAATTCTCATCAATCACACGCAATGCCTCTCTCATTCTTGCATCAGATTGTGAGGTAACCCGAGCTATCTCTCTGGCAGATCTCAAACGCATGTTCGCCGCTAGGCGGCTGCTGATGGACCCATATCTGATATCAGGAAGACGTTCTTGCCCTTCATAATCAGGAATAAGAAACATGTCATCACCAGCTGGGCTTCGAGCATAAGTATCCTCACCATCGCCATTTCCATTGTCACGCCCATGAGCTTCTTCTTCTCTGTCGTTCTGCAAATTCTCCATATCTTCTGCGACGTTTCTGTGGGTTGTTGTTAAACGCCAGGTTCAAACTAAATGGATGACGCATGCAACAAACCCCGCGTTTGATCCTAAACAAAAAAAATGTACATTCGGGCCGACAGACTAGTGTGGCCAGACCCAACTCGCCCTTACGGAACCAAATTGCTTCTAGTAACAGAAGGGGCACGGCAAGCATCGGGTAATTGCTAATTGCTGCAGGAACTAGGAATTCAGCCATTCTGGATTATGAAGAGACTGCCTCTTCCATACCAAGTTATATGGCTTCGAGCCTCACAAGTACCAGAACAGCCTGCGAAGAAGTTCTAATTTTCGGCCTCATTCACACAGAGCTAGCATAGATTTGAAACCTTCAATTGATTCGACTTATAGTAGCAGATAAGGTGCAAGGGGGTCTTTTTCTCGTCAGATCCAAGCATATATAGATCGCCCTGTTTGATAGAGCAATTCTGATCTGCATGAGCCTTCCATTGCTTCTTATATGGCCTGCCATACTTCGGTGTTGAACTACTCCGCATTTCAGATTCCACCTACACAGTAATGCTTTATCTCAGCAATGTTTTGTCTATCTTCGTCAATCGACTCTAGCAAGCCTCTCCTCTCGAAACTTTTTCTGGTATTCACCCGACTGTCATGCACCCGACCTGTTATGCCAGCATACTTAGATTCCTGATGTAGAGTAAAACCACTGCAGCAAAAGCCTTTCTAACCCCGCATCATTCGCATCAGCCTTATTCTGTCTTACTGTTCATCCCCAAACTTCTTATGGAAAAGGATCGCAGTGCTATTCTAATGAGCCCGGCTGCATCTCCGGTGATTAGCCCGAAGAGGAAGAGGACCGCCTATTAGTCCGCAAAGGGGGCCACCTAATTATAATCGCGTGGATGGGTGTACGCAGGTGCGGGGTAGTTTTTCTATATAATAGAATAAATAGCTGGCAGTCTTGGAGAAGCATTGAAGAACTCAAGTTAGTCAATACCATGGTAGAGGACGAGGAAATCAAGCAAACCATCTCAGTTACGGAGCATGCTACACCACCGACTTTCAATTTTCAAGGACTGGAGCTGAAAGATGTATCCTGGATACCGGAGAGGCATTGGATATTCTATCCTGGTCTCCGTAAGCTCAATATATTGCTACTGGCCGGAATAATGTGGAATACAACCTCTGGATTTGATGGCAGTCTATTCAGTGGTATGCAGGCTCTTCCTCAATGGTATAATTACTTTGGGAAACCAACTGGTACTCGACTGAGTAACAATGGACTTGTTGGCTCTGTAACCTGCATCATTGTCGATTTCTTCACTTCTTGGATATGTGACAAAGTAGGGAGAAGGCTTCCTATCATCGTTGGAAGTATCCTGATCCTCATAACTGCTGTAGTCAAAGCGTTTTCTCAGAACTATGCTTGGTTCATCTGGTCACAAGTCCCACAGGCAATGGGTGTTTCTCTGGTTGCCGTGGCTGCCCCACCATATATAACTGAAACTGCATTTCCAGCTCATCGTGGAAAGGCTGTATCTTTATATGACGGTACGTATGCTCTGGGGTCACTAATTGCCGCTGGTCTGAATTACGGACTACTGCAAGTGAACTCTACATGGGCATGGAGAACTTCAATTCTGCTCCAAGGTGTTCCTTCAATTATCCAAGGTATCTTAGCTTTCTTTGCACCCGAGTCGCCGAGATGGCTTATTTACAAAGGACGCAAGAAGGAGGCTTTTGAAATCCTGGTGAAGTATCACGCAGAAGGCAATTACGATTCTCCATTGCCGCACTTTGAGATGGCACAAATTGCAGCTTCTTTGGAAGAAGAAAAGCTGCAAAACTCTTCCCGATGGAAAGAATGGTTTAAGAATAAAGCTTATGTCCAGCGTTTAGCTATTGCGATTGTTCTTCCTGGAAGCTTACAGTGGTGTGGGAATGCTATCACCTCTTATTACTTTCCTCTGTTGATGGCAACGGTTGGAATCACTGCCTCTAAAACTGTACTTGGCATCAATATTGGTAATTCTGCTGTAGCACTAGTAGCCTCAGTTAGTTCTGCGATGCTTGTCGACAGAGCCGGTCGTCGAAGACTCTTGCTCATTGGATATATTGGTATGCTAGTTGTCTATGTTATTTGGACAATCTGTGCAGCCGTTGACGCAGAGCACAACTATAAGGATAAAGGAGTCGCGGGTCTTGGTGTGACAATGATTTATCTTTTCAGTGCATTTTATCATTTGTGTTCTGCTGTGGTCAATACTTATGTGATGGAAATCACTCCCTTCTCTTTGCGAGCAAAAGCGTCTCTACTATATCAACTTGTTGGTGGAATAGAGACTCTGTATAACAATTATGCTAATCCACCAATTTTGGAAATCATTGGTTGGAAGTATTATATAGTCTGGTGCTGTTTAATAGCTATCTGGGCAGTGTTTACCTATTTTCTGGTTCCTGAAACAAAGGGTAAGGCTCTTGAAGAGATTGCAGAAATATTTGATGGTCCAGAGGCAATCACAGGAGTCAATGCTATGTCCAAACACAATCTCGAATATGGATTTGATAGGCACAAAGGTGAATTCATGCAATCTTAGCTATGTAATAAATATTTGCCGCTGGGTTAACTTATTTTTATCGGCGCTCAGGAGTTAAATAATCCTTTATTCGGGTACGATTTAGGGATTATAACTGCCATAAAACTGGTAATGCATTATATACTTCAATATCTCATTGTTAAAGTGATGCCATGAAATATTCTAGGCAAATCTAGTTCGTAAATTCTATCTAGTTATAAAATTAAGCCTTATTTCTTAATGTCTTGCTATAAACTGTTCACTTGTTTACGATAATGGAATCAGTGGATACAGATCCTTGAATAACAAGCAGCCCAATTCCACCTGACCTATAAGCGTTATCTTCCGAATCATTGCACTGTAGCACATGTCCAGAGACGGAAGCTCTAATATCATTTGACTTGACAGTCAGGCTAACATCGTACGGCTCGTCCAGGTTCCACGGAAATTCTATTGTTGCAAGCAAGGTACGAACGTTGTCACGATTTTTAACCACAGCTATGCGGTCATTAGGTAGGAATTCAATTGCATAGTATCGATTCAATCCCTGTACTCGTGCAGCCAAACCAGCAGAAGTTCCCAAGTGGACGGTCAACACACATGAAACACTATAGTCATGCCAGTCTCTAGTGCCATGTACGATGATGCCCTCTCCATTGTCCTGAGAAATCTGAAAAGCATATGGAGAGTCTTTGTGCATGCAGGTTGCACCATTTACCCAAGCGCGTTGCCAAAATTCGCCCCCTTCCGTAGGCCTCTTTAATGTTAGATGTGGCGTTCCGGTCCAGCGCAACGAATCAAGCCACACCGTGCCATTGAAGTGTCCCTTACTAGTACGAAATGATACGCCGATTTGCTGGATTGGCTGACCGTCAAGTTCTGGCAGAACCCAGTCGAGCGTTTTCTTACCGAACCCAGGAATAAGCTCCGTGTCTGGTCCATCTACTGTATTCAGTGTATTATCTTTTCCGTAAACTTTGATTCTAATACACGCGATTATCGCTGTTGGCTCCATAGAACTCTCACGGAGAACAGCTTCCACTCGCTGACCTGGATAGACAAGTGGAGTGGCCATAAGCTTATAAGTCTTCATAGAGCTGACTTCTGGAGGAGTGAACGTGGCAGTGAGAACCTCAACAGGTGAAACATGAGTTAATCCCTTCAAAGATACAGCAAGGCCAGTTTGTCCATCTTCATCACTGCCCTGGCACACTTGAACGAGGTCAGGCATAAGATGAGTACCCGAAGCCTGGAAACCCTGAACACTGCCGGGAAGTGAGAAGTGAAACTGAGACCCTCCTTTAGGTGGTTCTATCTTATCATGTCCTGCAAGAACCAGACCACTGTTGGCAATATCGTAGGCTATACGAACGGCGTTATTAATTGAATACCCTCCATCTGCACTCGATATAAGTGCCCGATCAGCCAATGGTCCACGCCAGTCCGGGCCTCCCTCAAACCCATTCAGGCCATGCATAATGCCCATCAGACACCCTACATTGCCTGAGTTGCAATCTGTATCCCATCCTGAAGTATTGATAATATGCATGGCTTCGTGGAAATCATGCCCTCCATAAATAAGAGCAAGGATTATTAGCCCATGGTTTGGAACCACGTGGCAATTGCCAGGATACTTGTCATATCCGTAGAGATCTTCAATCCGCTGGCGTGTAGTCTTCCAATCCTCGTCTAGTTCTGACCAGGTTCGAATGTCCTTCACAAGCCGCGCAATGATGGATTGCGGCGGAATTGTCTTCAGACCAACTTCCAAAAGATGATTTACATCACTTGATACAAATGCTTCTGCTTCCATCGCAGCCAGGAGCCTAGCTGCGTTCACAGATTCACCGTCGTGACTAACAGATCCGGCAGCAGAAGCCAGTGCCGCAGCCAATTCTGGATTTCCTGGTGCTACCAGCGCCCACCCGTCAATAAAAATCTGTGCCCCGATCTGTTCAGCAATTGTAGTTCCATTAGCCCTAATTGAACCACTCAAAGGCGCTGGAATACCTCGCTTCAGGTTAAGCCAAGCAGTATGTTCTGTTGAAACGCCATTTCCACCCCACCAGAAAATGGACCGATGCTCGATCACGTTGTTTAACCATGTCTTGCCAATTTCCTCTGACGTAATACTGGGTTTTACACCATGCTCCTCTAATGCACGCACAAAGACGAATGTGCCTGCAACATCATCGTCGGTCACAACTAAAGCCTCTCCGAAGTGTTCATGTACATAGTAATATACTGGACCAATTTCGTCCAGAATGCGTTGATGGCTCCAGCCCTCGAACGGTCGGCCAACGTATACTCCTATCAACTTTCCAAGAACACCTGCATAGACTCTTTCAAGGTAATCAGCAGCTATATTCTTTGACGCCATAGCGAAACTTTTGTTAACAAGTTTGAACTTGACAACTAGCGCGAGTCCTTTTAAACTACATGCTATCGTGGGGTTGGGAAGGTTCAGTACTCTTTACGGAGATGTTTCGCGGTCGATCTCTAGCTCTCCGACAGCCCCAGTTTCAATCAACACTGTGAACAGCCAGTCCCAATAACATTAACTACTTCTGATATTATGCAGCAATGCAACAGCATACTAAATTCAAGAAAGATCATAATGGACTAAAATTCAAATATTGCTGCCTGAAGATCATCAGCATTCAGCCAAGTAACACCAAGTTTTCTTAGGTGCATCCATGTCTCGTTACGAACATGAATTGGCCATCCAGGCTTGAAAAGTTAGGTATCATCAATTAATAACGGGCATGCGTGCCAACTTACAGTATTCCAAAGTCTGGTTGCTATTCCCAGGGTCTTCAGCTGATTCAGAACTTTGATTAGGTCACGATTCTGGGACAGTATACCCCAGTTTCCCGACGCCATGGGCGAAACCGCAGGCGATGGTGAATGAATCAAACCACCGCAACAGGATTCAATCGACGCATCATAGAAGTAGTCTCTATTCTTTGCAGCTTCTATCGTTGTTCTAGGCACGTTTCCCGTTGCTACCACAGTGTAAACGGATCGAAACACTCCAATGTCCCTCAAGCTGGCATCATTAATGATCCATGGTGAAGTGTAGCATGAAGGCCGCAATGTCGTAGCTCTTTGCCGGATGAGGTCTCCATTATATACTGATAGGAACTTTCGAGAACGGAGAGGCTCTAGTGCCTTGACTACTGCGTTCCAGGTCGTCTCAGCATCTGTTTTTATATCAATAAGTAGCTGCAACGAGCACATGGTATTACTGACAAATATACCAATCCAATTGGTGTAATCGTCATTGATAACTTCTCTATTGCATTCGGACGCAATCTCGAGGAGGGGCTGAACATACAAGCTTTCGAATGACCGCTCTTCTGTTAGAGACTCCTGTGAATGGCCCACGAGCAACGCGCCATCTACTAGCCAAACGTCGGCTTCAATTGAAGCCGCACCTTTAGATATTGCCTCAAGCGCGGGTACAGATCTCCAATAATCATTATGACTATGTACTGGGACCTAAATCTCGTTAGGGAAATATTGCCCAGTTCAAAACACGTGCTCTTACAGCTTCTATTCCTCGAGTGGCATCGCCTGGAAATTGATACAATGGATCCTTTGAATAATTGCCGCTTAGCTCTCTCAGTTTCTCCATCCTGCTTAGATTCGACGCTAAGACTCTTGACGTCGCGATTATATATAATTTGTGTCTATAGCTGAGTTTCGTACATCTCTTTTTGGCAGCGTGCTCGGAGATGACCTCCGAGAGCGGTGAGATTCGATGGACGGAAGAGAGTTCCCCGGCGGAGGCCAACCACAAATTGCGGGGAATAGGCTAACTGTGGAGACCAATAGAGTTTAGCCCGGAGGCATACGCCGCAAGAATATGAAACAAAAAAAATAAAAGGAGAATCTGCATTGCCACTATTTAGAAATGAACTATAATCTAAAACTCCATAGGATACTGTAACGGTGGTAAACCGAAATAGCCTACATCAGGCACAGAGAATATCGGTGCTTTCTGGTTGTAGGATTCGAAATCGACACCAGCAGTGGCTACAGTATTGCCCCACCAGTTGAGAGATATGGGCTCTGCAGCAAAATTAAACGCAAATGTTTGAATGATACCACTGATAGCCACTCCAACATCGAACCCAGCTTCCAATAAGTAGTTGTACTTTTCCCACCATGCCGTGTATCGTCTCTTTATATGGTGCATGAAGATGTATGAAATGTAGAGACCATTGGTTGCGTAACTCAAATTATTACCACCAGACCAATTAAGAGAGCCAGCCCAGAATACTGTCGGATCAAAGATACCAATCCATCCGACCGGAGCAAAGAAATACTTATCAACAAGTTCAAAACTACCCTCGGATAAGCGACGTCTTGAGTAATCTTTGGCTTTCCATCCGTATTTTTCAACCAGGGCCCAGCCGATGCCGATAAGTGCACCCATCAAGAAACACCAAGGCAGTATTGGATACATTTTGAACATATTCTTTGCCCCGAAAGCACCATACTCGATAGCCGAAGCGAATACCAAGACAGCATCTGTACAAACAAAGTGACTTTTGTTGGACCAAGTACAAAGTGTGCCGTTGTCGAAGTTGCTTACCATCCAATTAAGCATACCGATGAAAATGAAGCAGTTGCAAATGATGGAGATAATTTGTCCTCGGAAAACTGTTCGCGGAGGTAGCTTTGCATAGTGCGCCATCTTAAGATCAGAGATATAGTTCTCAGCCTGAGAATTAAAATTCTCTCCGTATGCCGTGACAATGATCAATGCCAATGGATTGCCGACAAACCATACTCCTGCGAGTAGCTGGAACAGTACATTGAATCCCATACTGACGTTAGCCTGGGCCATCAGAAGGGCAGACGGAACTAAGAACACAGCACTGATACCGATTACAGCAAACAGAATCCAGACTGGTGTGTTCAAGGGATATACCTCCAATGCGACAATACCAAGGATCAATGAAACTAATAAAATACCCAGAAACCACCAATCAGGAACTTCTTTGTACTTGCTCATCATTCTTGAATGAGGGTCTTCATCCTCATGATAGTATGAGTTTCGATGCACTAAACCTTGGTACATTGTGACCAGCGCATGCTTCATCAACCTGAACTGCTTAATGGAAACATAGAATAGTGTCATAGGATACCATGCAAACCAAGAGCCCTGGCCTAGAACCCAACAACCAGAAAAGTAAGGCGGCCCGTACTTCTTGTATTCTTCGACGTTGACAGTACCCTTACCAGTAAGGATACGAGATATATTGTATAGCCCTGCCTGATTGTCAAATGCTTCATTACTGTTTATAGGCATGTATGCAGACCAGTACATGTTTCCCCAGTACATGGCAATGATTATGAGCCCAGACAATACTCTTGCGCCGTATTGCTGTAAGGCGCTATAGAAAGGAGTAACAAGTGCACCCGTACCAGACACGTTCCAGTCAAAAGTGGCAATCGGATTGAAACCAAGACCCCCGTAAAATCCAGTGACCAAACCAAGGGGTAAATTTTGGGGCGAAATCCATGTCATCCAGTTGAACGAGTGCAGCGCCGTAAACAAGAAATTTGGGATCCAGAAGTAGAAAAACATAGCCACAGCTGCGAAAATAAAGAACCTGTACCTCGAAATCTTCCATCCGTGGATCACTTCACCTTTCTTCTCCGGTACAAGCAAAGCTCTGTTCAACGCCAAGGTTGGTAAGCACTTGAACCAAATTGCGGTGATTGGCTTGATCACAAACCGACGCAGCAACCCAGCGAATCCTAGCCCAAAGCACTGAATCGACAGTGCAAGAATAATCTCGTAACCAAAGTTAACCCAGGTTTGATTGAGATATTGTGGCAGCATCTGAACTAGATACACGTAGTACGTTCCACCAGCACCATTACCAACGTTGAATATGATTGTGGAGAACATTTGCTCCTTGTAAGTCCAGGGGCCCGGATTGAGTGAGTGACGAGTACCAAAAACTGTGACACCCCAGTCAGGCAGAACCTTAGCCAAGAATAGACCACACGGTGCGAGTATCAGTTGAAGGACTGTACTACTGAGGGTGATTGCAGGTTGACGGGGACTGAAGAAAGTGTTCAGCGCCGTAGAACCCGCCATAAGCACCATACCCAGGAAATAGGCCCGGAATGTCTCGACTGGGATAGTTGGATCGTCATATGCGTCTGTTACCGATCGAACTTCTGGATACGGCGAATGATAGTGTATGATAGCAGCCTCAGCCTTGAGGTCAAAAGCATAGTCATTGCTGATTTCACTTGCTGCTTTCTCGCCCATAACTAACACTTTGATCTTAGCCATGGTGAGCTCAGGAAAGTTTGGATCATCCGCGTGATTCTTTATTGCCTTGATGAGGATATCCAATGCCTCTTCTTCAGACATATTCTGGATCTTCTCAAAAATATGCTCTATATCAGCATCAGGAGCAATGTCGTTCTCTCTGCGCTGGTAAAACGAGCCAAGCTTCAGTCTCTGCTCCTCAGTTAGAGCAGGCAATACCTTCTCGTCGGCGATATTCTTCTCCTGTATCTCGTATAGTTCTTCGACCACACCCGCAGCCTCAACATGCTCAGATGACTGATCCTTAGACATGGTGCGTGAAATCTGACGTAAGAATGAATAAGCACAATAGCTCCAAGCTATTCAGTACTTAAGACGAAACTTGTTGATACTGACTGGGGAGTGTCTCGTAGATATATATATAGTGTTTAAGTGAGGGGTAAACTCCTAATAACGAAAAAGAAACGTATGGAAAGGTAGTAGTTGTATGAAGTGGAGATAATTATCAGTGCAGGATATCTCGCATTTCACGAACTTTTTTAAAGGATAGTAAAACGCTCGCTAATGAAAATGCAATTACTGGCTCTTTTCCTGCAACGTCAAGCCCTCTGGATTGGATGCTGCTTCCCCACACGCGGCACGCTCATCGACCTCAGTCCCATGCAACAAGTTGTTTCCTTTTTTTTTCTTCCCCACCTTCTCCTTGCTTGTGCTTCCAGATGGAGTGGAGTATTCAGATCACACCGCGCAGTCTGAGCAATTGATAGTGCAGGATTTGCCAAAACTAGGCGGCGGGGGACGTCTAATTTCAGTAGTAGGGGACCAAATTGTCAGAATCACAAGGCTCGCCTAATTACTTGACGGTACTACAGCATGAAATGTGCATTATCGGTTTACGGGGAAGGATGCCATGGGGGGCATGGGATATGATCGAGGCATGAGCAACTCCAGAGAGCTGTCGTAGTTGATCTATCTGACTGCTAAATCAATCGGCTAGCGGCTCGTTTAATATCTCGGTAAGTCGTTCGGTCAGTCATTCGGTCCATCGATCGGGATGTCGATCGTCAATCACTAGTTTCCCCACATAATGAGGGGATATCTGGTTTTATGTCACAACAGAATGAAGCCACCAAGTATTTCCAAGTCCTGCCGCTACAACCAGGGCAATCAACTGGGAATAATCACTCAAGCCAAGGTATGGAGGCGAGTCTGACTGCAGAGATCAGCTCACCAGAACACCGAGATTCTTTCAGGCGCCATGACGTTTGGGTCTACCGGGCTCAAATATAAAAGGGAGCAAGAATATACCACACTCTGTCGGCAATCTTTGAAACTAAACCAAGAACATAACTAGAGTAACAATGCTTACAGCTGATCAAATCAAGTTCTATCAGAACAATGGCTACTATTTGGCTAAGGGGATGTTCTCGAAAGACGAGGCCGCCAAATACCGTGAGAACCTACACTCTCTATTTGAACGGATCGATAGCAAGAAGTATGATGCTACTTGGGGAAGTGCTGGTGAAAGGGGTGAGACCCAACTTCAACATTGCCACGATGTCCAGTTCTACGATGCGGCCTTCAGCACGTTGCTCTCCGATGCCCGACTAACAGAGACGACAGCCGACTTGATCAGATCTCCAAACGTCCAGCTACATCATACTAAGGCATTTATCAAACCGCCCGAGAAAGGGTCTCCATTCCCATTGCACCAGGACGCGCCGTTTTTCCCCCATGAGCGCGAATCCATGATAGCCGCGATTATTCACTTTGACGATGCCTATGAGAAGAAAGGGTGCGTCCGCGTCATACCTGGGAGTCATAAAAATGGTATGCTTCCACATATCAGCGAAGGTAGCTTTCATCTTGACAAGGAAAAGTATCCGATTGAGAAGGCTATTCCAGTTCCTGGCGAGGCCGGAGATGTTCTGTTCATCTCGTCCCTGATTATCCACGGATCCGGAATCAATGAAAGTGATGAGCCACGAACTACTCTACTAGTCCAAATGCGAGACCCAGAGGACCTGCCCGTTGTGGACACACATGCTTCTAAGGGCCAAGGTACCATGCTGAAAGGCATCAACCCCCTCGCGGGTACCAATATAAAGCCACCAAGTGCCAACCGCAACTCGATGAATGGTGGCAATTCTATGAGTGGCAATTCTATGAATGGCAATTCCATGAATGGTGGTTCAATGGGTTCCATGTAGAATATCTCTCTTTAATACAACTTAGTTAATATTTAATATAGTTAAGATTAAGTGTCAAAAAAAATTAAAGTACAGTGCCAGGCTGGAACCCAGCTTACCCCGCATCCTGAATCATGATAAGTGGTCAAGGTGGAAGTTCTCAACATAAAAGCGGGACGTTTTTCCACTCAGCATATTCACAAGTTTAATCATATATTTAATGTCCGCAAGCGCAACCCATGCTGCGACACCGAGCGAGAACGGCGCTCCAAGGATCCGCGCCAAGGTCGCGTGCGATGAATGCCATTCGCGAAGAGTCAAGTGCAAGGGCGATATTCCATGTGCTGGATGCCGTCGAATTGGTATCGATTGTACAATTATGCGACCGAGAGATGGACGTGGGGGCGCCTCGGCTAAGCAAAGGGCGAACTATATATATCGAAGGAGAGAGAAGGCCTCTGAAAGGGCTGCTTTAGCATCCTCGCCCTCAGCTTTGCTATCTCGGGTTCCTATCTCATACATATTAAATAAAGATGAGTCAGCTCTTCAGATTGGATTCGACCACGCTCCGATGGAACCATGGACAGACATTTCGAACGTTCGATACCCCATACTTGTACCTGTACTACCTTTGCTTGATGGCATTGTCAATGCAGAAACTGCTTGTGATATGCTTGAAACATACTTTCGTCGATCACCATGGGGAAGCAGTTATCTGGTGCGAAGATCATCATTTCTGACCAGCGATTTGACTAAAATGCGAAAGACTAAGCCTACATTGATATTCGCACTACTGTGTTTTGCATCTCAGTACCATGTTGGTTCCCAGCTAGAGGTTCTTGACATCCAAAGGGGCAATGTTACCGATCGGCTCTTCCACCTAGCTGCGTCTTCGGTAGTCTCATTGAGAAGCTTAGAAGATGAAGCATCCCTTGATGATGTGATAAGTCATGTGCAGCTCTCGTCAATTCTTAGCGCTAGTAAATATCAAAAGAAGTCTATCGAATGGTGGAGTGCGACAGATCAGTTAGCGAGACAGCTAAGACTGAATGAAGAATACCCTAATATATCTGAAGAAGAAAAGGAAGAGCGGAGACGCACATGGTGGTTGCTGTACTGTGTTGACCGACACCAAGCACTTTCTGTGCGGAAGCCATTATCTTTCCGGGATGCAGAGAGTCATGAGTTGCTACGTCCATGTAAAGAGAGTTTATGGAGTGGCCCAGATGACGATTTTCTTGTTTCGCCTCGCACAGAAGCTACACCAGGAATCTCCTATCACGCTACGGATTGTAGCTTTTTTGGCCTTATTTTACCATTAATGAGCATATTCGGCGAGGTCATTGAACTGTATAACCTTGAAGAGAACATCCAGAACATTGATCTTGAGCCAAAACGGGCAATAATCCAGCTCCATCTGGACATCTATGACGAGTCTCTAAGTGATTGTAATACAGTGGGAGTCGAAGAAGAAGAGGCCGATCGTTATATACATTATGCAAAGCACTCATTGAGTACTCTGCGCATTCTGTTCGCTGGTAAATGGGATCCACTAGACGTACTTTCTGATGTCGAAACGAGTGGGCTGTCGAAGCAGATCATCTATTCTGCGGCAATGGCCACAATCTCGGCAAACACTATAGAAGATATTTTGAAGCTCGACCCGGAACTTCAGTTCATGCCTCTCTTCTTCGGGACTTTTGTTTTACAGTGCTCATTCCCTCTTCTGATGGTAATGAAGACCCTTGGCACTCAGTCAGACGAAAATATCATTGGTGCATGTGAGAGCATATTAGAATCGTACACAATTTTTTCACGCTGTAACGAGCGCATTCGCCAAAATCCATTCTGGTCCGATCCGTACTGGACAAACTTTGCATCAATTACAAACGAAATCAAAGAATCCAAAAGGCAGCCCACGACTAGTCCTGAGATAGCGTTCCAGACAATGAGAGACATTCATATCAAGACACGCGAAATCCTGGGGTTATTTAGGTGGAACAAGACTGGACATGGTATAAATACTTGATTCCTTATCTTTATGGCTCACGCCGCCTGTCCCGCTAGAGGACTCAGTTGTTAATTTAGATGTTGTATTTCAGTAGTTATACCTCAATAAAGGCAGCAGTGGTGCATTGAGAGACAAAAGTCTCCAGTTTACCGAAGAAATTCCCAAGTTCGTATTTGTATCTTTTCTAGCTTGATGCACTTTACACCAAATTCTCGAGAGCTTGGAAAATCATATCATGTTAAATCCAGCTCTCCAGTCTCTCGCTTCCCGAATCACGCTGCAGTATCATCACAGAACATTTTGGATGCAGCCTCGGCGGTGGCTCTGACCCTCTCTATCGGAAATACCATTGCATGGTCTGATAGTGCCTATATTTAGTTGCAACAGATCTTTATAATCAAAAAGGTCCGAGACCTGTTAAATGAATGCACGATAAGCAGGTGGTTTGTACTTGGGGCGCAACAAAATGCGGGGAAGATGCAGAGGAGAAACGGAGACCAATGGTGGATCCGGAGCTATCCACCAGATTTTTCAGTGTGAACAGCTCCCATCCTACTTGTCACTTTATACATATCTATAACTGGGAACACTCAAGTCCAAATACTTCTAGCAGCTATACGGACCGTTCTTTTGCAAAGGTAACCTCTAGTTTTGAAACTGAAACCATGAAGATCCTCACCCTTAGTGATTTAGAGGAATTTGCACGATCCAAAGTCAAGAAGCCAGTATTTGACTTTTGGCAGTGCGGAGCGAACGATCTAATCACTGTACGGGAGAATATAAGTGCATTCAACAACTACAGGATCAGGGCGCGGGCAATGATAGATGTGTCGGATATGAGCTTGACACCTAAGAGCCTCTTGTTTGGTCTTCAGTTTGATGCACCCATTGGAATTGGACCTAGTTCAAATCATTCACTAGCAAGTGCTCCAGGAGAGACCGCTACTGGGGGTGCGTGCGAGAAGCTCAAAGTGCCGATGGCCTTAAGCAGCTACTCGAATCGGCCAGCAGAAGATGTTCGAAAAGCGGCTCCACACTCGGCGCTCTTTTTTCAGCTTTACATTTTCAAAAATAGGTCTGTCACTGAGTTGCTAATTCATCGAGCTGAGGCTGCAGGCTTTAAAGCCATCTTACTTACTGTTGATACCGCATATATTGGCCAGAGGTATCAAGACCAATACAATGACTTCAAGGTTCCCACTGACCTTCTTCTGGGGAACTTTCAGAATCTAGGAGGTAGAAATTTCGAAGTGCCACATCCGGTTGAAAAGGGAGAGGATGGGTCGGCACCAACAGCGCGGCAAGGAACCACTTTTGATCCAAGTGTTCATTGGAAGGAAGCCATACCTTGGCTGAGATCCTTGACAAAGATGCAAATTTGGGTTAAAGGAATTGTTGCACCTGAAGATGCTGAAGCAGCGTTAGAAGCTGGAGTTGATGGCATATGGGTCTCAAATCACGGTGGTCGTCAACTTGATTCAGGTATACCGACCATAGAGGCTCTATCAGGAGTTGTCGAAGCCGTCAAGGGTCGGATCCCGGTCCATTTGGACGGCGGTGTGCGCTCTGGTGGCGATGTTTTCAAAGCACTGGCGCTAGGTGCAGACTATGTCTGGGTTGCTCGTCCTGCTCTATGGGGGTTGACATATAATGGACAGGCAGGAGTAGAGTTGATGCTGCAGATCCTTATCGAACAGCTAAAGTTAGTGATGGCGCTCGCCGGTACACCAAACACGAGGTCTATTAGCAAAAGATGTTTAATGAGGTATGGTCCGCGCTTGGAATCATTGTGAAACAAAACAGCACTTCATTTTAAGTCACCCCGCGTATATTATTATTATTATATTGTAACAGTGCTATGAGTCCTAGTCCAGAATCCATAGATAGTGTTCAGTAAGCAGTTCGACGATGCTTTTTTTCGAACGAACTTTTTTCTCTTTTTTTCTTCTTGAGAGATAATGTTACTGGAAGACAGCTACCTCCTGTTTCCTGCAACAATTGTTTTAAAGCAGCATAGTTCGTCCAATACACTTAATGATCATATCAGCTAATAGATCCGGATAATTGGTTAATTCCGCGCCGTTCTCTCTCCGCATTTGCGGCTGTACAGCGGGGCAGGAGTTGCCCACTTATGGAAGTCGTACGTCAAGAACCGAGACGTTCGCTATGCAACATACTTGCCATACAAAGTGATGAGGGGAAATAAACTTGCCCCACCTCCTATCTCCGGGAAAGCGTTCGGCTTGGCCAAGGTATAGACGAGAACAAAAGGCACAGTCGTCTTGTGCGGGGGAGAGCGGCTTTTTGTATAAAATTGATGGTCTCGATCCAGTTTGTAGAGTATCAATTGCTAGGGTATACATTTCATTGTAGTTGCTATGAGACGAAACTGGTTCAACAGATTAGTGATCGTATATGTTGCTGTAGGAAGCATGACCTACGGTCTTTTCTCGTCTAGTGCGAACTCGACTATTGGTCAGCCAGGATGGTATGAGTATCTTGGATTGACCCAGGACACAACTTCACCCCACTATCATCATACGTCTGAAGTCTTGTCGGCTACAAATGGTCTTTACTCGGCCGGAGGTGCTGTGGGCTCTTTGCTTATCATGTTTGCCGCTGAACCGTTTGGACGCAAGCTGACTATTCAAGTTGCGTCATGTATAGCTCTTATAGCAGCCGTGATTCAAACAGCGACCCAGAATGTAGGTATGTGGTATGCCGGGCGATTTATTGGTGGTCTCTCCATCGGCTTGTTGATAACCATTTGCCCTATGTATATGTCGGAAGTGTCTCTTCCCACAGACCGAGGCTGGGTTGTTGGTCATCAGCCCATATTCGTTGTGCTTGGTTATGGAATATCAGGATGGGTAGGTTATGGTTGTTACTTTGCAACTGAGAGTCATCCTTCCTTCGCGTGGAGGTTTCCTCTTGCAGTTCAATTAATCACTCCCACAATTCTACTTGGCGCTTCACCTTGGATTCCAAGGTCTCCTCGATGGTTACTGTCCAAAGGACACACAAAAGAGGCTTGGGAAACATATCAGAGACTACATGTTACGCCGGAGCAAGACCTTACTTTTCTCAGAGAGCAGTTTTATCAGATGCAGGAACAAATTAGAATTGAAAAGGAGAAGCGAGCTCAGGCAGGCAACATTTATCTTGCAGCGTTTACAAAACCGTCATACCGTAAGCGTATGCTAGTAGGTTTCATGGTTCAATTTGGAGCAGAAATGGCCGGCCCATTAGTCATCACCAACTATCAGGTAATATTGTACCAGAATCTGGGTCAGTCTGGATCTATGGTTCTTCTTCTGCTTTGCGTCTATTCAGTTGTCGCTTGGATTGTCAATCCGATAGGGGCATGGCTACAGGATGTAGTCAATTCGCGGGTCAAAATATACTTTGTCGGGATCACTGGATGCTTGATTATGCTTTCTATTGAAGCTGCGCTAACTGCCACTTTTGTGGGAACATCGAATAAGATTGGAGAGGGCTTTGCCATATTGTTCATTTATCTTTATCTGGCGATCCAAGGAAGTTGTGTTGATACAACCATGTATCTATATGTATCAGAAATATTCCCCTATGAGCTGCGGGCTATTGGAATGGGATTTTCGCTCTTTGGCCAATTCGCAGCCACCCTTATCGCAGTGCAGTGTGCTCCGCTGGCTTTTGATGCCATTGGATGGAAATACTATCTTGTATTTATTTGCTGGATTGTTGCTTTTTTGCCCTTCATCTGGTTCTACATTCCAGAGACAGCTTTGTTGACACTTGAGGAGATTTCGGCTCAGTTTGGAGATGAAGTCGCTGTGAAAGTCACGGACGCGTCAGGCGCTGATGCCGCTGCAAGAAAGGAGTTGGCAGTGTATCTTGAGACCGTTGATATTTTTCAAGAGTCTGTCCCGGAAGAAGCTAGGTTATCAACAGATAATAACGCTAACAAGCACCTGTCAGTTACTGAAACTGCAGTTTGATTATTTTTTAGCTAAGCAGCTCTTGATTAATTTCGTCTAGTTATGTTTCTCGAATCTAAAAGCTTTGTTTAATCAGTCTGGTGCATTCATCGCGGATTCGCTGCGCAAATAGAAGAAGTAGATCTTAGTTCTCAACAGCGCCGATCGGCGTGCTGTGCTTGTCCGAAAATAGCTAAAACTGGATCGTGGCTCACGCATATCCAGGGTACCATGTAGAAGGTGGTGGCTGCTTAGCTGCTATATCCGCATCGCTTAAGCTATATGGCCAGCGCACCTGCTCTCCACTGGTACTAACCTCCAACTATAGCTGCAGAGGTCTGAAGACCAGCTGCGATATCTTTGGCCAGGATACTGCTAGTGGTCAAGTAGCTGACCAGCGACACATCATTCTGGACTTACATTGTGATCTGAGGATCCGCTTGTATGTTCAACAGCCACTCAATTCTCAGCAAACGCTCGTAGACAACCCCTGCCATACGCTCCTCCGCACCACACCAATTCTCTGCTTCCATGAAAGCTCGTGACTAGAATTATTATCAGGTGGAAACCCGGGGTTGCGCGATATTCTCCTTCTGTGCTGTTTACGGATGATAATGCCGCACAACGGTTAGCCGCCATTCCCTAATCTGTCTCAAAGCTTATCTCTAATCTAGACATGTCCCCAATTTGGGTTCACAGATATCATTGGTGTTCCAACTGTTAAAGTATTAAACGAAAGGCTCATATATATCGATAATCTGATGATATGTATATGACCTTAATGAGCTGTCGAGGTTGCATTTTGTCTGTTTCCCCGCATTGAAATGGCTTGGCACGATGATGCAGGGGCTGATCTTAGTAGCTGGGGGAAAAGCTTAACCATTCAAAACTGATAATAGTGGCCGCGATAAATGTCCCCGGCCAATAGAAAACAAGCGTCCAGATTCGGCAATAGGTTTATCTTGCCGCTTTTATTGGTCCACTGCTACTTTATCTCGTGGAATGAATTACAGTCAATCAGCGACCGTTCCTTAATCTATGACCTTATCTTGTGAGATGATTAAAATGGCTTGTAGACGCTTCTGTTTCGGTTTTTGACTTGCTACGATAGACAAGATCAGAAAATACTGAAACAGAATGTCCAATACTACGTCGCCTACAGATCCTCCATGGTTGGATACTGGAGATAACGCCTGGCAGCTTACGGCCGCAAGTCTGGTTGGACTGCAGTCAGTACCTGGGCTGATGGTGTTGTATGCAGGGATAGTGAAGCGAAAATGGGCCATTAACTCTGCTTTCATGGCATTCTATGCTTTTTCTGCAGTTCTATTGTGCTGGGTTCTTTGGGCGTACAAAATGGGGTTCGGTGAGCAATGGGGAAGTTTCCCACTGGTAGGAACTCCTGGTCCAGTAGTCACAATGGACTGGGAACTGAAACAGGCTGTTCTTCCTGCTGCTGATATCACGGCCAACTTCCCCATGTCCACTATGATATACTTCCAGTTTGTATTTGCAGCTATTACTGTGGTCATCATTGCGGGGTCTTACCTTGGTAGAATGAACTTCATGGCTTGGATGATTTTCGTCCCCCTGTGGTTAACTTTCTCCTATACTGTTGGTGCTTTCAGTCTTTGGGGTGGAGGTTTCTTGGCAAGTCGTGGGGTTATTGATTATTCCGGTGGTTATGTTATTCATGTCTCATCGGGAACAGCTGGATTTACGGGTGCGTATTTCATTGGCCCGAGATTACAGCGCGACAGAAGAGACTTCAGACCCAATAATGTACTACTGGTGCTGGTTGGTACTGGCATTCTTTGGATCGGCTGGAATGGATTCAACGGTGGAGATCCTTACTCTGCTAGTCCAGATGCCGGCGCCGCAGTTCTTAACACCAATTTGACCACCGCGGTTTCACTTCTTACCTGGACTCTGCTAGATATAATATTTTTTGGGAAGCCATCTATTATTGGTGCGACCCAGGGTGTTATTTCTGGCTTGGTAGCAATCACCCCTGCTGCCGGTGTGGTTGCTGGTTGGGGTGCAATCATTATTGGTCTTTTCTCAGGAAGCGTTCCGTGGCTGTCGCTCAATAAGTTGGGGAAAACAAGGCTCTTTACCGAATATGTTGATGATACTCTTGGTACATTCCACACACATTGCGTGGGTGGTTGCGTAGGTGGCTTCTTGGTTGGTATTTTTGCCACTGCTGAAGGTGCTGCAGCCTTTGCCAGTCTATCACCAGGAGGTGCTATCACGGGCCATGGAAGGCAAGTGTGGCTTCAGATAGTAGGGGCATTGTTCATCATAGGCTTGAACTTGTTCATGACCTCCGTGATAATGCTATTTATTAAGTACGTTCTCCGTGTTCCCCTCCGCATGAGCGATGAGGTACTGGAAATTGGTGACGATGCTATCCATGGAGAAGATGCATATACCTTCTTCACGGTGGAGGAGACCCATAGCTTCCTGTATGGTGATCATAATGTCGGCCAGGCTTCTAGAGGTGGTGATCTCGAAAGCGGTGGTCCTGTGCTTATGGGCGTAAGCGCTTCACCACCCGAAGAAACACCACCCTCTTCCCATTCCAAGAATGAGTGAAACCCGTTGTCTTGTTTAGTTTAATTTTTTTTCTCCTTTCAGTATGTAATAATATTTCCTGCTATATGATCCATTAAATTAAGCGTGGCTATGCGAGAAAAGATGGACTCGCGGTCAGTGTTCAAGCATAACGCTCTGCCCAGAGTTTTGGCCGCGGCCGAAGCTTGTTCGCCTCTAATGCCCTCCTCCATTCTTCACGCTGACATGGGCTGACAGTTCCCGCGTATCGTCAGGAAAATTGATCTAGGTTATATCCCGTGCATCTGGATTGGATGAGTGAGGCGTTTACTACTGCTGACCTTAGAATATACTTTTGCAAATCTAGGAGAAGTTCGGGTGCTCCTAGGCCTTGTGATAGACACTCGCACAAAACTGGAGCGTCTGATGGTGTCTCCACGACTGCGTAAACGTGTGGGGCTTGCATGTGATAGCTGCCGGCATAAAAGGCGGCGATGTGATGGTAATCAACCTTCTTGTGGGCTTTGTACAGCGTCTGGGTCTAGCTGTAACTATTCGTATGATTCAGATAAGCGCAAGCCACCAAGCAAAGTGTATGTCCAGTCCTTGGAGAACAAAATTATAACCCTTGAGGGACAGCTAAGGGAAATTAAGGCATCTGGAGTTGCAGTCGATAAGGTCCCAGCTGAGGAAACAGAGCCAGCTATGCCTTGCGAGCAACTTGATCGTTTTCATACCCTTATAAAGGGATTAGACAGCACTGAAACTCTCCTATACGGTCCACGATCCTCAATGTCATTCATAAGGAGTGGCCAGAAGAATGTGCAATTCAACGACTGGGATGCAGTGGCAATGGGGATGCAGGCTGCGGTGACTCTTGGGTATCAGTACGCCATGGATGTTGATCTGAGAGACCATCTTTTGGGGCTGTTCTGGGCCTACCAGAACTCCTCTCTAATATTCGTTTGCCAGGAGCCGTTTCTTGAGGAGATGAACTCCGGACAACAGAGAGGTAAATTTTACTCGGAGACCCTGCTTTCTGCCATGCTGGCAGTTGGTGCCCGATACAGCGATAGAATAGAAGTAAGAGCCAATCCGTCAGACCCAGATTCGGCAGGATATCAGTATGTAAGACTTGCAAAACTACTGTTGTTTTACGAAAGGGAGCGACCCAATATCCAGCTGGTTCAGACCATGGGCTTGTTGTCTATCTTTGGAGTGTTGACTGGTAATGAGATTCTTGCATGGGATTACAGTGGAATGTGTATTCGATATGCTTTCGCGCAAGGAATTAATATGCACGATGAGAGCTGGATAGAGGAAGGCCTCTTTAGCCAGTCTGAGGAAATGGTTCGCAGGGTTGTTTGGTGGGCTTGTTACGTGTTGGAAAAGATTATTTGCAATATGCTGGGTCGGCCTGTGGCAATTAAAAGATACAATGTCACTTGTATGGTTCCCACGGAAGGATGTATTGAGGACCACTCTTCTTGGAAATGTCCCGTGGGCAATCATCCGCTGGACGGTTCCTATTCAAGGCTTTTGCTGGTATGCACCCTTTCTATAGAACTGTACATGATAGTTGATGAGCCTCTTAACCAGCTGCATATGGCTTTTCATCCTTTACGGACGCCTCAACTTAGGGGAATCATAAACAAAACCAATCTGGAGCTAGCCGAATTCGAGCGCTCACTCCCTAATTTCTTGAGAGTATCCAGGATTAAGAAAGAAGACTTGCTTCCGCATGTATATACGTTCCAAATGCGCTATTACTACTTATTGATTCTGATTAATAGGGTATTTTTCTTGCGGAAAGACCGATTGCCGGTTTCCCTCGAGCAGGAGGATACCTACCAGAGCATATGCAGGACGAGTGCAAACACAATCACGAAGATTTTACGTTGCTTTGACAGAATCCACGGACTGCGCAATACAGATTTTTCAACTGCTGAGTCAGCCTGTTCAGCTGCCATTGTTCATTTGTATTTGATAGAGGCGGAAGACGTCAAGATTAGCACGCCGGCTCTGACTAATTTCCAGACCTGTGTGAATGCACTCAAGCGCATAGGAAGGCATAACAAATCTGGTCTACGTAACTTAGCCGTTCTTGAGATTATGATTAATGAGAGAAATCTAGTGGAGCTGAAGAGGATATTTAGAGAGGAGGAGTTGAAGTCGTAGAAATGCAGGATTCATCAGCCATAATGACTCAGCTGGAATAGATGAATTCGGCTCTTCCTTCTAATGAGAGTGTACCGCCCTTGCTTTAGCGGTGCTAGATCAGGCGTTACAACCAAAAGAACCGCTTTTCTTGTTAATGCGAGTTTATATAACAGACAGCTTCTGGGTCATTTCTGTCCGTGCATCAAGTGCCGGTATGCTCTATACTTTAACGAGATTCTGAATTAATGACTCAATTGATCTGACTGCCTTTAATACATGTTGCGGGGCAGATAGGACAGAGATATTGAGAATAGACAATTGAAGCTTGAGTACATTTGAAATGTCCTGAGATATTATTTTCCATGAACCAAAGTCTCTGCTGGGGAATGCTAGAATATTTGAATGGTGATTATCTCGTCTCATTGACTACTCTAAGTACTTCAGAAAGCGGGGTCAAGCTGTCGGTAAGCCGGCTATAAGTAACTCTGGCTAATGCATGATGCAGGTCCGAAGCTAGCACCAGTTCTAGGTTTGATCATCAAGATCATCATAGTTAATTAATTTAGCAGACTCAGGTATTAGTCTTGTCCCGAGGCGGTACATGCTCTAAATCTGTCACTTCTTGATTTACCCTATAGGCTGCTGATATGATTGCACAGAATCCTTTTAGAGTTCATTACTAAAAACAATGTCTAGCAATGTTTGTATTAATACTGGTGAAGCTCTTACATGATAACAAATAAACTAACACATGTCTCTGCTGAGGTTTCGAAATAAAGCTCAGAATATAGGACAGGGAGTGCACCAATCAGTTGGATCATTAAATCTAAGATTGATATTCAATCCCGAGATTTTGGCGATCTCCTCATCACTCAAGTCAAAATCAGTATTTTGCAGGTTCTGTACCAATCTTTCCAGACTATTCGACTTCGGAATTACGGCAATGTTTCGCTGAGTGCACCATCTTAGGATGATTTGCGCAGAAGACTTACCCAACGACTTAGCAATGCTCTTAATATCAGGGTGCTCTAGCAACAAGGTTTGTGAGCCAACAAGAGGATGGCCCATTTCGACAAATGAGTGTGGTCCGAATGTTGAATATGCCGTGATCTCGATTCCCTGACCTCGCACAAAGTCGACCAATGCAGATTGCGTCAAGTAGGGATGGTGCTCGATCTGGAGAACGGCAGGGCGAATTGTAGCGTAAGTCAGCAGATCCCTGATCAGTGCACTGTTGAAGTTCGAGATACCGATATTCTTAGCGATTCCAAGCTTAGCACAGGCCTCCATAGCCTCCCAGGTCTCCCTGATCGGTACATCAGCAAACTCAATTACGTTCTTCAAAGGATCTGTAGCCTGGCCAGGGGGGTACCTGACCGCTGGATCGACATATTTGGTAGCAATTGGGAAGTGTACAAGATACAAATCAAAGTATTCCAATCCCCAGTCATTCAGTGAATGTCTTAACATCTTCTCTACGTGCTCCTTAGCATGAAATGCATTCCATAGCTTGGATGTGATAAATATGTCCTCTCGCTTGACGATTCCTTCACTGATAGCTCTCCGTACTCCATCTCCGCATTCCTTCTCGTTCTCATAGTCTGCAGCGCCATCTATTAGTCGATACCCAGACTTGATGGCATTATATACTGAATCCGAACAAATGTCCTTAGGTATCTTCCAAGTTCCAAACCCAACAAGAGGCATACGGTTGCCAGTTCCCTTAAGAATGACAGAAGCAGTTTGTTTGGTGACAGTCATTATTATGTTACGCAGCGGAGATAGATAGATACCTCTGATATTTTGGAATTGCTCCTCCTTTAATAATGAATGACTCTGCAGCTATACATGGCTGTCTCTCAGATTATTCTATTAACCGACTACTGCGTGTCCGGGATATCGGGTATTTAGCGAACAGACGGGCCAGAACGACTCTGAGATTTAGATTGCCGAGACTTGCCTCGAGTGATTCTCGATTGGGCTATTGCGCGCTTTCAAGGGATAGGCATCTATCCTGATCAAAGTGAATTGCTAAAACCCTGCCAAAAGTGCATACATTGGCTTGCACGGCAGTAACACCCGCACGGCGGCCAGACTCCTGTTGTTTGAATCGAAGTGGAGTTGGAGTAACCTCCGCGCGTTGTTTAACCGAAATCCCGTGTTTACCCCTATTAACCGTGCGGCCGCAGTACCAAGCTTTGGGGGCGACCTGCGAACAGTTCTCCCCGGCATCTAGACCCATCAAGCAGGTGATGCATAAGAACTGAATGAGCTATCTAATAGTGCGTTGGGTCACGTGCTGGCCGGGCGGCAGCCTTTATCTGAAGTTGGGGTTTTGCCAAGGAGCATTCAAGAGTATCATGTAAAATCGTGTTGCATAACTATGTAATTTAACGAGAGAGAACTTTATTGCCATCTAAGTGCAGAGAACTATTCGAGTAAAAAATTGGAGATTTCAAGGCGAAACTCACGCTTCTGGTCGTACAGGCACGACTTCCACGTATTCCTCGTGCTTAACCTCGCCAATCTTGTACGTCGCTTCTTCGAGCAGATTCTTTGGTGTCCATTTACTTCTGGGCACGAATATCTCGCCATTCTCAAAGAGATCCGTCATTTCCTCCAATGAAATACCCTTCGTTTCAGGCAAAAAGGCCCAGAAGAATATTCCGTTTGTAATGTTACAAACAATGAAAAGTATATAGTACTTCCAACCAACGCTAGCAATTGCAATAGGCGTGACTTGTCCAATCATGGTATTAAATGCAAAGCTTGTCATTGCTCCGACAGAAACACCCTTCATTCTAGTACCAATCGGATAAAGCTCTGCGGGAATTGCCCAACTAAGAGGGCCAGATGTGAGAGAGAAGACAAAGTTAAATATCCAAGTACTTGCAATGAACCCGATATGAGCCGGAGTATTATTTGAAGATGCAGGAAACTTAGCGATAAGTACAGCGCCAATAATAAACATAATGGCCATGATCCAACTTCCCCAGATCTCCAAAGATCTTCTTCCTGTTCTGTCTACCAGTACCATCTCAAGTGCAGTTCCAGCCAACTGGATAATTGAATTTATAGCTTGATAAAGCAGAGTTCGTGCAGTGCTTATACCAATCTGGGCAAAAATCTGAGGGGAAAAGTACTGGATCGCTGAAACACCAGTCATTTGACAAGAAGCTTGGATCATAGTAGTCAAAATCACTCTTCGCCAGTTTGCCCTTGTCTTGAATAGTTGTAAGTAGGATCCACTGGTATGTCTCTCCTCCGTCACTTGGTTAAGAATCAATTCATACTCTGCCAGTACAAATGGCGAGCTCTTGTCGCCATGGGCATGCAGTTTGGCCAAAACTTCAAGACCATCCTCATGCCTGTCTTTGTCAATGAGCCATCTAGGCGACTCAGGGAAAATGAAGATCAAAGATGCCAAAAAGATTGCAGGGATTAGCTGTATGGCTAAGGGGACTCTCCATTGCTTAGAATTGGCCGTCCCATTCCAAGCATTGTAGCATCCATAAGTGGTCCACGTCGCAACCAGTTGTCCCAAGTCATTAAACAATTGCTGCAAGGATGTCATTGCACCTCGTAACTTGGGATTACTGATCTCGGCCTGGAAGATAGGAATGATCATACATAGACAACCGACACCGAGTCCGGCGATAAATCGGCCAGCATAGAGCATTCCAATTACCACAGCGGATGTTTGAATAATACCTCCCACAATAAATACACATGAGGCCATAAACACAGTACCCCTACGGCCTAGTGGGTGGCAGAATCCAGCTGCTAAAGCTCCAAAAAAACATCCTCCTGTAAAGAGTGCTACAACAGTGCCAGATCTGACACTTTTCTCTGTGCTAAAAAATTCTGAACTGAAGCCTTGTCCCGCTTCCACTCCTGCAATGACCCCCAAGTCATAACCAAAAAGAAAACTACCGAAGGCCGCGAAACAGCCCAAAAGGAACTGGTATAAGGCTGGATTTAGTCTCATGTTTGTTACAGACTTGAAGACATTTTAGGGTATCTTGAAATCGATTTATAGTCGCCCCACAACTGCGGGGAACCCCACATTGGTAGCTGATATGACCCATGGGGAACAATCCTGTTTTGGTGTAGATAAGGGACGATCCGGTTAATAGATGGTTAATTACATAAACTCGCTATATCACGACAAATCCCGATATACTTTTACCGTATATTACAGATTTGTACCCTATGGCCCGAGGGCTCGACTCACGAGTTCACGGGAACTGGTTCGGTCCTTAAAAAACAGGTCGTCCAGACTTCTGCCTTGGATGACGGCAATGCTTTTAACCGGCTACTTTTGAAACTTCTCCACTTCTTGTTAAATCAAGCCATTATCTGTATCTATCAATCTTTTTCTCAGGTCTGACAAGCTTCTTCGATGACTATCTCCGATAATCAGGTATGAGATTATGAACTTATAGTTTTGTCTGGCTCAAATCTCTAACATAGTATGAAAGAATCCTTCCTACGTACTTCAAAAGCCACTGGTAGCAGGCTTCGAAGAACGTGCTATTCCAGTTTTGAGTGATCCTCATGATGTCAAAATACAGGTGGCTAAAACAGGTATATGCGGAAGTGATATCCATTTCCTTCTTCATGGACATATCGGGGACTTGGTCGTGAAGAAACCTATGGTCCTCGGTCATGAATCAAGTGGAATAATCGTGGAGATTGGCTCCAAGGTCACTGGTCTAAAAATTGGTGATCGTGTAGCCATGGAGCCTGGTGTTCCAGATAGATACTCAGAGGAATACAAGTCTGGGCGTTATAACTTGGATCCTGACATTTCCTTTGCGGCCGCCCCGCCAACTGATGGAACTCTCTGCAAGTACTACATCCTTCCAGAAGATTTCTGTGTGAAGCTACCAGAGAACGTGTCGTTAGAAGAGGGGTCCCTTATGGAACCCCTCAGTGTTGCGATTCACGCTGCTAGACTGGGCGATCTTGAGCCAGGAAAATCATTGGTTGTATTCGGTGCCGGTCCTGTTGGACTCCTTATGACCGCTGTGGCACGTGTATGGGGTGTCTCTCGAGTGTGTGTAGTGGATATTGTTCCAGAAAGGCTCCTCATTGCAAAAGAGATGGGAGCGACTAGTACTTTTGTATTTCAAAAGACGCTCACCGGTAGGGAGAATGCATCGTTAATAGCCAACGAAGCTAATGGAGGAATTGCTCCTGACGTGGTTATCGATGCAACAGGTGTTGAATCTTCCATAGATAGTGGAATTCATCTTCTTAAAGCAGGAGGTATATTTGTCCAAGTAGGGATGGGTGCTGCCCAGATATCTGTTCCTATGGCGAGCCTTGTCTGTAAAGAAATTATTTTCAAGGGGTCTTTTCGCTACTGTGTTAAAGATTATCCTCTTGCTGTTCGACTTGTGTCAGAAGGTAAAGTCAATGTTGCCAGATTAATCTCGCATCGGTTTCAGTTTGCTGAGTGCCACGAGGCATATGAGTGTGTGCGCCAAGGCAAAGCCATCAAATGCATTATCGACGGGCCCTTATAAATGAATGCTTATAAATTAACACTTCTGTGAGTACTCTTCTCTGTCCTCTTTTGCCGCATTTATCAGCCCTCTGACGATATTCAGATGTGTTTCGAAGCTTTGGCTTGCTTATTGTTAGGATAATATTTTTTTAAAGTTATAACTATCTATATCGCCAAACCAGTACCGCCTGCAATCCATCTATAAAGCTCCAGTACTCGTCTTCGGCGAGCTCTATCGGCTTCCAGAGCATCAGTCATACCAGGAGCAATAATCGGCTTAATTGTACCACGTAAAATTTGCCGGAAATTGCGTTGGTACTCCGTGTTCAATGTTACGATGCAGACCTCATGAGCCCGCACAATTATTTCACATGCGGTTTGAACTTTGTCTTCCAGTACTTCCAGCTTGTCTGCCATGCAAAGTAGAATGAATCCAGATTGAAGTAGTAAAATGCCAAAAAAGAATGGAATCAAGCGCAGATCACAATCTGTCTGAAGTATTCGCTCGATGCAGTTCGCGGCCGAAATAGAGTGCTGGACACAGACCGCAAACTCCTCATTTTGTAGCTGTTCAACTATGGTGTCGAGGAGAATTATCGGATCCCAGTGTCCCTGAAGTAATATATGAAAAACATGTATCAGGCAGTGGCCATATTCTTTCCAGGTGGTCGTGTATATTCCTCCCGGTTCCACTTGATCTATGGAATCCGATAAATCCCTAATTCGATACAGGTAGTCTTCGCGTAGCGATTTCAGAACTGCTGGGGTCAAAGACAGCGCTCTGTTTAACTCAAGAAAGTGGAGGTCAATAATGCCGCTCAGCACTCCCATAAGTGGAAGAAACATAGCAAAAAGGCCGCATCCTGTGACTTTAAACTGTATTCCTTTGGGCCTATCCTCGGTCTCTGGTGGTAGTAAGGGATGATCACTATACCAGATCTTATCATCAGCTGGAATGTACAGACTGTCGCAATCCGAATCGAGTATTGAGGTAGGCCTATTATAACAAAGAGCTAAATGGCGGTCGATTATATATAGCAACCACCATGCACGACGTCTCTCCTCGCGTTGCTCTTCATCCAGCGTAGGATCTTCAATGTTGAATCTTAGAATTTTTGCTAACCCCCATGCGGCATTCCACCACTTCATAGACTGACCCTTCATTTCTGAAGTGGATGCAGCTATCCCTAAATGTATGTAGGTGACAACATCATCAAAACAACCACCCTCTACACTGTGAGACAAAGGTCGCACATGGCCAACCACCAGTTCGTGCAACTTGTTGATCAAAGTCTGTCGAGTAGTTGGAGTGGACTTTATAAGAGGGTGGTCTGTAGCATGGGCAGAAACTAGCATAAAGGAGTAAAGCAGCGCTGGCGAACACACTCGTGGCGATTCCATGGATAGGACTATAGACCTCCGTATTATCGGTGCCAGGCCATATACTGTGTTTGAGAAGTAGACCTCCATAAGGTCATTAACAAGCTGCGGATCGATGAATGAAAGACCAGAAGCAATAGGGAGCAGCACGGGAAATTTCAAAGTTGGCGAAATGTCTGGGTTCTGGTATCCATTAGTAAAAAGCTCTGCCGAGAACGGATTTCCAATGTTCAGCCAACGAGGGCTGTTAAATGCCAAGTCCGATATTAAAGGGATGTTTCCATCCATTATCAGATCGTCCTGACCGCCCTCATCGGAGTACAGGCTGTTTCTATCGTGGTGCAGATGTGAATCCTTGTCTGGTGAGTCTGGCTTGCCTGCTGAGTATACACCGCTCCCCCTTCCGCGCTTTTTCCTCTGTCTCATGTATTCGCACGTAACGTAGTTTGCTAAGTCACTCAGATCAGTAATTGTCTTATAGTTGGCATTCATTCGCTCTCGGTCTTCTTACCTTTACATCTCTTGCACGGCAGCTGACCGTCACACTTTGTCCTGGCCTTGTTACATCGGTCGCATGCTCTTACTGTACGCCTTCTGAGGTCCCTCGCCTCGTTTGAAGTCAAGGTCATGGTGACCTCTCCATCCATCCCATTCATCTCCGGTAATACGGCGGTATCAAACCCCAAAGACATAAACTAACACACGGATCCCTTTCACCACTTGACCAGTGCATGCCTCTGCTCGACGCGATACGCAACTCTGCTGTTGGTTGAAATAAAAGCGCTGCTATGGTTCCCCGGGACAATCGTAAAACTCAACACCCTCAGTATGTCATGCAGCACAAATTCGAAATGCTCCGCAAATCTACTCAAGATGGAGGTTGGGTTGTGTGCCAGTGCTGGAGGTAAGGCCAAGATGCAAAATGTAGCGCTCTCTTAGCAGACAAAATGTGGGGCGGGCTTCGGAGCGGGGTTAATACTTAAGGCAACGAACGAACTTGGCTGCGAAATATTCAATATATGCTGCATCGTCCTTCCGGTTCTCGCCCCAGCTCTGCTACCGAATGCTGACTCGTACATTAGCAGGAATAACAGCTGTCCCGCATGTAGGGCTGTAGGGACTCTGACGAGCGCGTTGGGCCCAGACGCGACGAGGACAGAGGCACTCTATTTCTCTGACTGGCCCGGGCAGTTCTAGCTTATAACTCAATTGGCTGATAAACTATATAGAGGCCAGGGATATTGCGCGTTGCATTGCTAGTTGAATCCGGCTCCGAATAAAGAGCCTTGAAGGTTCCACCCGCCCATTATATACCACATCAATGCGTGTCCAGCACCCACCGAGGCCGCGGCCGAATGGGCTTCTGACTCATTATTACATTTAGAATCGTTCGTAGTGTATGTAGTATATCCGCAGTCATAATGGTCTTAAGGTAGTTGATCCCATAGTGGGTGCCGCACACTGGTTCACTCACCGATCGTTTAGCCTTGAGTCAATACATCTTTAGGACCGCTCTATAAATATAAGCTGCATATGCGCCACTTGCAATGCCAGACCCGTCTCCAGAGAGTCTATCAAATGGAGGTTAGCGGATTCATTACTATTCCGCAGGGCAAGCTCTTCTGGAAGATAATACCGTCGCAACCGCTGCGATCTCTTGGTACAATTGTGCTTATCCACGCTGGAGTGGCGGATCATACGTTGTGGGATAAGCAGGTGTCGTACTTTTCCAGGCGCGGATGGAACTGCATTGTCTACGACGTCTTTGGCTTCGGCAAGTCGCACCCTAACGAAGAATATGTTCAGGCAGGACATGCGAAGGAGAAAATCAAGCACTACGAACATACTGCTCTCATTGTGGATCATCTCTGCGCGAAAATGGGCTGGGAACGGCAAGTAATCTTGGTGGGCGAAAGTGTCGGTGGTGCCATTAGTATCGACTTGACACTTGAACACCCTGAGCTGGTTCGTGGTCTGGTTGTGTCTGCAGGGGGGTTGAATGGCTTCGAGTCTGCAAGCTTGCCTGAAGAAGATGCTCTTTTCGAGCGCTACGACCAGTTGATGGCGCAAAAGGACTTTGAAAATGCCGCGAAGCTAAGCGCTTGGATTTGGGCTGATGGCCCTCTGATGAAGGAAGGTCGTGTTGGCAAGGAAATCCGACAGCAGATGATAAACTGGGGCATTGACATCGCGCAGCGGCAGGCAGAAGGCTCCGGTGGGTTTAGCCTGCCGAGCGAATCAGCTCGACCTTTGGCTGCAACCCGACTAAGCGAGATTGCTATACCCGTTGCAGTTGCAATCGGTGTGATGGACGAAAACAATACCAAAGAGGCCATGAGGCTTTTAGGAAGGACAGCCCCCAAGGCGTTGGCCCGGGAGTTCCAGACGGCACATATGGTCAATCTTGAGCGTGACGTGGAATTCAACGAATGGTTAGAAACTTGGCTCAATCAGAATTTCGCTTCCTGATGGGGGTTTCCTCGGCTGAGATAGATTATAGTTCACAGTCAGTGTAGTGTATATGTGTTTGGCCGTTAATACGGAAAGAACGACCCGCAGGGTGAACACCGGCCGAAGCATGATGGGCTGGCCCACCAAAAGCTCAACATTGCCATACAAACAAACAAAAAACAATGCGAAGAACCCCGATGTTGCCAAGTTTTATATCCACATCAAAGAATCTCTAAAGACGCAATTGAGAAGGATTTGATCGAGGTAAAACAATACGTGTAGTTATATTGAATTCGCGTAGTAAAGGATGTATACCCGAACGGCTAATGGACCATTGCACGCATTCTAAGCTCACGGCTCCGGAAGGGTATCCGACTTGGCCCGTTGTTTTATGCACTCAGAAGTAATCTGACGCTCTATTGGTGCTGCCCATCTTACTAAGTTGATTGTAAGTTCCCCGTGAACTGCTTCTGCCCCCATTGGCGGGCATTCCGCTGGTTCGCAGAGATGGAGAAGCCCCCCCAGATGTGGGGTATAGCCCGCTCCCCACTTGATGAGCACAGTTCAGTTTACTTTTTTGCTTCGCTGGCAGATCCCGTCTTAGCCTTTGAAGGTCGCGGGATTCGTTATGTTGGCGCGCAAGCGATAGGCTGTCGAGGGCCTGGAGTGTGATGCACCAGCATAGAATCGGGATGCCCCTCCCCATAGCCGTCAGTTAACGTATATAGCCGTCATTTGCCTACTTTACGGCTGAGCAATTGTGAACACGCGGTTATCATGGATGTGAAGGCTAAAGACTCTAAATCGCAGCAGTCGAAAAATTCGAAGGAGAAGCTGCGAAGAAGAGCATACAAGGCTTGTGTATACTGTCGAAGTCGAAAAGTAAGTCTTTGCGGATTTTCGTATATAATATATTCTCTACAAATATCTAACAACCTTCTATAGGCGAAATGCGAATTTGATATTGCCAATCCCAGGTCACCGCCGTGTCTGAGGTGCCAGAGGGACGGGAAACAATGCATGTTTTTGCCTAGCCGAAGAGGTGGCCGAGCAAATATTGAAAAGGGTCTCCTTCGTAAGCAGAGCATTATTAAGGCCGAGGTCTTACCTTCTCGAGCCCCGTTATCTCCAGGATCTCCTAATAGGCAGCTGCGTGATGATGCTGGTCCTCCAGTCGATGCTGAACAGCTGGCTGAAGCCCCATTGAGAAATCCGTCAGATGCGTTTGAGATTCTTGCGAGAACTTCTCCTCGATCCGAACATTCAGACTATAATCCGGCATCAGTTGATTCTGTAGATCATACTCATGACGAAGAAACTGAGCAGACGAGTTATGCGAGTGGAAATGAGGAGATTCCGGGTATATCTCGAAACTGCCTTACTGCCGATGAATCTGGTGATATAATTGAAAATCCTCCGATAAGGCAAATTGGAAGCTTTCCGCTAATTAAGCTTGGAATATTGAATTTGACGCAGTTAAGGACATACCTTGCTCTATTCATTGCCAGGCATCATCATTATCTTCCTCTTATCCCAGAATCTAAGCTCCCTACAAGCGATCGTTTGTTGGGTAATTTTGCCGCTCGTGAGCCATTTCTGTTGACAGCTATGGTCATTGTATCGTCAAGATTTGATAATCCAACAGTTCACCTTGCAAGCTGGAAATATATGCAAGGTTTGATCAGTAATATTATGTACGAGGGTGATCCTACAGTTGGTGTTGTGGAGGGCCTACTCCTACTCTCAGAAAATATCCCTAGACAAGAGCAGGTCTCTGACTACGATCTACACCATCGAGAAGCACTCATGTCCTGGAATTTAGTTGGACTTGCTGTGCGTTACAGCTATTTTTTGGGTTTAGATCAAAAAACGCTTCTGCCAACTCACGAGGTAGTGGATGAGAATACTTCAAGAGAAAGACTGGCTTGGACATATTGCTACTTTCATGATCGTCAAGTCTCTATTCGTCTGGGCAAAGCATTCTGGTCGCGAGGACCAGGGCTCTGCTTTCAGAGCCCTCCAGAGTTAGGGGCAAGTATTGCATCAGAGGCCTATTTAAATTTCCCAACTTTGGCGCCAAGTTCATGCCAGGGTCTAGGAAACAATTGCTCTCCGTGTCAAAAGCATGGTGACAGCGCTTTAATGGTTTCGGCTTGGGTTGAGCTTACTCAGATTCTAACAAATGTTCATGATACCCTATATCCAAGTAGGGATCGTACGATTGCACTAGTTCAGATTGGTGACTATTATCGCATGCTGGATGAGTTTACTAGGACTTTTACGGCGTTTTATATCGCTTGGAAAGACAAGCACCACAATCTTCGGTTCCCTCTAAATGAAACTGTATGGGTCACCTATCATTACGCCCGTCTGTACGCTTATTCGTTTGCATTTCAGGCGCATGTTCAGAGAGCCACGATGAAGAAAAAAGAACACCTCCATAACATTGTTACAGATCAGAACCTGGCTGAACTGATCTTTCCTAGAGGTCTTACCGGATGCCCGGATGCGAAATTCATCTTAGAGGCCATCAACTCTGCTTGCAAACTATTAAATATATTTGTCACCGAACTAAATCCTATGGGAGCACTTACTTACCTACCATCTCGATTTTATGGCTATTTCAGCTATGCTGCTGTTTTCCTGATTAAGGCCGTACTGACTGGAGCAGTGGTCTCTAATGAGCAGAATAGAATCTTGAATCTTGTTCGCCGAGCTATTTCTGCTTTCCGTGTAGCATCAGTTGGTGTAGACCGCCAGCATCCCAGTGTGAGAAGCGCAAGACAGCTCAACACTCTGATGAAAACTCTACTGATTGCAACTGGTACTTCTATTGGTCCTTCTCCTATCCAGAGCCCTCGTATGAGACCATCAAGTTGGGCTGGCCATAGCGGAACGACATCCTCATTTCAATGGGAAGGTTATATAGGCGATCCTAGCATCAACTTGGACAGAACCACCTTTGACTCAGATGATCAGTATAGAAGGTCTAATTACACATCTCTGCCTTTTGAGGATGGCTCAGATGCAGAAACCAAGGAGTTGGCTGCTCTGCTTTCGACAGATATTGATAGCGAAATGTGGTTATCATTTTTCGATTAGAGTTTATATTATTTGTATTGAAATATTCAGTTCCTATAATCATCGAATATTCACCTGTACATGCTGCACCTACTAGTTTCTAGGTTAGAATAATGCTGCTAGCATACTTTTTCTAGGCCGCATAACTCAATGCCTCCCTGAATCACTATCGGCAAAATAATATTCTCATTTTTCGTCTTTTATAACTGTCATAACTGATATCAGATCTTCTAAAGAAATGCATAAGAGCTTCATTTAATGTGGAAGGATACCATACATTTGCCGCATTGTTGCCGTTCATTAGCGATGATAGCCTATCAATTGCCGGGATATACCCCGCCATAGCCAGATGCCCAAGTCAGTATACAGATCTCTTTGAGGTATCGTAACGGCCGGTAAACTCATGCAATAACACTAGTTTAATTAAAAGTAACAGCTACAAAAGCTTAAAGGTGGTTTGGGTAAAAGTACTGTTTGTTCTGGCTTTCCCACTCTCCATCATGGGCTAAGAGAACTTGAACATTAATTCCATCTAACCCATCTTTTTTCAGTTTCCTCATTAAATCCAGAGTCCTATGAGCCGCGTCCCAATCCTTATGGATAGAAACGGTTCGACCTTGCTCGTCTTTCCAGGTGCCAAATTCCGTTTCGCCTCGAAATATCTTAGCATGGTGACATGCATCCGCTGCAAGATACACCCACTGATCCTCCCTTATTCTGACGAGCAAGTTCAAGTGGCCCGGACAGTGGCCAGGACTGTCCACAAGGTAAACGGATCCATCGCCAAAAATATCAATGACATGTTCAATGGGCCCTAAAGACGACCAGGTCCATTGATGGTCACCTCCAGATACACCGGACTTTGCACCCTCCATTGGAACGGCCTCCAGCTCGATTGTCCTGTCGGCCGGAAGAAGATCTGGTTCAAAGTTTGGGTTGAAGAACTCGGGTCCCATCTCGTTGCGCAGCAGCTTGCCAGTATTGTGCCCCACTATGAAGGTTGAATTGGTGAAGTCTGATGGCGTTCCAATGTGATCCCAGTGAACATGGCTGACTATGACATAGTCAATCTCAGTAGTCTCAGTGTTTCCAAGTTTCAATGCCGACGCAACATCATGCTCAGTACTGAGAGGATCTCGCGTTGCAATGTGCTTCTGAAGCGCAAGCGGATACTTCGTTAGATCCTTTCTGATACTCAAGTCGAACACTATCTTTTTGCCTGTCTTAACATGATGTATCAAGAAAGACAGAGACGGCATAGTCAATTTTTCATTTGGCTTCGCATCCGCACAGAATTTGTATGCGGGGGGGGACAAAAACCCACAGGCCAGTGGTGACACGTTTGCCAAAGAGATCTCAGCTACAGTCATTGCTGCTGGACTTGCAGCAGTCGCTTCATAATTTATCTAAACGTTTTCGCGTGGGGGTGGGGGATGTCAGGAAAGCAACGGCAGCTGTTGTGGGGTTGGCGGCAATAGATCGCTATTTATTAGCGGACGGCAACTATTGGTGCCAATATCAAATTACCCGAATATGCATGCGCCCAAAGTGCCGTCTCCGCGGTATACAGCGCAAGATCCATATTGAATGAAACGCGATTCATAGAAGCAAATTAAACGAAAGGAGTACAAGAATTAATGGATATTAATCAACATTACTAAATGAAAAAATTACCAGTCTATAATATCTTTTGCTCCCGTAAGAACTAGTCCAAGCTCCCGGGCAGGTCGTAGTTTCTGGATTCTTCCAAACAACCACGGATACTTTGTACTCTGCTTCTTTTCGAATGCAGTGATCTTCTCCTCCTTGGTCAGAGTGTTGGAAATGTCATCCAAACCATTTACTAAGCAGTGTTTGGTATAAGGGTCGACGTCAAACTTCGAAAGCTCATTTCCATCTTGATCGCGTATGACTTGGTTGGGCAAGTCCACTTCAATTTGCCTTTTAGCAAGTCCCTCAGCATGTATTCTTTTTAGAACGGCTGCATCAGGTATAGGAATGGCTAGAAGGCCGTTCTTCCCGGAGTTATTGAAGAAGATACTGGCAAATGACGGTGCTATAACACATCTGAACCCAAATCCAACGAGAGCCCAGACTGCATGCTCTCTTGAGGAGCCACATCCAAAGTTCGCCCCAGTGCACACTAATATTTCGGAGCTTCGATAAGGTTTTTGATTCAGAATAAAGTCGGGCTTCTCATTGCCTGTTTCTGGATCAAACCTCAATTCGCGGAACAGACTAGGGCCAAGACCAGTCCGCTTAATTGTCCTTAGAAGAGCTCCAGGAACAATCAGATCCGTATTAATATTAATCATGTCAAACGGCGCGGCATAACCTTTGACGGTCTTAAACTCTTTTAAGCCCGCTCCCTGATTTTCTTCGTCCGCCGTTTCTAAAGCTTCCTCTTCATTCACCGTCGGAGCTACTTCCATCTTCTTCGGCTCACCCTCAACTGGTTTCTCATTTTTTTGTTCCAGCTCAATTTGTAAAACTGGTCCAGCTGGACTGGTTCCTGGTCCCATGAAGTCTCTTACATCTGCTAGGTAGCCCTTGATGGCTGAAGCGGCCGCAATTGCAGGAGAAACCAAATGTGTACGACCCCCTATTCCCTGTCTACCTTCGAAATTTCTGTTTGTTGTTGATGCACATCTTTCGCCTGGTGAAAGCATATCAGGATTCATAGCTAGGCACATTGAGCATCCCGGTTCTCTCCAATCGAATCCTGCGCCTTTGAATATGACATCCAGTCCTTCCTTCTCGGCCTGCATTCTGACTAGACCAGACCCAGGAACCACCATTGCATAAACATGCTCGGCCACCTTACGCCCTCTGGCGACCGATGCGGCAATTCTAAGATCCTCGATACGAGAATTCGTACAAGAACCAATAAAAACTCGATCGATCTTTATATCCGTTACTGGCATGTCTGGTTCGAGTCCCATATATTTCAAGGACCTTCTAATTGCAGCAGCCTTGGCCGGATCAGAATCTTCAAAATCGTCAGGATTAGGTGTTTTTCCCGTAATTGGTACTACATCATCCGGAGAGGTTCCCCAAGTCACGGATGGCATTATATTAGCTGCATCAATATTAACTGTAAAGTCCCATATAGCGTCCTCATCACTTTTACATTCTGACCAGTGTGCCAAGGCTTTTTCCCAGTCAGCTCCCGACGGAACCATGGGTCGACCTCTGAGATATTCGATTGTGACGTCGTCTGGCGCTACGAGTCCAGAGCGCGCACCTGCTTCAATACTCATGTTGCACAGTACCATGCGAGCTTCCATAGAGAGGGCGCGGATAGTCGACCCACAGAACTCAATAATGCAACCAGTAGCACCTGCAGTACCGATTTTTCCCAGGAGATGCAGTATAATATCTTTCGAATACACTCCACTGTTTAATGGGCCATCTACATTAACTCGGAAGTTCTTGTACTTCTTTTGCAGGACGGTTTGGGTAGCGAGTACATGCTCGATATCCGACGTCCCGCCGCTGATGGCTAGAGCTCCAACCGCTCCATGTGTTGGAGTGTGAGAATCCCCGCAAAAAATGACTGATCCAGGCAGAGTGAAGCCCTGCTCTGGCCCCACGACATGCACAATGCCCTGGCGCTTGTCAGACATTCCAAAATATCTGATCCCGTGCACCTTGACGTTTTTTTCGAGCAACGTGACCTGGGTCCTTGCTTCTGGCTCCTTGATAAAGGAGGCAGCATCAACATAGCCAGTGCGGTCGTCCGTTGGAACATTGTGGTCCACAGTAGCCAACGTCAAGTCAACCCTTCGAACCTTTCTGGCATTGTGCTTTAGTCCATTGAAAGCCTGCGCCGTGGGAACTTCGAAAATTAAATGTGCATCGATATAGAGAAGAGGTGATTGAGGCTCTGTCGGATTCACCAAGTGCCCTTCGTATATCTTATCGTATAATGTCTTTCCCATAGCTTAACTCTTTTAGAAGTCGTAAATTTCCAAAGATGCGTTTAGAACACTTTTTGCTTTTATACAACGGACAATGTCTTACGGCGAACCTGGGGGAAAGGATGTTTCCCTTACGTCCAATTGCCGTATGGCCTTTTCAAAGCATTGCCGCCATTCGGCTATCGATAGAAAAAGCATATTCCTATTCCCCTCAACTAGCCCCACGTTGCAAACTCGGGGACCTGTGATGGCGGTATCACCGCCCACCCTGAGACTGACGACGATCGTCAGAACGGTTCGGGTCGACCCCTATTGGATAACATACCGCCCGCTATCAGACCGAACACCAGCTATAACCCCGCACTACTCAATTTGTATTCAGATGTTACGATAAACTGGTCGCATAATGCAGTAGTGTAGTGCGTTGGAGAAGGAACTTAAAGTTGCGATGCATAGGGTTCAGTCTCCTCACGCCCAGACCGCGACTAGTATTGAGTGCGCATGCCGCAAAGCCAGAATCATGGTTTCTACGGGAGTGTCTGAAGAGAAATTTCCTCGGTCGGACTGTAAAAACTCGCGATTAAATAATCTTTCAAAAATGAAGCATTTGATGATCTACAATGTCTAAAATTAAAACCAGTTTCTATGGCAATACAGAAGAAAAAAACTTGGAGCGGTACTTCACTTGAGCTTATCCAGGACGCCAGACAAAGCTCTTACGACTGCATCACCCATATCAGTAGTGCTTGCGGATCCGCCTATGTCCCCGGTCCTCGTTTCCAAGCCGCCAGCCTCTTTATCGTCCAGGGCAATGCTGATGGCTTCATCAATGGCGTCGGCAAGGAAGTCGAGGTCACAGCTGTACCTCAACATCATGGCAGCGCTCTGAATAGTGGCAACTGGATTAGCACGATTAGGCGGTAGGTCCGGGGCTGACCCATGACTTGGTTCGTACATTCCTACTGCAAGTTTGTCCACCCCTGGAATACCAGCTAAGCATGCAGAGGGGCTGAAGCCCAGTGATCCAGAGACAGCGGCTGCTTCATCCGAGAATAGATCGCCAAAGATATTGTCACACAGCACCACTCCGTTCAGAGATCGGGGGTTCTTGACCATAATCATGGCAAGACTGTCAGAGAGCTGGTGCACAAGCGGGATATCGGGGAATTCCTTATCATGGACCTTAGTCACGGCGTCCCTCCAAAGTCGACAAACTGCAAGGACATTCGCCTTATCGATAGAGGTGATCTTAGCCGGAGCACCGGATCCACCTTGTTTTCTAGCCAAGTATGCAGCCATTTTAGCAATTCTCTCGACTTCCCATCGATGATATCCCCATACATCGTGCGCGTAGTCTGGGGTCTCCTCTTTGGCTCCAAAGTAAACTCCTCCACAGTTCTCTCTCAGAATGATGAAGTCAGTGCCCTTTACAATCTCTTCCTTCACTGGAGAGCATTTGGCAACTCCATTGGAGGGAATCTTACATGGCCTAATATTGGCCCAGCAGTTTAGTGCTCTTCTCAGATCAAGCACAGATGTCTCCGGTCTCAAGGCACCCGTCATTCCCCATTTGGGTCCTCCCACAGCTCCAAACAGGACTGCGACAGATTTTTTGGCTTTTTCAATAACCTCAGGAGTCAGAGGAATTCCGTTCGCGTCAATTGACTGCCCACCAAGTAGATCAAAGTCGAGATCAAAGTGAACGTCGTGCTTCTTGACGGCGGGGTGGGCCTCTGCTGCTTTGAGAACTTTCACAGCTTCATTTATAACTTCAGGGCCGATGTGGTCTCCTGGTAGAACTAGAATCTTGAAGGAAGGCATTTGGGTAGCGTGGTGTTGTACAATTCTTCTTTATAGAAAGTGTTTGGGGTGAGATGTGATTTTTCAGGATTCTGAGGAAGTGAGCTGCAGATTTCAATTTATATTTACAAACAATTTCGGCGCGTGGGGTGTCTTTTTAGTGGAACGCGAAGCTTGCTAGCCACTTACCGAATTTGCGTGGGGTCGATTAAGGCTCGTAACGAGCGTTTTCGTGAATATTTGGTCGATATACTTACCCATTTTTGTTGACTACCGTCAGAAGATCCGCATAAAAAAGAAATTTTACGGCAAAACACGCTACCCCGCACCCATAGTGCGGAGCTGATCGTTAACCGTGCGGTAGTAGAGGTCATGCAAAGTCTCACACCATTACCGACCAATTCGGTGCATCTGGACAAATAATGAGGGGAACACCTATTGGAGATGTTTAAAAAGGCTTGGATTATCGAACAGAATCTCAGATCTTTAACTCGAGATGGCTATTGAAGTACGCAGTGAAGAAGAACAACAGGTTGACGTCGAACGCAAGTCGGGCGACATTACTCATGTCGAGACTATCGTCGGCAATACCGTTGATGAAAAGGATCCAGACTATCAAAACCGTCTGGCTGCTGTCACTGTCGAATATACTAAGAAAGAGGAACGAAGTGTGCTGTTGAAACTTGATATTTTTGTGCTGGGGTACGTGTCCGGCGCATACATCTTGGCCTACATGGACAGAGGCAATATTGGGAATGCCAATACCGCTGGTATGTCTAAGGACTTGGGAATCAGTGACAGCCAGTATCAGTGGCTCCTGACAGTCCTATACTTGGGATATCTCTTATTTGACTGGCAAACTGTGTTCTATAAAATCTTCCCCGCAAGGTACTATGTTCCAACTGTTATTATCATTTGGGGTATCATAGCAGGTGCTTGCGCTGCAGCCCAGAATTTCACCGGAATGCTTATTTTAAGACTTTTGCTTGGAATATTCGAGTCTTCTTATAGTCCCGGTTTGGCATACTTTTTCTCATTCTTTTACTATCGATCAGAGATGGGCCGTAGATTGGGATGGTATGTGTCTATTGCGCCTCTAGCAGCTTCTTTTGCGGGTGCATTTGCTTACTTCGTCACTTTACATCATCTTGCTATTGCAGGCTGGAGGGCCCTCTTCTTGGTTGAAGGACTGCCAGCTATTGCAGTAGGTATCCTTGGATATTTCATTCTTCCCAGTAATGCTGCTGACTGTCGATTCTTGACTGAGAAGGAAAGACAAATTGCCATTGCACGAACTGTAAGACAAACAGGAGACACGCAGAGAAGCAGAAAAATTGACTTTAAAGAGCTCTTCCGAAGTCTGATCGATATCAAGAACTGGCTGCCTACTTTGATGTACTTTTCCTACAATGTCAGCTATTCTTCTCTGCCCATTTATGTTCCTACTATTCTTCAGGGAATGGGCTTCACTGCAATCCGGGCTCAGGGTCTCTCTGCTCCCCCGTATCTACTTGCGGCTATTGTGGTAGTCTTGGTTGCATTCCTATCTGATAGATTGCAGAGACGAGGCTATCTTCTGGCTTGTTGCAGTGGTACAGCGGCTATAGGATACCTTATTCTTTGTTTGGTTGATTCCGTTGCTGTCAAATACTTTGCTTTGTTCCTGGTCGCTGGAGGCTTGTATCCATGCATTGCATTAATTCTGTCTTGGGTTTCGAACAATAACGGAACTGATAGTAAGCGAGGTGCTGGGTTTATCTTGATGAACTTCGTTGGCCAGTGTGGCCCACTTTTAGGAACTCATATTTTCCCTGCTTCAGAGGCTCCGTTCTACCACAAGGGATTCTACATTTCATTTGGATTTTGCACTTTTGCCACTGTTCTTGCCTTTATTCAAGTGTTTTGGCTCAAGCGTTGCAACAGAAAACTGGATGAAAAGTATGGAAAAGTCGATGTAAGAAGGGATTTGGCTGCAGAGGACCTCGTTGGTGTTGAAGTCGATGCCAGTCGAACTTTTAGATATATTCTGTAGTGTCGGGAGTCGTTTCCTAAATTTCACAGGTCTTTCTGAGACTTTATTATCTTTATTTTATAACATTCTTTCATCCGATCTTCTCCGTAGGTTGCTGACTCGGCCCTACATATTTTCAAGCCAATATATTGCCCATTACGAGGATGGCGTGTGCTCCTGACCGCTAAAGCTTATATAGTAAAAGTTTGCTTTCTGCTCACTATTCTGTGCACCATATGCCGTTGATTTATTCAACAGAAGTAAGTGAGTTCTTTACAAGCTTATCACCACCAGCTTCTTGAGAAGGGCGGCATGCATTAAATAATTCAGTGATGTTATATATGTCACTTCACCGCTGCTAACTCAGACAGTTCATTTAGCGCAATAGCTACGTCAAGGACTGCTAAAGTAATCTTCTAGCAGTTAATGTAATGCAGCCGTACTGAATCAAAAAAATGTGAAGGCCACTCAGAGTTACAACTTCTACTATCGCCTGAATTCTTGTGATTGTAGGAGAATACTGTTGAAATGAGGTTCCGTTACTCCAGCTGCAGGTGCCTAAGGCGACAAAACAACATCCCAGCCATGCTGAGATCGCAGTCAGTCCAGTCATTAGATTTGTATGCTGGATAATAGTCCCTTAGAACAAAATAAATTACTATGGATAAAAGATAATGGCACCTGATGCATGCCTTGCGGCATATTGCCGAGACCCGTTACTTCAGAGTTCAACTTGACTTGCGACATGATGGCCAGTCAGTCTCTCCAATTGCGAACCAATCTTGCCATTGGAACACCTTCCACAGGGTGGTTCAGTTGATATCGACAACTTAGTGGATGAGGTGTGTGTAAATCAAGGTCTGGGTGGTACCACTATTACTGTGATCGATTATGATGGCAGGCTGAAACCTCACAGTTTAACATTGACTAAAACCATCTAGAAATGCTCCTTCTCTATAGCACCACTTCGAAGGTGTATATATCTTTCAAACCAAAGTGAAAACAAAGGAAGTGTTGATGGAGGCATACGCAAATGCGCACGGTTTGGCATCGCATCTTTCATCTATGTTGATCTAATATGTATGTTGCATGTGGCAGGGCCCCAAAATGTGTGCTAGCTACATCAAAGCTATAGTAAATCTGCTTGGTACAATTTCAGCTAGGCGTACGTCTTTAAGTGGAAATAAATCAAAATTGATCTTCGAATATCCCTCGTGGCTCATCTCGTTGATGATTGGCTTGTCCACATGTGGAGTCGGGACACAAATAAGGATCAACAGATTGTCGCTCAGAAATGCCTATTCAGGAGCAGCCACTTCAATTTCGATTAAGGGGTATAATGAGGATCGAAATTATGGGCACATGTTCTCATTTTCAACCTCATTATACAATTTTTTCAGTATCCTCTTCTCTTTCACCTGGGGTCCTTATCATAGGATCGGAGAGCGGGTATTTGGGTATAGGTCCTTCTGGTGGTTACAACGAGTCTAGGAAATAACTGAGGCATTTCTCTTGTGGTTGATGAGGGGTCCATATTGCCGTTCACGATCGCACACAGCTGAACAGCAGTCAAAGAATGAGAACTGTCCGATTGTGTAAATCGAAATGTCCCTTAATGGTAATATGCTTATTCCAACTTCGGTATTGTTTGCTATCAACGTTTCTACTTTCGTGTTGCGATCGTCTAATACTGGAGGTTGCTTAATTGACCTGAATGACCGGTCGACATAGTTCGATCGGCCAGTGTTGTCCAAGTTGAAACACACTTGAACTCTCATAATGGAAATTGGGCCTGCTGCTCTTACAAGAAAGGAAGTTTGACATGATTCAATTGAGTATATTCTACGTGTATCGGTATCCCATCGGCATGGAAATATTTCGTTGATGGTCAGGTCCAGTTCAACCCACACTCATGGGTTTTGTCCTTCTTCGCGTTGGAGGCTTTACATGAAGTTTGGCTTTCTTTATCATAGGAGGCAGATGTTATTGGTTTGAAAACGCGGAGAGAAGCTATGTAATACTGGGGACTTTCATATACTTGAGAACGGTGCTGACTTGTTTACCTTTGTGTATTCAGAGGTGTCAATCCCAATCCAGTCGAAGCTCATCCCATCGATCGTGGGTTAATCATGTCGATCCTGAAATGTGACAGTGGGTTCTTTTTCAAATGTTTCTCTGGCTCAAGAGGTAGTGGGCATTGAACAAGAAAAATTATAAAAGGCCATCCTATTTCCCTTGGTAGTGATCTTTATTCCACATCGCAAGTTTCTAATTCACTCGTTTACAATGAAGTTCTCTACTGTTGTCGCCTCTGTCGCCCTTGCTGCTTCCTCTGCTCTTGCAGCCTCTACTGTTCAACAGTTCACTGGAACTGCTTCTGGAATTATCAGCTGCACTCCTGAGACCAGCGTCTGCCAGGTCACCTGTGGAGCTGATCTTCAGGCTGCTTGCACTCTGGTCGCAGCCTTTGATTCTGCCTTTTATGGTGTTGAGACCCTGGCTGGTCTTGACATCACCTGCACCAGCTCCGGTTGCACTGTTCAATGCACCCAAGATGGCTCTGCCGAATGCACTTTGGCCGAGGGTGTAGCCACTTTTGACAGTGTCTTTGCTGTTGGTGAGACCATCATTATCTCTGGTGCCGAGAGCTTACTCGATGAAGTCACCGGTCTTGCTGGCTCGGCTCTTGGTGGAAGTCTTCCTGGCGTTGGTAGCCTTGGAAGCATTGCAGGAAGCCTTGGCCTCTAAATACTTAATATCTAGCCATTTCTTGGTTTAATGAATTTAAATACTGATAATTATCCTTAATTCTCAAATTTTCTAGACCTTCTAATATGTCATTACGTTGCTAATCCAGTTCCTCCTGCACACCATCTGTATAATCCTAGTACTTGTCTATGGCGGGATCTCCTTTCCTTGTAATTTCCGGCGATTTCTGGGAATGTCAATGATTGAATTGATCCACTTAGTATCTGCCGAAAGTTCCGTTGATACTCGGTATTCAGAGTGACTATACACACTTCATGTGCTCTCACAATAACTTCACATGCAGACCGGATCTCAGCACTAGTTTCTAGTTCAAGATTATCTACAATCCCAAGAAGCATGAACCCCATCAAAAGCAGGTGAATACCGAAAAAGTAGGGTATTAGACGCAGCTCAGGGTCAACTGCTAAAACGCCTTTCAGACACGTGCCAGCTGCTATGAGATGAGACTGGCACTCCTCGAACTGGGGATCCTCCAGCATCCGATCTGTATTGTCCAATATTTCTATCGGATCCCAGCATCCCTGCGCATGCACATGGAAAATATGGATATAGCAGCGACAGTATTCACGCCAAGCCAGCTCATAAATACTCGGGGTTTGCTCATCCTTATGCAGCTTCTCAACTGAGTTCTCGAGGGTGTGTAATTTATTTTCAAAGTCCTTTTTGAGTGCACATATAACTTCACTCTTGTAGCCAATGCTTGGGTTCAATCTGATAAAATGTATATCGATCAGATGCCCCAAGACAACCATCAAAGGAAGATACATTCCAAATAGCCCAGTCCCATATACACGGTAAGGAGGGCCCCTCTCCCGGCTTTCATCAGTAATTATGGGCTCATCCGAAATCCATTCCGACTCTATTAGCGGAACATGGAGCTCCAGAGACTCAGATGCATCCAAAAACAAGGGCCGGTTGTAGCATAAAGCTAGGTGTCTATCCGCTAAGAATAAGAGCCACCATGTACGCCGTCTTTCTTCTCTCAGCTCCTCGTCCAATGTGTCACATTCAACATTTAGCTTGAGAATTCGTGCAAGGGCCCATGCGGCATTCCACCACTTCATTGACTGTCCTTTGAATTCGGAGGCTGATGCAACGATTCCGAGATGGATATACGTAATCACATCATCCAGGCACCCATCCTTGCCGTGCTGACTTGGAGTTGCAATATTCTGCATTACGAGATCCATTAGCTTGGCGATTATTGCCTCCCGAGCCGAAGGAGCAGCCTTGACAAGTGTGTGGTCTGTAGCATGTGCTGATACAAGCATAAAGGAGAACAGCAGTGCGGGCGTACATGTCCGGGGATTATTAAGTGAGAGCAGACTGCACTTTCGTACTATGGGTGCTACTCCATATACAGTATTAGAAAAATAGACCTCCATCAGGTCTGCTATGAGGCCAGGATCAGCGAAATCGAGCTGCGAGGTAACCGGCAACAACACCGGGTATGGCATTTCAGCAGACGCTTCTGGAAGTCTCTTCACTTGATAGTCAGTTGTAAAGAGCTCTGCAGAGAATTGGGTATTCAGATTCAACCAACGAGGGCTGTCAAATACTGATTCAGTCAGCAATGGCATATATTCACCTGAAGAGCCCAGTCCAAGTAGCATGTCCGGTATGTTTGGGTCCGAAACCGATGGGCTGTGTGCAGCATCCTTTGCTATTGATGTTTCGAGGTGGATGACTTGCTCTGGTCTCTGTTGTTGTTCCAAGACTATAGGCGACCCATCATTGGTTGAATCTATGTTCGCATGTGCAGACGTCCTCTTGGATCTATATAGTTCGCTCCCCTTCCCCCTTTTCTTTGGCTCTCGAAAGTACTCACATGGCATTATCAGCTCTCCATAAATTAGCAAACATGATCAATTCCCTACAAACTGAGGGCCTCAGCATACGTACCACTGCAGCGAAGGCACGGATATTTTCCATCACAACGGGTCCTAGCCTGCCTGCATTTATCACAAGCCCTCTTGGCTCGCTTAGTGGGTAGTCTGGCAGATAATTGATCTGTTCCGGAATCATTAGAACTGATCGTTGGGCTCATCTTAGATTTTCATAGTGATAATTTTTGTCGATGTCTAAGAAGCGCTTATTCGAAGTCTTCATGCCCCCCGCATTTTCTGCCGGCCCTTCTGGGACGAAGCCCGGCTAGTAGGAATGATACCTAAAAGACGAATACTGAACAGAAATGATTAATTCAAATTTACAAACTATTAAACTAAAGATATGAAAAGCGAAAGCTTAGCTATTGATATTACAAAGTGCCAGTGAGCTTGTTGTCCAGGTTGGCATCATAGGTTCTTAATATGGCCATAAGCTCCTGCCATAGCCGTTTCTGTATCTCAGAACCCAATGGGGATCGCACAAACTTACTGGTAGTAGAGAGTTGTCCAGCAGACAGATAGGCTCCGTGGCCCAGCCCGTCTCCGTCGCCTAGTGCAGCGTGGATTAGAGTGCGGCCTCCCTGTTCTGCGGATCGCGCAATTCGACGCCATAGAAACTTGAGGACGGCGTTCTGATGCCGGTTCAGTGAAGTATCGCAGAGCCCAGGACTGACGTTATTAATACGAATATGCGATCCAGCCCCGACCTGGTTTGCCAGCTCCTGCGTGAGGAAAACATCTAAAAGCTTAGACTCGCAGTACCTTTGAAAGGAACTGAACGAGCTTTTCGTGCTCAAAGACTCCAACACTTTCGGTTTCTTGCCGTCCAACTTAACTACCATGTGGACGTCGCTTGACACAATAGTCAGGCGAGCGTCCGCAGATTTCCTTAGCAGTGGCAGCAGCTCGATGCAGAGTAGAACGGCGCTCATGGCGTTGACCTGGATCATGGTTTCCCATCCGTCCTCAGTGGTCTCGAAGCTGGTCGTCTGTGTACCTGCATTGGCGATAAGTATGTCGATCTTGCTTATATTTGAGTCCTCGAATTTCCGTGCAAAAGCCTTGACTGACTCGAACGAGCTTTGGTCCAGCTGCCAGCATTGAACATTCTTGAACCCTGTCGCTCTCTGCAGCCTCTGGACTGCTTCATTTCCTTTCGTCATGCTCCTGCATGCGAGGACCAGAAACTTGGGATTCATGGCGGCGATTTGTTTAGCAGCCTCGAACCCAATACCAGAGTTGGATCCAGTGACCACGGCGATCTTGCCGGTCAAATCCCTGACGGTGGCTTCGATATGGCGCCTCTGTTCGCGGAAGAATTGGGGCAGGATTGTGAAAGCAGCACGATGATCCATAGTTTGATTAATGATATGAATAGATTCCTATGAGGCATATGCGTCATTTTATACCTTGTTATTTATATCAGATTTTTATAATGATAATCCGGTTGTAAGCGTCACCTTGTCAGCAACGGGTCAGCATCGGTCAGCCGCGCGCCACAGTCGATATCAGTGTCAAACCCACTTCAGGCTAATGCATCACTGAATTCTGTGCTCGCGTGTTTCCTGGAGAATTGCGGCTCTCGGAAATAAAGCAGACATTTCTCCATATACATCAGTCATGGTGGTACGCTTTAACACTGTGGGCTATGTTATTACCCAATTCTTAGCCAATTCAATATACACAGCCTATGGCTCTTATTTGGACTGTAGTATACTGGTCTCGGAATCCCAGACAGTAGAATACATATAGCAGTTGTATATGATGCTGTATGATGAGCTCAGCAGTGTTTATTCCCTCAGTGACTGACTACACTCGGTAATCTCCGTCTGAGTCTCTTGCCAGGTAGCAACCCTATATTTTCCCGATAAATTTCCAATACCTTCATTTTGCTCTATCTGTCGTCTTGTGAGAATGTACTTTGTTTGTGTAGTTCGGGTTGAGATATTCTTCTGGCACTCATTACTTCACATCTAACTGCAGAAGGCTCGCCTAGTCCCCATATATAACTACCATAACTTCCGCATGACGAGCGCTGCAGCGGGCCGAGACCGGCAAGACCTTACAACCATCAGTAGATCGATTCAAATAGGGTATTTAATCGAGTCTAACTACGAACATACACGTCCAGAATGCCATTATAATCAACATGGACTAGTTGTCCGGACCTAGTCCCGGACTACGCAGACACTCCGGACACAACTCCTCCTCGGAGGTGTCTTCCAAGGATACAAAGCAAAGGCAGGATTACAAAACTATGATTTGATATGCTTAGTCCGAATCACTAGAGCATACCGGCTGAGTTGCCTGTTACCCAAATCAGTCGAATGGCAATAGCTTCTTGCCATCTCCGAGGTTCAGGGGTAATGTCGAGCCACTTCATTATTAATTGAAACTACATTAGCTCATGGCAATACGCGGAGCAAAGCATGAAAACCTGTTCTATTTGTAATCGATACAGCATGAAGCACGAGGGTTCAAGCCAACAGGCGAGCACTATTCATATTTCAGCCATGCCCGAAGAGCGGCTCTCGGCTTTCACCTGGAATAGTCCTCTATAGACCAACATTGAAGTAATATTCATATGGCATTTGTACTTGAAACCACACGCCATCAAGACTCATTACCTTGGACACGAAGGAAACAGCGCTTAAATGGATTCTTTGTCTAAGAAAACGCGTGGTGCGAGCGTTGTTATTGGCTAGTCTCGAATTATGTCCGCGATACACGAGAATGCCCTCAACTCGGCCGAGAGGTGGTGGACATGGGATGTTCGGCAGGTAACGATTAATAATAAATGGCGATCCCAGCATTTTGGTGCAGCCGCACCTTTATGCTGGACGAGGAAACATGCTATAAAAGCACAACGATCCTCCAGGGATAAACCCTATTCTAATCTAAATCCATTCAACCGCAACGTTTATTCACAATCAATCATGAGCGCAACTATCCCCTCTACTCAAAAAGCCTATGTCATCGAAGGAGATGCCGCCAAGGTTAAGGAGATCCCCGTCCCTGACATCAAGCCTGGCGAAGTGCTCTTGAAGACCGTCGCAGTCGCAGTCAATCCAACCGATTGGAAGCACATTAAAAACAGATTCGCAGTCGATGGAGCCATTGTTGGATGCGACGTCGCTGGTGTAGTCGTCAAAGTAGGCAGCGCCGTCAAGACCCTCAAGGTCGGTGACCAGGTCCAAGCCATGGTCTCCGGAAGCTCCACTTACACTCCTCACGTCGGTGCATTTGCTGAGTATGTTCCCATCCAGGAGAGAGTCGCCCTCAGGCTCGGAAAGGACCTGAAACTGACCAAGGAGGCCACCATCCCCGCCGGACCAGTAACCACGTTTGAGCAGGCCAGTTCTTTGCCTTTGGCCTTGCTAACTGTCGGATACGGACTTGAGTTCAGCACAAAGACTCCAGTGGTTTACAATGAGAAGAATAAGGATATATTCTACCTGGTCTGGGGTGGTGCTTCTTCTGTTGGCAGTGTTGCCATTCAGCTTGCTAAGCGCGCGGGCTTCCGAGTCATTGCTGCTGCGTCCCCAAAGCATGCTGACTGGCTGAAGTCACTTGGAGCTGAAGCTATTTTCAACTACCGCGACGCGGATGTTGTGGCTCAGATCAGAAAGTATGCGGGCGATAATGTCCAGTACGCTTACGACGCAATCTCATCCGAGGACACTTATCCGGTTGCCTACGAAGCACTCAGCAATACGAAACCTGCGTCTTTGATTCTTGTACTGTCCCCTGATGCAAGTCTTTTCACTCCAAAGAAGGCCAATGTAAAGGTGGAAGAGGTTCTGGCTTACTATAGTATTGACGACAAGAAGCAATTTGGAGCTAAGGGTGCCGAAGTGCCTTCTCCTGAGGGATTGCATGCTGTGACCGATGAATTCGTGGCTCGAATCAATGAGATTTCCAAGACACCTGGTGAAATTGTCTCTTTGCCTATCATCGCTTTTGATGGCTTTGGCAAGATCGAAGAGGCGATAGCCTTGAATGAAACTGGTGTGTCTGGCCGTAAGGTTGTTGTCAGACTTCCTTAATAAGCCTGCAAATAGCTTATTTATATATATTTTATCGTTAACCAGCCAATAATATTTATTTTAACAAGCAATTGTTGGAAGTAAACATCATATTGTATTGACCTAATCTAATTGAAAAGCTAAACTAGAAGTTCATAGGATAATTCTGAGGAGAGGGCCCAAAGTAGCCCACCTCGGGAATCGGAAGCAAAGTTGCATTCTGGTTGTAGCTCTGGAAATCGACACCAGCAGTGGAGACAGAATTACCCCACCAGTTGAGCGACACCGAGTTTTTCCCAAAGTCAAAAGCAAGAGTTTGGATGATCCCACTTATAGCAACACCAACATCGAATCCAGCTTCGAGAAGATAGTTGTACTTTTCGAACCATCCTGTGTATCTTCGCTTCACGTAGTGCATGAAGAAGTAAGAGATATACAATCCATTTGTAGCGTAACTCAGATTGTTACCTCCGGTCCAGTTCAAGGCACCTGCCCAGCATACAGCAGGATTGAACAGAGCGAAATAAGCTAGCCATCGGAAAAGATATTTGTCGACCCACTCAAACGAAGCCTCGGAGGTATGACGTCTGTAGTGCTCACGAATATTTCGTCCATATCGCTGCGCAAATCCAAAGACAATACCGACACCAGAGCCCATAAAGAAACACCATGGAAGAATGGGATACAAAGAAAACAGATTCTTGATACCAAAGGCACCATACTCAATAGCGGACGCAAACACAAGGACTGCATCGGTACACACGAAATGCTGGGGGTTAGACCACGTGCAAAGACTATCCTTTTCAAAGTTGGTCATCATCCAGTTCAAGAAACCAATGAAGATAAAGCAATTAATCAAAACACTAATCATCTGTCCTCTGAAGATGGCTCTTGGCGGGATCTTTGAGTAGTGGGCGAGTTTCTGATTGGTCATATATGTTTCAGTCTGGGCATCAAAGTTCTGGCCATAGGCAGTGACAATAATAAGAGCTTCAGGGTTTCCGGCAAACCAGACACCAGCAAGCAACTGAAAGAGAACATTGAATCCCAAACCAACATTCGCCATAGAAAGCATAACCGCAGAAGGAACAATGAAGACAGCACTGAGACCGATAACAGCAAACAGAGACCAAACAGGAGTCTGCACAGGATATGCCTTGAGGGCAATGATTCCGAGAACAAGAGAGATGAGAAGAATGACAAAAAACCACCAATCAGCAATTTCTTTATATTTGGACATCATTCTAGTATGAGGGTCATCATTGGCAGCGTAAATAGACTCTCTATATCGGATACCTCGGTAGATACCAACCATAGCAGTCTTGATTGTAGTCCATTGATTGATCAACACATAGAAAAGAGTCAGAGGGTACCAGGCAAACCATGCACCCTGACCAAATACATTAGCACCGGAAAAAAAGGGCGGTCCATACTTCTTGTACTTCTCGACATCAATCAAACCACCAGTAAGTACATTTGTGACATTGTATATAGTACCATCATTCGCAAATGACTCATTGCTATTTATAGGCATATAGGCAGACCACACATAGTTGCCCCAGTACATACCAATAATGATAAGTCCTGAGAGCACTCTAGCCCAATACTGCTGGAAAGTACTGAAGAATGGTGTAACAAGGAATCCAGAACCAGAAACATTCCAGTCAAATGTGGCCCAAGGATTGAATCCCATTCCTCCATAGAACCCAGTAATCATAGCGAGATTAAAGTTTTGGGGTGCAATCCATGTCATCCAGTTGAAGGAATGGAGAGCGCCAAACAAGAAGTTTGGAATCCAGAAGTAAAGGAACATTGCCGCAAAACAGATAAAGAAGAACTTGTATCTACTAAGAGTCCATCCATGGATCCTTTCTTTCTTTTCAGGCACCAAGAGGGCACGATTCAACGCCAGAGTGGGGAAAGTGCTAGGCCACAAAGCACGAACAGGATAGATCACAAACCGTCTGAGAATTCCAGCAAAGCCAAACCCGAAGAACTGTACAGACAAAGCCAAGAGAATTTCATAACCAAACGTGACCCAAGTGTTACCAAGATACTGAGGCAATCGTTGCACAAGGTAGACGTAATAGGTACCACCGGGACCGTTGGCAACAGAGAATATAATTGTAGCAAACATCTGTTCCTTGTAACTCCAAGGACCCGGGTTCAAAGAGTGTCTAGTTCCACGGAAAGTAAACCCCCAGTCCGGCAACACCTTAGCTAAGAAAACACCACAGGGAGCCATCAAAAGCTGAAGGACAGTGGAGCCGATACTAATGGCAGGCTGACGGGGACTAAAGAAAGTGTTCAAAGTGGTTGCAGCAGCCATCCAACCCACACCGAGAACATAAGATCTGATGGTCTCTGCAGGTGCATCAGGATCGTCAAATGGATCAGAAATGGCTCTCACCTCAGGATAAGGTGAATGGTAGTGAATAATAGCTGCCTCCGCCTTGAGATCAAAGTCATAATCATTAGTTTCCAACCCGACAGTCTTTGGTCCCTGAACAAGAAGCTTAATCTTTGACATAGTAAGCTCGGGGAAGTTAGGGTCATTCTCATGATAGTCAATTGCCTTGACCAAGATATCGAGAGCCTCTTCCTCCGTCATATCCACAATTCGATCAAGAATGTATTCCACATCCGCTCTAGGAGCAAGGCCACCTTCCTCACCGGCTCTGCCGTAGACATGAGCAATCCTAATCCGCATCTCGTCCGTTATCTGCGACTCTTTGGTTAGATTGATAACATCAGAGTCTGCGGCAGGAAGAATGTCATCATCCGGATTGGTGTACACCTGTTCCACAGTTATAGCTTTAGAAGCGTCAGTTTCTTTCATGATTGAGACTTAGCTTTTCAGCATGATATTTCAACCGGCGGCAGATACTTCTATAGATATATACCAGAGCGACCAACCCTGCCCGTCGTAAAAAAAAACCCAACAATTTGCGGGGTTCAGATCGTCCATGTATGCAGATAAACTGGCCTAAAACGACAGGTAGCGTCAGATCGTATCTTTGGCTATCTTTCAAGTGAATCTAAGCTCCAAATGTAGTACCCATTTTCTCACGAACAGGCACATTAGACCTATTGCGGCGGTATGAACTAATTGTAAAAAAAACAATAATCAGTTCATTTTTTAATTGCTTCTAGCGAGGTTAAAATCGACAACCCCCCCATGCACCCTTCCTACCCAGCTTCACCAATCTCAAGACCTCAATAGCGCGAAATTCCATTCTACCAGATGCCCAATGGTTCGCTCGCTACTTGACGGGATTTTGCTTTACATAAATTTAAGGCGGTGGGGACTGTCAGGGGGAAGGCATGTTCGGGGGAAAAGCGCCGATATTTGGGGGAGGTTAGTGTTTGGCATATCATCGACGATCAGTTCCCCACCGAACCCCCTCCTCCTCGTTTTGTTGTCCGCAAATGTGAACGTGAAGTTAGACTCCCCCAAGCTCTACAGGACCTAATCAAATGAGATTGCGACAAAAATCCCTCATGGAGATTGCAAGGAGCTTCGAAGCGCAGTACTGGACTCTGTTTGGCGGTTGCATAGACCCGTGCCCGATGCATTGGAGTAGCCGGAGAAACTTTAGATAGCAACCGTCGCCGATAGATAATTCAAAGGCAGTGGAACATAAGGCATAGCTGGTATTTCGCTGCAAAACATGCCGATCTTTTGATTTCTTACTCCACTGATCTACAAAGTCGTAACCGGATTGAGATGCCTAGGTACCAGCGGCTCAGGGCCGTGTCCCCCTACGGGCCAAGCGCGCCATTGAAGCAGAAAAAAGTAGAAACAAAAACATATTAAAAGAGGTGATTATCGCTGTTAAATTAATCGCATAGCGTCCCCTACAGAGTGATATCGAAATTCGTGATACACTTCTTGTAAAGCTAGTTGCAGAGTTGAGCATTGTTTTCCGCAGATGAAATGGATGCGAGCCAGCCTGCCCTGGCCGCAGAGTCCAAAGTCCAGCGGGGACCGGCATCGGTGCGAATTGCCCCCGCAGCCAACAAATCTCAAGCAAACGTAGCAGCGCAGAGATAGGCACCCCCGTCTCACGAAGGAGCTGATAACATTGCCAGTCAGAAGAAGCAATTAGACGCAAGTCAATCTCTTATCATCTGCCCGTGTAACGCGACCTGAGCATTGATTTTGAACTATTTTCCTTCGATCATCAAAAAAATATTGCGCATTTATGCGCATTGATAGAGCTGATAATGACTTCGTGAAATGAACTGATTGCTGTTCCTGACGCCAATCACCTCGAAGTGAGAGCGAAGATCAGGGTATGAGAGGAGCAAACGCACGGCACCAATCGCATCCCACATTTCAGAGCAGATTTCGCCAAGCCATCAGGAATTGATATTCTTAGACTTTCCCCACACCCGCTAGGCCTAGAGGTCAGCCTGCGACCCCCCCTCCAGCCTGTAGGAGGTATCTCGCGCAGTATGTCGAGCTGCCTGAATATCCTGGGTCATGCTACAAAAGAAAGTTGCTGCAAGAAATGGAATCCTGGCACCTTATCGCATCGCACATGGGCCTTGGCAGGGCAGACCGAGTAACAGGGCATTAGTGCCATGGTACACCGGACTATATCGGCCGTTGAATAACGACTATCTTCATGACTTGCGCAATGCCAGCTGGAAATGGGTCGACCAGTTGTTATCAGTGTTACTTGCAAATGTAGCTCTGCGTTCACAGAGTTAAAATAGGACAAACAACAAGAACCGGTCAGATTAGTTCAATATATTGATCTGGCTTCCAATATCCTGGCAGATGCTAACGAATCTCTCCTGCCTTACTCTTATCTCTGTTGATATCACTGGTGCGATTTTCTGTTCATTGCATAGCCTTCCTTGACATGAACAGCACTAGCTGAATTGAAATAGCGCACCAGAGTTGGATGGCCTGTTACAGAAATATGTGGAGTATGTTGTATCCACAGGGATCGTTCTTTCTTTCATGAATCTGCCGTGGCAGTATGGGCATGTGGAGAAAGGCACCAGGTGCTTAGAGTCTTTTTCCAGAGATGAAATAATCCGACTAACAGACTACCTCTACCGTGTGAAGTTCTCTCATTGAGGTTGTTGAAAGGATGTTGACATCATCCAACAGTTACTTCTGGATGAGTGTCTGGTGCGCTTTTGTGCGTTTGAAGTTCCTATAGTAAAAGTGGTATATTTGTCATTGTCTGCCGCTATTCAAGGAATTTGACCAGAAATTTTGGTGGTCAAATGCGATAGCCATTATTGAACGAACATATGCCCCTAGTAGCAAAAAGAAATATGTTGTTTGTCTTCTGTTGCATTATTTGGTGCTTGTGAACCGGTTGGAATCATAACCGGGCCCGGTGTTTTGATGCCTGTGGGTCAATGAACGGAGGAAGTGAACTAATGTTGGTCAATGTGGATTGAAATCAGTGGTTGGTCGTAGTGACCCTTATATCTGCATCATAGGTACCCCTTTTTTTGGTTTACTTTGTGTTCCTAGAGCGAGCCTCTCTTAACTCCTGTAAAGCCTTTTACTTCGTCTATTTCCTTTGCCCTGACTTGTGTAGCATGTAGTTGGCCATGATTCCGGAACCTGGGTGTTTATTACTGGTACCTACACCAGGAAATTCGAGGATATAGATCTCTAGCCGTTGCTGCACAGAGTAGTCATGTAGTAATAACAGGAGTACTCGCGTCTCTAATATCAGGTTTCCTGCTTTACAAAACGGTTTCTGGTGTGTTAGCGATAGTTGCACTAACTGCATATTGCTCAGCTTCGATATTGGTTGCACCTATCCCTTTCCATCAATTCTTATTGTCCAGCGTTTTGTTGCTATTGTGATAGCGCCTTTTGGAATGCACATGAGCTTTGCTGCAGCCGGTATCATGTTTAGTGATACTGTACCTATAAGTCATTAAGGGATCTCTGCACTACCCGATATCTATCGGGTTAAGAATTGCTCAAGAAACATTCCAAGGTTATAGAAATGCGTTTATACCGGAATGGATACTGCCAATAGCATACCAATTGATTCTGCAGGGGAGAGGATATTTGTATGTTCCTCTGGATCACGAGACTTATCGTCGTGTTTATGTCGTTACATATTATTCTTTTTGTTCAGCGCCTCTAACCAAATATTCGATTCGAAATAAAGCAAGATTTTAGGGCCATACCAGCGTTGAGATACGCTTTATTATGTTCAATATAGTTAACTGGGTCTCTTCTCCTAATTAAAATGTTGCCTGCAGCCGGCCTCTCAATTTAGCCTATTGCTTGAAGATTCCCGTAGTCTTCTGCAAACTCGAAGACTACGGCTAGCCCCTGAAATCATTAACCGAAGATATCGGATCGAGAGCTGCACCCTACAATTGCCTGTGCAAATGATATGATGATATCCGTTCGGTGCAACGATTGAAGAGCGATTTCCGGCTCGAAGATTGTACATTCTCATAGTCTCGCCACGCAGCTGCAAAAAATCCAACGGCAGTTATGTGGGCTGCTGCGGGGACGCGCGGCTCACAGTCAGTTTCAATTTCGTGGTCTTTTCGACATCAGGCCTTCAACTTGACACTGACCTGAACTATGGCAATACCTTCAGTAATAAAAGATAGACCAACTTCGCTTATAAAGGAGAATAATAAATATATGCCACCTCTAAAGAAAGGTGGTAGGTGAACCTCCGAAATATAAATAAAATAAAATAACTCGGCTCCAGGGCAGAGAGAGTCAAGTGCGAGTAAAAATAGATACGGATCCTCCGAGTATGATTGATTGGTTGATTAGATTATAGTGCATCAAGAGAAGAGACCTCAAGAGGTAATTTGCATGAACCATTATGGTCATGCGAGCGACAGTAACGCATCAATTTCCCGCACGTGTTTCTTCTGCAAGGTAAACGAATTCTTCCAAAGATTCTTGGTTGAACTCAAAAGATCCATCATTATAGTTTCCACCTTCCGGGGTATAGTCAAGAATACTATGAATATGAATCAGAAGAGGATTCAATGCTATCCACCTGCCATCAACTTGACGCACGGTCCATTCGCTTCTAACTCTGCGGAAAAGATCACTGGCATGATGTGCTTCGTCATTTTCTCCGTAAGTGCAGTTGTAGATGTCTAGATGTCCAAATTGTTCACCTCATCATCAGGAATATAAGGATCCATCGCCTGTACTTCAGTTCTAGCTTGCTCCCTGACGTGATTCCTTTCTCTGCCTGATTCGAGGAGAGGCTCTATTGCATTCCTATCTAGTTCGTCAAACGTATCCAGGTCGAGATTCAAATGATTATCTTGGGAAACCTGACGACCGATTCACCGTAACGCGGCCTTTTTGAAGCCACGGGTCGAGGTCGTCCACTCAGCAGCTGCCTGCTCTGGTCTACTTAAGTGACTTCTAAGGACCCTATTAGCATCAGTCTCAAAATTCCGCCTAGTTTCAGCTACAATGTCGTTTCTTTCTACCGCACCTATGTTCATCCGTGTTAGCACATCAACAATCTCTTCTGCGCGCAACGCACTGTAAATCTGGATGGAATAACCTTCCGCGGATTTGTTTGCCAGGAATACATTGTTGCAGAAAGGAGCCAGTCCCGTAAAGAATCTGTGTATCTTTTTTGTGGCATTAGCTAGACTCCAGGAGTCTGCGAATCCCCCCCAGCACCTGAGCCATGTAGCAGTTCAGTGGGAACCGAGTCCCTGTAATGACCACTGATACACAAAGCTGGACTTAAACTACCACCTGTAGGAAGTTTCTGGTCCCCAGATCCACTTGTCGTGATCAAGCCATAGGATTGCATGGTATCAAGGGGTAGCGAAAGCTCTGCGCAAATGCGTCATGAGGTTTTCCAGGCATAGCAAGAATAAAATATCCTTTTCAGAGGGATTGCAGTCTGTCTGTACTCCAATGCCTAATTTATCAAATCCCAAATACATATTCTCACAATTCTCCTCTGTATCGCAATTGTAGATTTTACCCGTGAGGTCGTAGCCTGTTCGTTTATTCCTGAGTTCCTCAAGATCACTAATAAACGAAGCTGAAAATGACTTGTTCGTTGCAGAATATAAAGATTTATAACCTCTGCTTAGGAAGAACTCACTTTCCTTTTCAGTTGGAAAGGTTTCGTTCGCTTGACTGTTAGTATGGCCACTCATGTTTTAAAAGCATCAGCTTGCGCATACAAAGAGGACAACAATATGATTGTGATGGCTACCTGAAAGATCAGTGTAGGCTTCAAGCTAGCGATTTGTTTTGACCGGACAACTTCAACCGGGAACAGAGCGCGCAGCATTATCCATGAGACTCACACGTTGGCCGGATGGCTATTAGTTTTGGTTGGCTTGGAGTATTTTGACGGGGGATTTGACGGAGAAACCAGACTAAAGATTCAGAATGCTGCCATCGAAGGATAGATATTTATTTCCATCCTATAAAATACCACAACGTGTTTATTCTTTGCAGCTTTCAACTAAGCCGGATGAAGGGCTCTTTTTCGCGGCCCTATTAGATTGTTGTGGCGAGCTGTCGGCAGCTAATGAGGTATTACCACTTGGCTACGATAAATACCCCTAATTAAGAGAATCTACTCCTGTGTAAGCCGAGCAGACTCTACTTTGGCCTATGCATTTCAGTGCGCACTTGGCCTATGGTGCCCATAAGGAGGCCTTAGAGTGATCGGAGTTCCCCGTCACTCTTCTTGATGCGCAATTGACTAACAGTATACATGGAAACTCACAAGATACGGGACAGTGCAGCAGCCGATATATACCCTGGCGCTCCCTGGTACAGCTGAAGGGATGAAAATCCTAGAGTCCACTCAGCCGGTATTACAGATGGCATTTTGGCCACAATATGCTCCATTAGAACCATATTACAAGGCCCCTTTTCGGGTCCACTTCAAGCCTAAGTACAAAAGAATCCCGACTCATTGCTCTAAAGAAAGCACCCACACTCTCGTCGAATTATTAGATGATCTACCGCACGCCTTGTTCGAACCTGTGACCTGAACCCCCTCTCTCGCTCCTAACAGTAACGGTCCTTTCCTAATACACTAACTGGATTTGCGGCGCCCCTTCTCCTGATCCACCACAGATCACCCTGAGACGACAGACCATCAGCAGAATACTCTCCCCATTATTATCCTGGTCGCCCTTCCCCCTGTGATACAAAATACCGAGGGCGGGATCTGGTTATGTCTGTCTGGGACGCCTGGAGGGGAGGGGTCAGTGCGAGGAGTGCGCAACAGCTCTTCCCGGATCGCTGTGAGCTCACTGGAAGGGAATTTTTCCGGCCTGGTACGAGCGTTGCCGCCTAAGTTTCTCCTATTATCCGGGATTATGAGCAAGGGGGCCCGTTCTGTCGTGTTCAGGCTATATTGGCTAATTCACAGCTGTGCTTCAACACCCGCCGCCAGCAGTCAGATCATTTCAAAAGAAAAAAATAATAAAAATGTCTCTGATATGAATCCTCCTCCAAAGAGAGTCGATCGCGCGCCCAAAATGGAGGATTTTATCCGGGTTTCCCATCGTCGTGAAGGGTTGCATGCTGGTTGTATCTGCAGATTTCAAAGGGTTTTTATTTTTCTTCTTGCGAGGTTTCTTCCATCTGGCAGGGTTGCATTGGGCCCAAAGGGGTGAAAGGCCCGCTGTTGTCGTGGTAACGGCCCAGAAACCCCTTGCCGCTGCTTCTGCTCGAAAACGGGAGGTGGTCCCGACAACAGCAACGTACTGAAAGAGTAAAAGCCCTTTGATAATAATATAATATCATACCTAGCCAGCTGGAACAATAATAAAGTACTGCGATATGAGGTTCTGCTGCAGCGCTGGACTAATAATAGTATGCCCCCGAGAGGCGACTCGCATCTGGTAGGAAATGCGCATAACAAGTAATTATACGGACGCAACAAGCACTAGGGCCAGAACCCAAGGAAAAGCTTGTTCCAAATCGGCATCCGAACGTACGTATAGAAGCTGAGTGCTGGGCTAAGAGTCAAAACTACAGTTCCAGTCAGGTGTTAGAGCCAGCGCCGTTAGGTGCAATAAGCAAAAAATGTTTGATGCGATGATGTGGGTGGACCGAGGACTGCATTAGCCCAGGCCGCCCCCCTCCTCGCTGCTGGTGGTGGTGGTGGTGCTGTTGGTGGTGCTGCGGGTAGTGGTGTGCGCACTGGACCATCAAGCACTTACCCCTCCCGGAAGAAATAAAAGAGTAAGCCCATAATGAAGCATAGGAAAAAGGCCAGGAATCCTTAGCGGGGTTGAGCAAGTGGGGAAATACGGGGAAGGCGCCGTTTCATCTCTCGCTTTTTATACAGGAAATTTTTTTTTTTCTTCTTCCTCCTCTGACTGACCCCTCACTTACGACTTGGATTCTCAAATGCATATAAATACCTCCACATCTCGACCCTCCTCCTTGTTCTTGCTTCCTGTAAACCATTCTTTCAAGTAAGCATTCGAATAATCATGGGTCTTTTTACCAAGGTCGAGAATGCCCAGCACTCTCAGTCCGTGGTTGGTCAAGTAGCTGCCGGTAAGGCGCACGGTCTTATGGGGTTCTTCCAGAACCCTTTTGTTTTCTGGAATGCCGCTTTCGCAGCCATTGGTTGTCTCATGTACGGTTATGACCAGGGTGTGATGGGATCCGTCCTTGTCATGGAGAATTTCGAGGCCCATTTCACTTCGTTGGACTCTGGGTCTCCTAATGGTGCCAGTCTGCAAAGTTGGATGGTCGCCGCTCTTGAGCTTGGTGCCTGGATTGGCGCCCTTTTCGCCGGTTACATCTGTGACATTATCTCCCGTAAATACACTATGCACATTGCCGTGCTGATTTTCACTCTTGGAACTGGTCTTCAAGTCGGATGCCAGAACGTCGGTTTCCTGTACGCTGGTCGAATTATCGGTGGTCTTGGAATTGGTATGTTCTCTATGGTCATCCCCCTCTACCAGGCTGAGATCGCTCCTCCGGAGTTGAGAGGATCTTTGGTTTCTCTGCAACAACAGGCCATTACCATCGGAAGTATGCTTGCTTTCTGGATTGATTATGGCTTCCACTTTATCAACAGCACCAACTGTTATCCTGAGGGCCAGCCTGATAACTACACCCACACTTTGGCCAATGGTACTACTGTTACCTTTGACCCCATTGCTGCCCATGGCCATCACTGCACTGGTGAGACTTCGGTCGCATGGAGAGTTCCCTTAGCTTTGCAGATTATCCCCGCTTGGATTCTGTTTGTCGGTATGTGGTTCTTCCCATTCTCCCCCAGATGGCTAGTTATGAAGGAGCGTGATGACGAGGCCAAGAAGGTTTTGTCTCGTCTTAGACAGCTTGAGATTGATGACCCAATCTTGGTTGCTGAGTTCCTTGAAATGAAGGCTGCTGTTTTGTTTGACGCTGAAGTCAAGGCTGAGAATGCTGGAAAGGGATTCTTGGCTCCCTGGAAGGAGCTTTTCGTCCCCAACATTTTCAAGCGTGTTATGATTGGTGTCTGGGTCATGATTTTCCAACAATTCACTGGTATTAATGCTGTCATGTACTATGCTCCTCAGATTTTCGCTGCTTTCGGTTTCACCTCAGTCACCACCGAGTTGTTGGCTACTGGTGTCACTGGTATTCTGCAAGTTCTCTTCACTCTGCCCGCCGTTCTTTTCCTCGACAAGTTCGGCCGACGAACTTTCATGGTTGTTGGAGCCGCTGGTATGGCCATTTGCCACATCGTCATTGCTATTATCGATGGTATCTACGAGGACAACTGGGCCAAGCTCGAGGGTCTCGACAAGGCTCAGGGATGGGTTTCTATTGCCTTCATCTGGCTTTTTGCTATTAACTTCGCATACTCATGGGGTCCTGTCGCCTGGGTGCTTATCCAGGAGATTTTCCCTGCCTCGTTCCGTGCTAGAGGTGTCTCTATTGCTGCTTCCACCAACTGGATGTTTAACTTCGTCATTGGTGTTTCTACCAAGCTGATGATCGAGCACATGCGATTCGGAACCTACATCTTCTTTGCCGCGTTCTGTATCGGCGGTTGCTTGTTCATGATCTTCCTCGTTCCCGAAACGAAGGACAAGACCTTGGAAGAGTTGGATATCTACTTTGGTGGTACTTCCGACTCCATTGCCTCTGCTGACAAGGAACGTATGCAACGTATCCAGGAGAGTCTTGGAATCTTCTCCAACAATGATAGAGTCATCGACGAGAAGACCCGTGCCATCGAGCATGACGAGGAAGAGGCTGTTAGCGGTGTTGCTGCTTAAAGAAAAAGTCTCCCTTATAAATTGCTTTTACATTTTTTTAGTTTTGTTTACATAGTTAACCTGATACTAATACCATTTTTTTCTTGATGAAATACTTTCTATATCTCTTGTCACTAATCCTTGCGGTTATTTTTTCAGTTGCACTCTGTCCATAGTGGGCGGGGTCTAGCTGTTGAACTAGGTCGAATTCTCCTTCAACCCCCCAGTCTCAACATGCGCGAAGCCAATGCCGACAAAAAACAAAAACTTCGCCCAAGGCAATCATCGATTTCTATTTATCCGTCCCACCTGCGAGTCTGCGTCCTCTGCTTACTTTCCCATGCATGCCTCGGCCTCGTTCTCAGCTAAGTGCATTTTGAGCTCTTACCCCGCCGCCGTTCCCCCTGTGCAGCGAAGAAAAAATCTTTCCCAACGGCGGTAGCTTCAGCCTAAACTGGGCAGGTAAGGCACCCTCGTCACCCCTCCGGTTCGGACGACGACCTCAAGGCGTTATGGATACTCCTAGTTTAGCCACTTTCGCAACAATAGAGCTGGAACAGAAATTGCCGGAATATGTGTGGCGGGGGCTTACAATATAGCCTGATTCAACCCGTTTATGCTTAAATTAAACTATTTCGGAGATCGCCGCATTAATTTTATTTATGACACTTAACGGTTAAATGGCAGAAAAAATTTATCTTTATTAAATTTTTGTAGGTGAGCTTAGGGGTCTGGCCCCCCCACTGACTGCTCATAATTCATAATATTCGTTCACTGTTTTTTAAATTGCTTGAAGAATTTGTCATAAAATGTCGTTTGGAATCTCAGACAAATCTGGAGCGTGAGGGGAGAATTCAAACTGGAGCAACCGAGGATTGAAGTCGTCGGAAAAAACGTCTGCAGTATCCTCACAATCGACCAGCGACGGAAAAACTTTGGTCTCAGACTCGGTCAGCTTGGCAGATGATAAAGACACGACACCCGCAGCCGCTGAAGAGCTTTCAGTAATATACCCCGGCCGACTATCGCTCGACGAAGACGGCTTCGCGAGATTGACAAATTTGCTCAAAGCATAAGGATCAAACTCACAATGTAGCATTATCCGGTCCAGAAGCGAAGAGATACAGCGACCCATGTTCCCCTCCTTGATGAGAATTGTCCCCGGCGGGGCCTCACTGATGCCCGATAGTGACCCAAGAATATCCGAGAGCTTCATAGCCATACCCAGTCCATGAACCTGAACGCTCCTTCTCGCCAGACTCTTACCGATATAGCCCATATCCTGCGACAGCCCCGCCACTGAAGTGTTGAGATGAAGGGCTGCGACCTCAGGTGACTTGATCAGCTTCAGAGCTAATATCCTAAGCCACAGGTGAGTGACTAGGAAGTCTGCCTGTTGGATCTCTGTATTCAAATCAGAGGAAAGATGTCGCATGAGGTCCAGTCTCTCCAGCAATGCAGCAGTAAATGAATTCGCATCGACCAAGCTTCCAAACTGAATACCATGTTGTACACGCTCAAACTCATCTACTATAGCAAATAGTTTGGCCATCTGGATCAGACCAGACACGACCTGCTGTTTCGGATCCATAGGGTCAACTTCAGGATAGTTTATAGTATTCCTCAGAGTCAGAGGATACTTTGTCTGAAGAGAGAACCCTCTTTCAGTGATGTAGAGCATGAAAAATAAATTTCTATGCTGTGCTTCTTCCGCCGAGCTCAGGCCAATGTAATGATCTTCCTTATCAATGCCTAACATCTGCGACATGGTGATGGCTTCCCGTAGGAAAAACCAAGACACCTGAGACTGTCGGAAGTGGAAATATGTTACATTAATGAAGAACGCGGCCATTATGCTATCGACTGATATGGCTTGTAGAGATCTGCCCTGTTGATATGATACCACTGCTTCGTCAATTATTTCCCGGATCAGCTTCTCATTACTTTCCGACTCCGAGATCTGACCCGAGTCACTCAATGTTAACAGCCCCAGAGAACATATGCCCAATATCAAGCTATATCGCGTATGTGTTGGCGGCTCCTTGAGGTATCCCATGACCACTTCCTTCTCCAGTACCGGGTGAATAAAATGCATGGCAGTGAAAAACTCATGAACAAGCCTAAACACCAAATCGTTTCTGAACTTTGTCCAGCTTAACCCAGTAGCACCATATGTACCCACATTCCCCTGCTCAACGAACTGTGTCCTTCCAACTCGTAGATTCTCAATGACCGAAGCTCGCGAGGCCCTCGGGCCCTTTTTCTTTGGATGTATGTCGTAAGTACACTCCAACTCGACAGATATGCACCTCTGACAGGGCCGATGTCCGTCGCATTTAATTTTCCGCCTTCTACAGCAATCGCAGGCCCTCATTATCTGTCTGAGTTTCAGTGGCTTGCTGGCACCTCATACCGGCTCTACCCCAACTTTCCGAATCCCAGTTTAGATGTTGTGTGCGACCGGTCGGAGGGGGAAGCCACTTGACCCAATTGAACCCATTATGGTCGCTATGGCAACCACAACTTGGTATACGGTATATGGTATGTCTCTCTCGCGATGCTTCAGACTAAGGAAGCTGGGGGATGCTTCTTTTATTTGAGCTTTCAGATACGACTGAATTCAGGTTCTGGCATGATTCAGTACGCTCGAATGACAAGATCCTCCTCAAACACAGAACTTATTTGACACCATAATCGTGCTTCAAATGGTAGGCAAGAGACTTAAATGGACAAGATTTGATTCATGAGCAAGTTCTGATAATTGCAAGGCAACTTTATAACAAACATATAGTCTGACTTGTTCATTTAGGAATGCCTGCACTCCAAATAATTGTCCGATTCAAGTCATCTCTCGTGGAGTGGCTTCCATAAGTCTGATTGATCGATCAACTGAATCAGCGGGGGAATATTATGCTGATTATTGTCTCAAATGACTGAATGTGCAGATGCTGCCCACCTTGTAGATCCTGATGCTTGGCATTCCGCAGGACGTTGGAGAAAGTAAGAAGCATCGTATAGGGAAGAAGCTCATGATATGGATAATGACACGACGACGACGACGACGACGATGGTTCTCCACTTGAACACTCGCCTGACGTGGGCATTACTTCTCCTGATGTTCAAAGGCAAATTTCGATTCCTAGGAAAAGGGGCGTGACTGAAAACGTCCATCTCGGAAATTACAGAGAGACTGGGGAACCTGATGAACAATCTGTTTCATCCAAGAGATAGACTTCGCATACGATCAACGAGAGCAGCCCGGCTGAGAGGAGTGAGCGTGTTGCTAAAAGCATCGCACGAGACGCAGCCCTTGGCATTTCACAACGATAAAGAGATGAGCAAGGTCCACAGTGAAATAAAGAATCTTCGTACTGAGGTGAAACATACTGGCAATGGGATTCATTTTGAGGTATCCTAGAGAATGCCGCAGAATATCAAACAAAACAGGTCCAGAAACCATTGAATCTGTTTAATGTGGCGCTAGCAAATGCTATTGTGACCAATGGTGTACATCCAAATCCATGGGCTTTCACTGAAGAGGAATTGCGAACGTAAGCTGCTTCAAGGGAAATTAAGATAGCCTATCACTATCTGAACAATTCCTGTTGCTTCTATGAAAAAAACTTGCGAGCATATTATACAGACTACGACGTGCAACGGAGGGCGATAGACTACATATACTGACAGAGATAAGAAATGCCTGACCCTGAATCACCGGTTCTCTCTATGAAGTTATAATGCCGGATCAGCAGAATCTTGCATCACTCTGGCTGCAACTCACTGTGCTTGTACCGCATTCAAACATGGTCAAGCTTTGATTGAAGCCTCTGTAATGCGCCCTTTTAAAATAGAATAATCGCTCTTTGAGGTTTCCAGATCAAAATCTCCATATACGACTCAGTACACGGAGCTTTGCGCAGATTCCTCTGGACGCCTTGGCCGGAAAATGCCAACACCATCCAGTCTGGCTAACTAACTGGATGCTTCATAGCAGGTTCGACTTTTGTAGCTCTATATCATAGTCTTGTCTCCGATTACATGTAACTCGCAGGTTTTAACGCTTGCATGACATTTTTCGGTGGATCATAATACGCTGCGGAGCGGGTGGTGGCAAGAACACACCCCAGTCGGTCTCAAGGTTCAAGGGACTATCGCTATGGCCACGGTTGACAGCTATGATCCAGCTGCGATTGTGATCAGGGATAGAGTAAAAAGAGCATGCGAGAGCTGTCGTACGAAGAAAATCAAGTGCGATGGTCGGTCGCCATGCAGTCAATGTGTACTGTACAAATGCGCTTCACAGTGCATGTACAACAACTCCAAAAGGAAGCGAGGGACTTCCAAAAAGTACGTACCTAAGTTTAATAATATACTAATGTGGATACTGATGTATGGCATAGGGATCTGTATATTCAAAAGTTAGAGTCGCGCATACAGAAACTAGATCCGGGGGGGCTTTCGCAGCTGCAACGATTCGGTCCAGGCTACTACCAAAATTTCCAGGACTCGGGATTGCTTATGATCAATGAGGAAGGAGATATGAAATATATAGGTGAGTGATAGCCAGAGACTTACAAAGCAATGGGGTATGTTTTGGAATTAGTCTAACTGAAGCAGGGAACGGAATGTCGCTGATGTCGTTGCGAAGTGTGCTAAATAGCGAGGTTGGAGATGACAAAGGACTCAAGCGAAAAATTGCCCTGGAGTATCCGGTATTTTCTTCTTACAATCTAACAGATGATGAGATGGAGGTTGAATCAATGCCTCGAACCCCTGGCCCGACGCAGAGCCTTGCTGAGACATATATACGAGGTACGAAGTATCTGAGACTATGGTAAGATAGCTACTAATCACCCTGGGATAGAATATTTTGAAAGAGTCCACCCCAATTTTGCTATAATTGAAGAGAGCAAGTTCAGGGAAGAGTACGTTCAGTTTTGCACGGACGGTAGTTCTCTTCTCGGATCTCCGTGGGTTGCGTGCTATAACATGGTACTGGCTCTGGGCAAGTTTTTCCATGATGCACGGGGAGCGAGTGAAGCTAAATACAAGAAAGCAAGCGATATACCAGGATGGTCTTATTTCTGTAATGCCTACTCATATGTGCATGAAATGATGTCGAAACAGAATATTCTTTGCATACAAGCTCTAGAGTGTATCATACTCTTTCTCCAGTTGGCTGGCAAGACAAGCTACTCTTATATTATCATTGGGGTGCTGATTAGAACTGCCCATGCTATGGGCCTGAACTCAAGGCTTATTACAACCGGATTCAACCACATGTGCCTCAGAGATATACGGGAGAGAGACAACGTGTTCTGGACTTTGTATGTTCTAGAAATGACTCTTTCTAGTGTTCTTGGGCGGCCTCCTTTACTGCATGACTTTGATATTTCATTAGTTTTACCCGCAAAGCGCTTTGAGGGCGATCTGTTCGGATATAACGTTCTCTATGCCAGGATCCTGCGAAAGGCGCACATCCACTTATATTCGATCGAGGCATTATCAAGAAAACCGTCAATAGAAATTATCAGGGAGCTGGTGATGGAGCTTGATGGATGGATGCAAGAGCTTCCTGACAACATCCGACCAGCCATTGGCCCTCAGGCTCCTGTCAAGAATTGTGCAGAGCTGGGACTAAGGTGCCAGTACTTTTACGCGAATTTAATATTATACAAGCGGGCTATAGCTGACGACTTCTCTGCGCCAGAGGCAATACGGTATGTTAATGCTGCTAGATGCTGTGCTCAAAGTATCATTGGATCCGAATCTATTCCGGGAGCCCTCAACTACTGGCTAGACATCTACTATCCCTTTCTTTCATGCTTGGTACTGGCCGAGGCAATTGTGAAACGCCCCAGTGATCCGGCTTCATTTGAAGACCTTCATCTCATTGATCAGATGAGAGACGTTTTACAGCAATATCCTCTAGGTTCGATTAATGCTGCCGACAAGTTCCGCAAAGCTATTGACATGTTCTATAGGGCTGCAGCGAAGGAATTAGTGGATATCGATGATGTAAGCCACACTTCGGTGCCCGATTCTGCAATGGGCGATCCTGGCTACTTTGTTGACCTGCCTGCCGTGTCATCTGTGTTCGATCTCACCAACGGATTAGGGCTAACCAATAACTTTCTTGAATCTTTCAACCAGTCGGATCCCGGCGCCCCCATTACATTTGATCTAAATGAATGGGGATTCGAGGGATTTTCGAATCGAGCTAGCTGAGACGCATTTTCTCTTCTTGTTGATTTCCAATCGTGCTAGTTGCCAGTTACTGGGTAGTTTTCTTTTTTTGGTGGTGTGGGTTGACGGAGTTTTGGTGCTAGGCGGGCTTAATGGAGCTAAACATCCTGATCCTTCCTCAAGTTACTACGACATACATAGAAGAAAAGCTTCTTGAGATGAATATCTATTATCAATCTATCTCCGTCGAATCGATCCAAGTTTCAGGTATAAAAGGCAGGTAAAGATTGTGGTTGGACTTGAATCTCACAGCATTCAACAAACAATTTTCGAATAATGACTACAAGTACTCTTCCTACTACAAGCACTGTGTATCGTCTTCCTACCAGAAGCTCCTTCACTGAATTGAGGGCTTTCAAGGAAGAACTCAAGCAGCCTGAGGCCGACGAGATTCTCGTGAAAGTCAAGGCTGTTGCTCTGAACCGGAGGGATATTATGATCGCAACCAACGCGTACCCGTTTTTTATCAAGGAGAACGTGGTTCCGTGCTCTGATTTTTCTGGAGAGATTGTGGCACTTGGGAAGAAGGCCAGTCAGAGTGGTGACTTCAAGGTGGGTGATAAAGTTGTCAGTCTCTTTTACCAGAATTTTTTTGCTGGCGCGTTGAAGCCAAATACCCTTTCGCTTGGTGGTGAAGTGGATGGTGGGCTGAGAGAGTATGTCGCCGTATCTCCTTCGGATATAGTCAAGGTAACTGACGTCGACCTTTCTTGGTCTCAGTTGGCTTCACTTGTGTGCACTGGAGTTACCTGCTGGAACTCTCTTTATGCTGGGAGGAAATTGATGCCTGGTGAGACTGTATTGGCACTGGGAACCGGTGGAGCCTCACTCACTGGCTTGGGAATTGCCAAGAAGGCCGGTGCCGTCACTATTATTACGTCCTCGTCTGATGAGAAGCTCAAGGCCGCTAAGGAACAATATGGAGTCGACTATACCATCAATTACAAGACTCATCCAGACTGGGAGCAAGAAGTACTCCGGATCACAAATGGCGCTGGTGCAGATGTTGTCCTGGAGACTGGTGGTTCTGGCACTTTGGCTAAGAGTCTTGCTGCAACTGCCCAGGGTGGTATTGTTAGTCTTATTGGACTCATCGACATGGCCCCTCAAGATGCGCTTCCGGAAGTGGTCATTGCCGCTCTGAGTAAGCAGATCACTCTAAGGGGTATTAGAGTTGGAGGCAGACTTGATATGGAGGAGTTGGTGCGTTTTGCTAAGGCTAACAACCTCGAGATCCCCATTGACCGGGAGTTTGACTTCCAGCACGCGGTTGATGCTTTCGCTTACCTCGCTCAAAGCAACCACGTTGGTAAGGTATGTATCACGCTCTAGAATCATTCACCTTTAGCTATAGTTTTCCATAGCAGATAAATCAATATAGAGGCATTTTTTTTGCCGTTGTAGTTCAATATTATATCTCAGTCTGTGGTTTTGCTTTTGCTTGTCTTTTCAAGCATAAGCTCCGAGAGCGGGAGCTGGTTCCGCTCGAGGTATGCCGACTCAATGAGACCTAAATTTAATAACTGACACTGACATTGCTGCTAAATCTTGGAGTATCAACTTAGACTCTTATGAACACACTTGAGATGTCTACCAGCCGCAAACTACCGGCAAAAGAGCATTCTGACTGCACATGATTATTATACCAGTAGGTTGCAGTTACATTGTATTAGCAGGCGGTGAATAACTCAAAGGCTTCATATCACCAAGGCATATACTTCTCTTGATATCAATCCGAACTCGATGCCGCTCAAAACAACCTCAGAAGAACTAACCGAACACAGAAGGGCCATGCGCGAATTACAAATACCAGACCGAACCCCCTCAGGACCGAGTGCCTTAATAGGATGTGGAGTATAACAGCTATTCCGTGATTACTCAGCACGGGATCGTCAAGTATCTCCACTTTGATCTTTGATGCTCTTAGCGAGCTTGACTCTTTTCCTCCTTCTAATGCTGGAAATCAACATATTCACTCAGCCAGTATTATTCTGATGAGTACGGCTATAAAACACGTGTACATATTACCAACATTGCTCTCAGCAAGATTAAGAGATCCAATTACCATTTCTCAGGCAGCTACTATATGCCAGCAGCTCGGTGTTTCATTACAAATGCTTTAAGATTCAATGTGTAACCACGTTCGCCCTCGTTGATCCATACGAGTAGTATTCCGCGGAGGGGATTGCTGAATCAATAGCATTAGAGTTTCTTTTTGCAGAGAACTAATTGACTGAGCTACAAAATGCTAAAGTATAAATACCATAAGAAAGATGGCTGCTGCAATTGCTTCGACAGTCAGAGGAAATAAACATGGTTTCAATTCCAGCTACCCATACAGTTTACAGATTGCCGGCCAAGAATTCCTACAAGGATTTGAAGGCATCTCAGGAGCCATTGGCAGCTCCTGATGCGGCAGAAGTGCTAGTGAAAGTTAAAGCCGTGTCTTTGAACCAGAGGGATCTGATGATTGCTGCGAGTACTTATCCTTTCCCTTCAAAGAACAATGTTGTGCCGTGTTCTGATTTTGCCGGAGAGGTGATTGCGATTGGTGACAAGGCAAAAGAGTCGAGCGATCTTAAGGTTGGCGACAAGGTCGTGAGTGTTTTCCACTTGAGCGTGATTGATGGCCCAGCATTTGGCCATCCAGCATTCGGTGGTGAAGTAGACGGTGGTTTGAGAGAATATGTCAATGTGAGCCCTGACAATGTTGTTAAGGTCAATGACGTAGATATCTCATGGCCGCATCTATCTGCTCTTGTATGCACTGGTATTACTTGTTGGAATGGTTTGTTTGGCGGCAGGAGATTGCTCCCTGGTGAGTCTGTGTTGGCTCTCGGTACTGGAGGTGCCTCAATAACTGGACTGATGATTGCCAAGAAGGCAGGTGCTACTACAGTTATCACCTCGTCCTCCGATGAAAAGCTCAAACAGGCAAAGGAGGAATTTGGAATCGATCATGTGGTCAACTACAAAAAGACCCCTGACTGGGAAAAGGAAGTGATTCGTCTTACTGGTGGGCGAGGTGCAGACGTTGTTCTGGAGACCGGTGGTCCCGGAACTTTGGGCAAGAGTATTGACTCTGCGGCCTTGGGCGGCTCAGTGAACATTATTGGTATGATTGCTCAGGTATCCCAGGATAAACTCCCAGATGTTATTCCTGGGACTCTTTCCAAGGAGCTTGTTGTGAGAGGAATCTATGTTGGGGGTCGTAAGCACCTTGAGGAGCTGGTCCGCTTTGCAGCTGTGCATAAGCTGGAAATCCCTATAGATAGGGTATTTGATTTCCACAGGGGCCAGGTTCTTGATGCGTTCGCGTACCTCGCTTCTGGATCCCATGTTGGCAAGGTCTGTATCCAGTTTTAGGATACCAGTCTTGGTAGGAATTTTGAGAAGAATAATAATAGCAGCAGTAGTAGTTATAGCAAGTTAGCCTAGGCAAAAAATAGACATTCTTTATTTCTTAAATTCTCAAATACAACAGTCATTAAAGTCATCAATATATACATAAATAGTTTAATCCACGGCAACCAGTTGAGCGCGGTTGAGCTCATGGTAGGGAGGAGGCAGCAACTGGCTCGGAAGTATTCCTGCCGCCAAAGGAGGTGCTGCGTATGCTGGTGCGACATCTGAATATGTTTGGTCGCCGGAAGAGGTGGAATACTGCGGCAGAGACACAGTAGGCTGAGTGCAGTGCTCACTAAGAACAAGAATAGGGCTACTCAGATCGACCGAGAAGACCCGTCTCTGAGAGCCGCCCTTGGTGCCTACTTCAGATAACTCCAATACAATCTCTATTGTATGACGAACTTTGATATTACCTGCACCAGTAGTAGGGTGAATATCACAAGTTGAATCTGAATCAGGAATACTGATTTTATAGTCGAACTCGGTAACAGTGACAAGCTCGAATCCCTCCCTCAAGCGAGGATCCGTGCTGTTGACAGAATATTCATTGAGCAACACAGTTCTGGGCCTGTCATTTCGTGGACAATCATAAGGCCCGAAATAATATTTCGTCCTTTCCCGGAGAAGAATCTTCACTCCATGGAATCTAATTTTCTCACTTGGTATCAACCTAAGATGCATTGGTACAGACGTGCCCATCACAAGAGCCTTGGATCCAATTGAAACATCACAATTCAAACGGTCCTTCAACCGGCCGAAAATCTCTACTGATGAACAGCAATCAAAACCCTCATCTGCCCGCAAACGAGCCAGTACAACGCTCTCCATGTATGTCATCTTGGGCTTCAAAGTACCTGGTCGCTGGATCACAGCTTCCAATGCGTAGTGCGTACCACCATACAAGCCGCTACACGACTCCGGCAAGCACTGAGGGATACTTAACTCAAAACTGTACGAGTACTGACCCGGCTCAAACACCCGATACCCCTGCTGCTTAGGGCTGCTCACCCCACCACCTCCGACTTGCGTTTCACCCGCAGTCTCGCCATCCGAATAATCGCTGCTGCTGCTGCTGCTGTTTCCACCATAATTCGCCAGCTTAGAGTACACTTCGACGAGCCGTTTCCTCAAAGGTGATAAGGACCTGGCACCCGAAGTCTCATCCCCAGATCCCGAGCTGGCGCGGTAAGGTGTCACTGTTACCTGCTCCGGATAGTCCTTGCCGAATTCAAAGAAAGTCCACTTATGCGCATAGATCGTCTTATGGTGGAGAGTGTGCATCCGCGAAGGCGGAATTCCGCCAGGCCATTCCGTTCGCTCTTTGCCGCTGAACTTGAGTGAGATAGCCTTGATCTTGGTTGGTTTTCCAATCTTTACAGTTAGAGTTCCTCTCAGCACCGAGGGCTGCAGGTCGCGGTATTCTCTGGATGAAAAGCCTCGTAGAAACACCGCCGGTTCTGAGAGAGAGATAGTTGCTTCGATGGGTCTTGAGCCCACAATACTACTACTGATAGCACCGGCAGCAGCAGCATCATCGCCGATTGCCGACAAATCAGACGAAAGACTAGAGAACGACGACCCCCTAGATCTATCGGAAGAAGCCATTGCGATGTCTTAAAATAAAAAAAGTAGTCGCTGCTATTAAAATAATCCTCGCAAGGGCAAGCGCGGATGCCCTGATATTTATAAAAGGAACCCTGAACCGCGGGCCTTAGCGATCGAATGGCTTATCATGGGCCGGGGTGGCCTCCCCACGGCTACGACTCGGAGCGGCTTATCCAGGTTGGCTCGACTGCTCCATCACCAGCAGCGCGACGATAGTTCCTTTTTCTCCGCGAGTCTTGTCGAAACGGCTTCTTTTGGCCAGCGACTAAGTCAAACTGGCCAGATGCTTACTGCTGATTATGGGCGTTCAGTCACATTCGATGGTATGGCGTTCTGTTGTGCGGGACAAAGTAGTCACGTAGTCAGGTACTGGGTGCTCTGGGCCCACACCGCCGTCTAATGTGCTTACAACTATGAACACTTGAACATTACATATTCCACGCTGCTCCAGAACAAACGTCCAAGTCATGCTGTGCTGAGAACGTTTACTATGTGATTATCGTTCACCCTCTGATAGTACGGCCGTGTGTCTTGCTAGGTCATCTGTTGGCTAAAATGACGCACTTGCGCGGGTTGCTCGGACATGTTACGTAGTGGCAGAGAGAGCCTAAACATTCACAACCTAGAGACTTGTTCAGAGGAGTTTTTTTCTTTCTCGGGATTCTCAGGAACGAGCTTTCGCACCGTGAGCGGCAACTGAGTTCCTATCGCTTGGTTCTACGGTCCTTTCCACGGGTGGTGTTCCCATACCTGACGAGATGGATATGCTCGGCAGCGGCGTTGGGAAATCGCTGCACAGTGCCGATCAGAGGGCGCGCCGCACACGCTCGGATAATCGCACTGGAAGGTAGGGAATAGGACGAGGAGCGTGGTGAGATGTGAGGCTACAAAATAGACATAGACTGATGAGATAGATTGTATCATAAAACAGACCACTACGCGCGGTGATTAGTATAAAATCTGGAGACGTGGCCAAGAAAACTGAAAAATAAAATAAAATAAAATAAAAATAAAAAACAAAACACAGCATCATGTCAGAAAGATCAGGCGCCGAATAGTCATACTAAGCTGTGTATATACCACAGGTAGTATACCACAGGTAGTACAGTATACCACAGGTAGGACGGGTCATGGCCAACGGCATCGATGCGAACTATGTCGCTAACTTGCGCTTGAGCTTGTTGGTGCCCAACAAGACATCGACGAATCCCAGCGCGCCGAAATAGATATTGAACTTCTCATGGTGTAGGTCATGCATCTTGGCAACCCCTCCAAAGAAATCGTATCCGCTATGGTTTGTTGAAGTCTCGAAGAGCTCAAAGGCTAGAAACGTCCACACGACCAGAATATGACTATGCAGCAACACCAAAGGAAGAAATATGGGCATTATGTTTGCCAGTAGGTGCTCTGCCGGATGGGCGTACTGTGCTGAGAAAGACACTGGCGCGGTAAACTTGTGATGCCGTTTGTGTATTCGAACATACAAAGCAGGCCAATGTAACAATCGATGAACACCGTAAAACAGCACTTCTCGAATAAGCAGCGCAATTAATATATCGCGAGCAAATTCTGTCGCGGGTGGGATCTGTTGTGTGATGCGGAACGAGGGTCGTTTTCCTGAGACCTTGGCTAGTCCTAATAGCATGAGCTGGAACCCCGAGGAGAATACCTGATTCCGCATCACATAAGTCACACAGTGCATTATCTCTTCGGCAGTGGGCTGCCTGGAAGCAGACTGAAACTTGTGCTTCTGAGAAATCTCAGGGGCCAGTTGGTCAAATAGCACGTAAATCGTGCAAGGGAGCCAGAATGAGAGAACCTGAACTGCCAGAGTTCCAAAGAACTCGATCTCCATATACGAGTAACTAGAAACAACCCCAGCCCACCATGACTGGAACATTATATCTTTTCTTGAGTGTCAGGTGTACAACCGTGAAGAGTGCGCAGAGTTCAAGTTTTGTGGGGTAACACGACACGCACCTCTAACCGAGGATCTCCCCACAACCCACTTTCAGCACCTTTAGCCCTTAGCCCTTAGCCCTTAGCCCTTAGCCTCTTGGATACATCCTGGGCCCGCACGCACGGCAATACAACTATTGATTTAGCAAATACTCGATCGTTAACAAAACGGTCGACCATCTTAAACTTGATTGGAAATAAAAACAAAGCATCTATTCAAAAGTATAACATCTATCTCTCTACTTTCCGAATGACTATACTAGGCAGCTCGGAAAGATCCCCGGATTGCGTGTTGACAAACCAAAATGAAGTCACTAGATATCCAGCAATCGATAGAGCACCATATCCCAGGTAGTACATCCAGAGCAAAGTTTTCATCACCTCGGGGCCGGAAACACTTGCAAAAACCGCGAACAAACCATTTGTGAACTGATATATAAGACCTGCTTTGCTCCTCAGAGGCTCTGGACAGTACTCAACAGTAGCCGGAAAGGCAAGGGAACCGCACACTTGGAAAATAGCATTGTGTAGGAAAACAAATGCAATCGTGCTGTTCCATTCCAGCGCATTGGTTACCTCCGATGGATAAAACACTGTGATGCAGGCTGCTAGGAAGAATCCTAGGAAGACAGAACGATACGAAGTGAGGAAGACCGTCAATGCCCCCTTCCGATTCACAATAAAAGTACCTCTAATAATGCACAGCAAGGCCCATATCGACACTGCCAACCCCGCGGCCGAAGTGGAATAGCCCGCATGGCCCAGTGCTTGCTCGGTGTATGCCATCACCTGATCGCCACCCGCAAGCATACCCATGAAGGGCCCTCCAAAGCACATAAAAAGCCGATGGAAGTTTGATGATGATTTGATGAAATCTACCCAATGGCCAGTCTTCTTAGTACTTGCTTCTTCAATGGCCGCGTAAGCCTCGGCAACCTGCCGTTCAATCATGGGATGTTTATCATTACCATTCGCATAATATTTCGTGACAAACCGCCTTAGCTCATTCACACGGCCGGTGGATACGAGATACTTGGGGCACTCTGGGCCATTATACGCGGCGATTAGTTGAATGAGAGCGAGTGACGCTTGAGCATAAGAGAATTCGCGCCATGTCCACCAGGGAAGAGCATAAGCCAGTAGGGTCTGCAGAAATGCTCCAAAAGCCCAGCTTGGCGTCAGCATAGCACCTATGACTGTTCTCTGAGCCGGATGTGAGCATTCCAGTACAATTGATATACCTCCTCCAAGCAGGTTCGCACAGCCAAGCCCGATAACCACTCTTGCCACTACCGCATCGATATACCCGCTTAAAGTCGCCTGCAACAATGACCCTACCGATACCAGGCTACATCCCAGAATGCAGGTACGGCGCTGTCCCAGTCTTCTAGTGATTCTATCCATGAAAGGCGCCAGGGCCAGCGTGGCCAGCACCTGGCTGTTACTGATCATCAGTCCAATCTGATGCGGAACGTCAAACTCACTCTTGATGCCCTTATCCTCAGATAACAGACTCCCTGCTGCAGTGCCCTCGAATCCTGCAAACACCAGCGACAGCAGGCCCCCCGATAACTGCAAATTCAGTTTCCTAAGACTAGGAACATTTATCCACAACTCCGGATTCGCAGGTACAGAGTCATCTACAACCACTGCCTTCTCTTCGGCCGGGCGTGAGCTTCCAACAACTTTAACCACAGATGTCCTCCTGCGATGCTGCCGCTGCTGAGTCGTGATCGTTGTATCCGACATAGTATTATATATAAATCTCTTTTTTCTCCTTCGTTGAGTGAATAATCGACTATATTCTGCTGTTCATGGCAATCCAGCTTCGCCTGGTAAAAACGCCCTAGTGGTTTCCAATCTGTTCTCTAAACTGTAGTCTGATTGAAGCGAACCGAAAATTTTATCTCTCCATCAAGATAAATATATGTATCGCGAACGGAGATTTGGAAATCGCCGCGCTGATTTTCGGGGGGCCTTCGCCAGCGCGGTTTGGTCTCGCACCTGGTAGGAAGCGAACGGGATCGGCCCGATACCCCCGAGTATCAGCCCGAACGAAGCCTGCCATAATATGGGCAGTTACTGCTGCTCGAACAGAACGTCACCTGCTCGGCGGGGTAAAGTCAAGAGACACGCACCAGAGTGAACAGTCTATAGCATATCTTGTTCTTTTATTAAGCGCCCACCTAGAGCCTCGTGATGCTCGCGCGTTTGACAGAGAAGCTTAGCAAGTGGACAACGTTCAAGCGTACGATGTTCATGGCCTCTCGGCACTGCTAAGATTCCGAAAAAACCAACTTTCTGCTAGAAATTGGTATTATGATTTGCAGCACTCAAAGGTGGCAGCCGAAGCCTTGATAGGTTATGAAACGTTAATCAGTGGGTCTTTTTAATCTTCACGCTTGACAACGGCATTTATGCAAGGATCTCCCAGAGTCGCAGCCCTTATCGCCCCCATACTGTGCCATGCGCTCTTCAATGGCCACGTAAACATGACTCCCATCTTCCAATGTCGCGCGCCTTAAACAGGCCGCTGGCTATTTAATTCACACTGCACACTGCAAGAATGACCTCAAGTCATCGATATTGGTAATGTGCAGGGAATTTTAGAATCTCAGCACGCTTTCAATTGCCGTTGGCATTTTGTTCACTTCGTAGATGTTGGTCTGCAATGAATCTAAGTGATATCGCGCCTAACAGAAGCAATGCTAGTGTTGCTTCCAGCTCTATCGAAAAGCATAAGCCTCTGTCTGAGAGCGAGAAAAACGCTGGAATCCAAAGCCTAGAAACTGGCACCCTCGAATTTAAAGAATCACAAGGACCTCAAGGTTCTCCAGATTACTTTAAGAATCGGAATACCGGCTCGTTGGAATCTGGATGAACGTTATGAAGGAAATCTATTATGTGCCCAGTTCAGGGAGGCGCGGAAGGCGCTAAATTCTGATTATGATCAGATCGTGGTGATACACAATTGCCGACTCAGGAAGAGGCGGATCCAGTGCAGGCTCATTTACGATCACGTCTTCATATTCGAGGCCGGGCACAGTTCTATCTGCCTGAGCAGGAGTTCACGATAGCCATGCCGCATAAACGTCACCATATGACCGTGGTAGGTGCGACCTTCTGTATCAGGAGATTTCTGTCCCGTCAGGGTGTTCCTGTAGGCGTTTCCTGTAGGCGTTTCCTGTAGGCGTTTCCTGTAGGCTTGAACTACGAGCCTCAAGGCATGGCCGCTCTAAAGGTCTCAATGGAAGTAAAGAGCCAGATAATTCTCTCGCTTTACTCTCTCGAGTTTACACCTTGCCAAAGGCAGAACAATGGCCCACATTTGCACTTGAAGTCGGTTACTCTGAATCAGTTCCTGGCATGGGGTTCGATATACACAAGTTATTTTCTGGTTTTAGGTGCTACGCAGTCCTTCTTATCAAGGTATTTGGCCGCAACAGGGATGGGGCGAAGCTCGGTTCTACTTTTGGAGGAAGCGATCAGTGGAAGAGCTGATGGATCTAGCTGAAGCTGCATCACGAGATGAAGAAGAAGACAAGTTCAGAGAATTTTCAAGATTGATTTATTTTCTCGCGGACCGGGTAGAAGAGGAACTTTCATGTTACGATCGAGCGTTACTCCAGGCTCAGCGATGAAAGGGCTCGTTTAAATAGGCGGATTAGCCAGCTGGTCCGAGATGGAACAGAATTGAGTGGTAACGGTATATCCTGTGAGGCGGTAAGGGAACGGCTTGACGAACTAAGAGAGGGAGTTGCCAGACCGCCGGAAGGTTCTGATATTTCACTTGCAAAATATCGTGAAAAGGATGATGGTGGAACAGGCAGAAGGCATCAGATTATGGATCTTCTACTTGTTTGACTGTTCGTGGGAAGAACGAGGAATAAATATACAGGAAGATGGCGCATTGGTATTCACACGACGAAATGACCACTACACTCCGTTTCCTCTCAGTATGGTCATAAATCCACTCTCAGATGATGTATTCATGGGTAGGATAGAACCAATAACTCAGACTGAACCGATTGAAGAGTTGGCTACGCCCATTAATGATATTATTTTCCCGGTCCAATGAGGGCTGAGAGCTTGCTACGAAGAGTAACGGGAAGGCAAAAAAGTGAGATAGCTAGCATCAAGTTCATTCCTGTTCAGTCATAGTTTAGTAATCGCTAGATTTCGTATATTACGTGAACCTTCCGTAACTGGTTACTGTATCCAATGACCATTTCAACCGAGGATTGCATGGATTGAGTTGGCACACGGGGTGCGTTTTGCAAGATCCTCTCATGCACCTCAAGCTTCTTCGATTCGTACCAGTCTCGTCTAACGTATCCATTCATTAAACAAGGAGCTATTTTTGTATTTGCGGATATTTTATTCTGCCGATCCCTGTCATCAGTTGTAAGCAATAGGAAGACCAGGGAGCTTAGAGCAAAGAAACGGCTGCGTTCGAAGGGGCACATATATGCTACGTATCAAGATTTCCCATCTGATTTTCAATTGCCAGTGTCGCTATGGCGCACAGGAGGCAGTTCATAATATATTAGGTTAAAATTCAAAGTCATGCGTTTATATGCGGCGCCCCTGAGCTACATGATTGGTTCCCATCAGTTTCTCTGGTATGATACAAATTCGTCTCGATACCCGACCTTGGTATACAGCAGCTGTGCTTTGTGGTTAAATGACTGTGTATGCCAATACACTTTTTTGATATCTTTCTTATCAGCGTCGGCATACACATGGAAGATGAGCTTTCGTCCGATGCCACCATTACGAGCACCAGGCTCGACAAAGAGGTCGTGAAGATATATCACATCGTTGGCATACCAAGTGGACCTATGCTGGACCCAAGTCACAAATCCAATAAGCTCGTCGGGCTTGTCGTCATCGTAGGCCACGGCAGCATACACCGGCTCTTTGTCGTCAAAAAATCGATTCCACTGGATTTCTAGTACATCCCCCGGAAGTGTGGACTTGTAGAACACCAAGTACGCCCCAAAGAGCTTCTGATACTGGGATCTATTCTTCAGTTCAATTGGTTTTATCTGTACAGTCATTGGTCAATTCGGTCTTGTGTATCAGCGAAATGGCAAACAAGCACCCTATTAACCTCTATATAAACGCTGTTTAGCCGCCCGATAAAAAGATACGCCACCGCATCTGGTTTCCCTTTTAGGAAAACAAACAAACTATGTCGCTGCTCTTCATATCCCAAAAAACGAGAAAAAAAAAAGGGATCCAGAGATAAGGAAAAAGAAGAGTCTATCAATATATGAACTATGCTCCTCGTCGTGTCCTGTGGACCGTTAGATTGTCGGAACTCGGAATGAGCGAAATAAGGGGATTGGATTGATCAGCTGTGAACTCAGTGCTAGTACCTAGCGACTCCGAGAGCAGAGATTCAGGAATGTGAAAATCACAGGGTATATTTTATAAATTGCGTGCCCGGAAATGTCATTTTGGAAATTTCATTTATAAGGTCTACGAACTTGTTTCTATCATATAGTCTTGTAACAAATTAAGTGAGTTATTCTCATTCTAGTGGTAATTAAGGGTTTTCTCCACTATTGGTATAAGGGGTCAACACAAATTTGGAAAATTGTTTTGGCTTACCCCGCATCTCGAACTACCGTACCACCGTCGGCGCAGAACCGAGAGCTCAAGACCGGCCTTTCGCTTGGAATACCATTGATTTCTACAAGGAAAACTTCTAGCTCCTGTCTCTCTATTGTGGGTTTCGAGTTATACATAGCAGTTTATTGTTTATGGTCGGAGTTTTATTTCTTCGACAAAAGAGGTAAGGGGCTATTCTGCAATGTTCAAGTATGGCGATCTGGGGTAGAGCCGTCTGGAAAAAAAGCGTTGCTGCACCGTATTGACGCAGGTATGTACCCAGATTTGGCTAGTTGTTGTTGTATGATGCATATTTTATATGCATTGTTTAACTGGAAACAACAATTGAGTATGGAGAAACTAGTTTTAGCCCCCTAAAAGTCTCAAACTGGCATAGCCAGTAGAGTGAGCATATACAAGTATATATATAGGTTCTCTCTCGTACTCGGGCTCGCAATGTTTACTTGAGAATTTTCTACGCGACCACCCCCTAAACATGAAGTTCTGTCATTCGTTTTTTTCACCAGTACTCGCTCTTGCTTCGCTCACTCTGGTAGCCGAGGCTGCAATTTCTCCTCCTCAGGACGACCCGTTCTATACCCCTCCAGCCGGATATGGAGACCTTCCTTTGGGCGCCATAATAAAGTCCCGACCTCTTGAAACGGCTATACCGAATCTTGTTGGCGTAAAGGCGGCATTCCAAATTCAATATCGCACTTCAGACAGCTTCGGAAACCCTGAGGCTGCTATAACCACTGTGATCGTGCCCGAGAATGCCATCCCAAATCAGCTTCTTTCCTTTCAAAACGCCGAAGATGCTGCATGGATAGGATGCTCTCCGTCATATACTCTAGCTACCTCTGGTGATAGCTCGGTGCAGCCCTTGCTTGATCTAGGATGGATCGTGAACTACCCAGACTATGAGGGCCCCAAGTCTGCATTTGGTGCTGGGATTCAGTCTGGACATGCAACTCTGGATTCCATCAGAGCCATTCTAGGATCTCAGTCCTTAACAAATATTTCCTCTTGTGATGTCTCCGTTGCTATCTGGGGCTATTCTGGTGGTTCTATTGCTACCGGCTGGGCAGCTCAGCTTCAAGAATCCTATGCCCCTGAGATCAAGCTTGTTGGTGCTGCTGTTGGGGGGTACGTGACCAACGTGACAGGTGTCGCTCTAAAGGTGAACCAACAGCTCGCTGCAGGGTTTGTCTCAGCTGGCATCTCGGGCCTCGCGAACGAATATCCTTATATAAGGGAGCTCGAAAGTCAACTTCTTATACCTGCTACCGCAAAAACTTTTAATCTCACTGAAAGTCAGTGCACTACTGCTGACTTAACACAATTTGCTTTTCAGAATGTGTTCAACTACTGGCAGGGCGGTGAGTCAATTCTAGAAATTCCCCAACTAGCCGAGATTCTGAATGACAATACTATGGGAGCAGCCGCTCCAAAGGCCCCGCTTCTGGTTTACCAGGGTGAGGATGACGAAATCGTGCCTGTCCCACAGGTCGACCTATGTGTTAGTCGATACTGTGGTCTTGGTGCCGATGTCCAGTATTTCAAGCTTCCTGGCGAGGACCACCTTGGTGCTGCCAATGCCGGTGCTGCTTACGCGGTAGACTGGCTCGTAAGCAGAATGGAAGGTATTCCAGCAACTGCTGGTTGTGCTACCACCACCACCACGTTTGCTTCTTCCTCCTTCCCCACCACAGTGTCTGATCCTAGCATCACAGCACAATGCGCTGCAACTACAACAAGCGCGTCTTCCTCTCCTCTTTCTTCTACAGCTTCTGCTACTGCTAATGTGACCAGCAGCAGTTCAGGATTTTCTAATTCTACTGTCGCTTCGACCTCGGCGCCAATCACTACCAATACACACCCGGCCGAGACTACTGCTATTTCCACAACAGTCGCCACTTCAGAGGCAGGTGTGGTCGTGACTTCAACTTACTTCGATACTGAGTGTGGCTGCACGAAGACCACTGTTGTTCCTGCTAGCACAACTGCTTCACTTGTACCTACTACTAGCTCCGAAGAGGCCATCGTCACTCTAACTACGACGTACTTTGATACCGAATGTGGATGCACTAAAACAGCCGTTGTAGCGAGTTTACCTGCACCTGCAGTGTACGCGACTTCTAAAATCCCACCTGCTCCCCCTGCTCCCCCAGCCAAGTCATCAGCTACAGCTGCCGTGGTACCTCCTGCTGAAGAAACTACCACCGCCACTGCTGTCGCTGCTGTTACTACAGAAGTCGAACAGTCCAGCTCCGCTAGTAGACTCGGACTTGCCTCGCTTCTGATGATGATTCTCGGTACCGGGGCTATGCTACTCTAGTAACATGTTTTGTTTTATTAAATATTTTGTAATTTTTATTAGTATTGCTACAGGATTGTCCACTAGAAAAGTTTCAATGATTCTTCAAGAAGATCTGCTATTTTTCCAGTCGTAGCTGGCGTACCCTGAGGCCATTTTTGGTGCTGCCATTCGAACTCAAAGGCAGTAGGGTCAAATTCATCCCTTTCCACGAGAGAGTCTATGAATGATAGCCACAAAGGAACGTAGTAAGAGCTGATTAATCCTGCCCATTGCTTCGATGCGTAATTGTTGACCTCACCACCTGGATGAGGACCCCATAGAGTGATCTGGTTGCGAGCCTGGAACTCGTAGAAGTCTGCTACTGCAGCATCAGCACCGCTCATGGCACGTGCAGAGTTGATCCAATTCGAAAGAAGAAAATGATTATCTGTATAGAGTACCTTGTCTAATAACTCTAAGATGGCAATCATCTCCTTGCCTAGAGCCTGCACCTTAGGCAGCTTACTTTTGTTATAAGCCACAACAAGCTCAAAGTACTTGTCCTGGAATTTATTAGCGAGGACCTGCCGTGTGATATCTACAATATCATAATGAAAGTTCACCTGTTCTAGCCAAGACGGATTTTCAAGAGCAAACTCAGCCAAGGGCTTCCATACATCAACAAAATCCTTGGTTTTATAAAATAATTTTGTGGGCTGAATGCCTGGTATGTTCGCAACCCTTTCCAGCGCGGGGGTAGGCTCAAATATAGATTTAGGGACGCCCTTTACGTCAGACTTCTCCTTGTCGTTGGTATACACAAGCTTTGCAAGTTTGATCCACAGAGACTCAAGTTGTGACGGGATTGGATTGGGCCCGTATCGACTTTTGGTATAAGACGAAACATAACCCTGCAGATCTAACGGAGTCTTCGACCATGCCTGGTCCAACAGCACATCGTATATAATCTGATTTCCCTCTTGACCTTCCATAGTTAGGCCCACACCCTTAAGTGAGTTAGAAGATTCACGGGCTTGAGTGTAGTCCTTGGTTAGAACCTCAAAACTTCCTTCAAATCCTTGACTGCCTCCGAAATCGTGCAATTCACACCATATCCAGTCATGACCGTGATAAGACTTTGTCTGTTCCCATTGAGGGTAGCTATCAGAGAACAGATCAAGTATAAGCATTTCACCAGGCTTCGCACCGGAGAGATAATGTTCAATTCGACTATTGGCGTGCCAAAATTCCTTGTTATAATAGAACAGCCAACCTTGCAAGACCCAGACAGCATCAGCATCAGCAGCTTTCAATGAGTCCATGGTACCAACAGAGACATCTCTCAGATAGCTTGCTTGACCAGAGAAGGGATCATTCTCATTAAACTGATCTAACGTGTAATAGTGCGTAACAGCCCCCAAATGATCATTCTGTCTTTTGATAAAAGCAATCTGAAGGTCACGATAGAGAGGATCCAATGGATCCAAAAACGTCACGTTCGTATATTGAGTCGGAAAACCATTCCAGTTTGACGAATTTGCGACATTCGCATCTGGATGGATTGATCTGACTTCGCGCGGTAAGAAACCAGTAAATGCAGGTAGAATCGGGGTCATGCCCAACTCGACCATCCTCTTTACGACTTTCTTCTGCAGTGCCAGCTGCTGTTCATAGAAAGAGAAGTCGACTGTACCATTCCAACACCCTTGGATATTTCCGAATCTGTTCCAGGGGAGAAACGCTGGTCCGGACAAGAAACCTGATAGATGCTCTTTTGTAAATCCAAAATCACTTAAGACTTCGATCAGAACTTGTTCATATCCCAGCCATGCCAGAGGTAGATTCACACCATGCAGAACTGCCCAGTCCAGGAGGTGCTCCCAATCATTCCAGTCGTAGAATGCTGTTGTGTAGCCAAAAGTAACCGTATTGAAATGATACCTGTATGGAACTTGAGAAGAGCCCGTGATATTGCGACACGACCCCTCATCGCACAGAGATGGCAACCGATCCAATTGGCTGATGGTGCTATCAGACCATGTGATACTCACATGTCCATAGTCCGAAAGGTACTTGTACAACCCGGAAGCAACCCCTGCAGGTGAAGCACCCACAATTGAGACCTTGCCTGTCTCACGATCCTGCGAAATCCTATATGAATCATATCCATCTTCTTCTGGTATATCGCCGAGACTGAACTGTAGATGATCAGCCAATTGAGGAAGCTGCCTTTGAGTCAGCGCGTGTATCCCCGCAAGTGGACCTGAGTCCGGCGCTAGCCAGTCGGATAAGTCTGCGCCCAAGAACCAGGCAATGCCTGCCGCTAGCAGTCCTACAAATGGCAAATATGCCATTATTGTTTCCTTACTATATCGTGGGAAAAGTTCACAGAGTCTCTGTGCTGCGGTGACGGCGTATATAAAGCACGCCTGCTGTGTTCACAGTCAAACGTTGCATCCACGGTACAGCGCCAAACGTTACATCCTTTCAGCAGCACGGTGATACACCGACAAGCAGCAGCAGCAGCAGCAGCAGCAGCAGCAGCCAGCCGGATCCGTCACTAGATTGAGAATTCTATCGGACGATATAAAAATGGCTAACTGCAAGTGAAACGAGGACTCCTATTGGGCCCTGATGATCAATGATAAAATCAAATGTGTCAAACAAGAGCCGAGGAGCCCAGAGTTTCTCTGGGGCTTTTCGTTATCTGTTCCGCAGCCCGATACGGCACCGCTGTTAGAAGAGATAGAGATAACTTTCCGAGACAAAGTGACCAGCGCAGCCCATCCTCTACCCTCACACACTTACCTGAGGGTTTCCACTAATAGGCCCCCGGCGTCTGATATTGCATCGATGTGCTCTTTTGACTTTTTGAAATACAACAAGGAAGGCATAACTGTCAAGCCGGAGCCCCTGGATCTGTCGCACCATTTGGGTGAGATTGCTAAGCGGCGCGCTGGAAGCCAGGTCAAGCAGTTCTACAAGTTTTTTGAAATCCCTGGAATAGGCAACATTGCAGGAGGTAAATATTGATTAATAAGCTGCTGAAAGAATTGTCTAACTCTCAAGGCTTGCCACATGTTTCTAATTTCCCGTACGATACTTTGGAAGCTGCTGTGGCACCGTCGAATAGATTTAAAAGCAACGACCACATCCCCTCAGCTAAACAGGAGCATATTCAGGTTCCCAAGGTGCAGTCTGAAGATACAAAGCTTCCATTGGACCTCAGAACCGCTCTTCAGTATGGAACTGCGCAGGGATATCCGATACTGTATGACTGGCTGAGGGAATTCACTCGCAATTACATGCACTCGCAACCATACTCTGGCGGGCCAGAAATATGCCTGACATGTGGCAATACTGACGGGTACTCGAAAGTGATATCCGCGTTCTCCAATGAGTGGGTAGAAGGTAAGACACCTGAGAACAAGCGGCAATCCATCTTGATCGAGAAGTACACCTACGCCGGAGGCTCTCAGACTGCAGCTCAGAGAGGGCTGAGGCTGGTTTCAGTGGAATTGGACGATGAGGGTATTCTTCCATATGGGCCTGGAAGCATCGAAGAAGTTCTTCGCACATGGGACACATCTTCCTCGCCTAGGCCGCACTTGCTGTACACGATCTCTATCGGTCAGAACCCCACTGGTGGCGTTGCGTTTGATGAGAGAAGAAAGCAAATCTATGACATTTGTTGTCAATACGACGTTATTATCATTGAAGACGAACCCTACTGGTTCTTGCAGTATCCGAGTGCAATGAAAGAAAAGACCCCTGAACTCCGAAGTCTCTCTTCAGGATTCCAATTTTTGGACTCTTTGCAACAGAGCTACACTGCCATCGATGTTGAAGGTAGAGTTATCAGACTAGATACTTTCTCGAAGAGCATTGCCCCTGGCTGCCGTCTCGGCTGGATCACTGCCCAACCGGCTGTGATCGAGCGGATCATCCCACTGACTGAGACCTCGACACAGCAGCCATCCGGATTTGTTCAGTCGCTGGTCGCGAAACTTTTGGTCGGTGAAAATGAAAATGGCGGCACTGCGCTGGGTGGTTCCGGTTGGTCTACTAATGGCTGGGTTCAATGGATGGAAGGGCTTCGAGATAACTATGAAGCGCGCATGGTCAACATGTGTACTGAGCTCGACAAGGGCATATATGCTGTTTGTGATGAAGATTCCGAGGACTGGACTATGGTAGAAAAAGTGAAGCGATATGATTTGACCTGGCCCAAGGGAGGGATGTTCATCTGGGTTAAAATGCTCTTTGATTCGCACCCTCTGGCGCACCAGTTCTCGCCATTGCAGCTGGCTACAGCGTTCTTCATGCATTTGACTAAGAATCCCTATTTAGTGCTGGCCATACCAGGAACAATGTTTTCACCTACTCTGGAGGGCCAGAAGGAAGGATTTTACTTTGTACGCCTTTGCTTTGCAGGAATTCCTGCTGATGATATCATTCCTGTGACCAAGCGCTACGTGCAAGGCGTACATAGCTTTTTTGATATCAAGGATCCCAAGATCATCAAAGATCTAGATGACGAGGCGCCGTTTGCGCAGAGCAATGATTTCATTCGTACCCAGTACTTTCCGTGCTGACCGTTTACTCATTCATAAAGTTAAATCATTTTCTAAACGGGCCAATACTAGTATTATCCTTCCTAAGTAGGGCAAAACTACATAGCAATTTCAGGATCAGCTGCAGCGGCTATTTATTGAGATCACCCTAATACTATCTGAATCAAGATCCCCAAACGGGTTTCAGACCCTTTAGGCACTAGGTGCCGAAATCAGCGCTGACAAGTTGCGACCGATGACGTTTAGTATTACCCCACAAAGTATTGCCCGCAATCTTTCAAACTCATCGGCCCGACTTCTGGACCTGACATCTCAGACGAACATTGCTACTCCATCATCGGCATGATCATCGTAATGGATAAGTTGTGATATAAAGAAGGCATTCCCGCCTAGCTTGGGGGAATATGCTCTTTGCATATCGGCCGCTATGAAAACTCTTCTGATATTGATTATCTCATCTATCACTACCGCATGCCAAGCTTTTGCACCGTTTTTTATCGAACGAGACTCGCTTGCAACACAAGCTGGAAACACGTCCAGTCCGCTTGAATACTTTGTAAGCGTCGCTGGCTATGATAATTCTGTCCTCAGGGATAATCATACTGCAGCACAGGTCTTAGTCACTAGTCCTTCTGTTGATACATCGGCTCAGAGATTTGTTGCAGCATTCCCTGATGGTAACTCTGGGGCTATGATGTATCTCACACCGGTAAGCAATTTCACTCGCGGTTCTAGGCTCTCTCTGAGGGTTGTTAACGGCAGTCTTGAGTCTGTTACTGGAGCAGACAATAAAACTGGTGTGAGCGGAAGTTTGACTCTTAATCAAAGTGCCAAGCTTGGTGTAACTATTCTAGGTAGCGTCAGGACTCTACGAGACTATGTGGAAGGAAGCGGCTTAATGCACAGTATATTCAATTACACTTTGGCGAGCCATAATTCGAGTCAAGTTACATTTCATAGGCAATGGATCAACGGAACTAACAACATGAACTTTACCCTCAGCTCCCCAGATATGTCTAAGCTCATCATCAATGTCACACCAAATAGCAACACAAGCCTCCCTCCAGATTGTCAATTTATTCTTGCAAACGGAACTAGCACTGCGGCTTTGGACTTTTTGGTTGAGTTCAACGAGACCTCAATTGGCCCGGGTATTGACAAAAAAGACATGTTCTTGCCAATGCCCAATGATACCGGTACAGCATTGGATCAGGCTGTGAGCGAGTTATACAACTCAAACTCAGATCCTGCCACACAGGTGACATTCTTGGCATATGCGTCTAAGATCTTAGCTGGTGGCTGGCGGTTCCTAACGTATTTCGGCCGAGACGACATGTATGCATTGCGACTTCTTATGCCCGTCATGACTTCTGAGCCTATTGAGGCCGCTTTTGCTAGCGTGCTTGAACGACTCTATGTCAATGGAACTAACACCTCTCCGACGGATCCGGTCTTTGAGGGAGAAGTATGCCATGAAGAGACCATTGGCGATTATGCGTCATTTGTCAACATTCAGAATGACCACTCTGATCTCGGTTCATTGACCTACCTAGCGTACCCAATGATTGACACAGATTTACTGCTTTTGCCCTCACTATCGCACTATTTCTTAGATTTGCCAAAAGGAAAGGGTCGTTCTGACCAGTTTCTAAATCAAACATCTACCGGACAGTTCTCTAGTGGAATGAGCTATTCTGATCTCTTGGAACTGAATGTCAAGTATGTTCTAAGCATTAGTTCAAGCTTTGCTCAGAATCCCTCTGTCGAGAATTTGCATCATATAAAATACAGCGAACCCGTTGGCAATTGGAGAGATTCCAACAACGGTCTGGGCTATGGTACAATTCCATTTGACGTCAATGTCGGTCTAATACCTGGGTGCCTTAGAGCTATTGCTGATTTGGCAAATGCATCACTCATTGACAACAAGTACTACGAAAATGCCTCAAGCTATGCAGAAGTATGGGAGCGGCAGGCCTCTCAATTTTTTGTAGTTGACGTACCCATTTCGGAAAGCTTCACTAGAATTGAAAATTATACTCAATGGGCAAACCTGTCTGATAGTTTGATATTCGGCGAAGGAGCATTTAATGGAACGTCCTTCAAGATCAAAGGAGCTGAAGCGGCCACGACTCAACCTAATGGATGGATCAACAATGACGGCCAGAATCATTCTTATTATGCTTTGTCATTGTTCAATGACAGCTCCCCAGTCGAGACGTTGAACTCCGATATCGGTAGTCCTTTATTATACGCGAATAACATCTCAGAATCCTATATGCAAGCTGTATCTGACGTTCTCTTACCTTTCCCCAAGGGACTTCTTACACCTATCGGGATGGTTGTGGCGAATCCATCAATGGATTCAAATTTCAGCAACTATGCTAATTTCGACCGTACACAATACCAAGGTACAGTGATTTGGGGTTGGCAGATGGGAATCATGGCAAATGGGCTGATAAGACAGCTGTCGTTCTGCAATGCCATGAACAGCAGCTCGGCAGTACCTCAACTTCCTGAAATTGACGTTTATAACCCTCCTGCGGAAACTCCCCAATGGTGCCAGAACCAGGAGCTTGTAGGTGCCCTACTGGCCGGTCTTGACAGACTATGGCAAAGTATTGAGGGTGCTGGGGACAACATTTATAGCGAAGTTTGGTCATACTCTTACTCCGATCCTAGTGCCAAGTCTGGTATGAGGAAGCGAGACTCTTCGTCTTCATCGGGATTCTCAGTTGCAGACCTTGGTGCTATCTCCCCTACTGGCACTGAGGCGGACGCTATCCAATTATGGAGTTATGGATTCCTGGCACTGAAAGACCCTAGAAATTCTTCTCAGGGTACCACGGGCGGTGGGGGCTCCTCGAATTCCTCGTCTAACGGAACTCTTACTCCGATTCCAAGCCCACCCCCGCCAAACACGAATTCTGCTGCAACGTCTTCGTTATCTGTTAGCATTATCCAATGGATCACCTTGGTAATGTTCACTACTGCATTATTCTAAAAATAGCATAAATAGTATCAATGCGAGTGTTAGCCGTCACTATGTCACCATCTATCTTTACCAAAATTCAATCAAAAGCATTATCATATGGGCATCTCGCGTGCATCTCGTGAGTGGAATCACAGAGTCATAGAATCAAGTACGCGCAAAAATAAAATATTCCCGTATTCAGTCGATGGATATGACGGGCTAGAATGATGCAGGCTTGAGTTCAACAGGGGCTGGGAGCTAGACTTGCAGAATGCAGTCCTGGGCTATCAGGTGTGCAGTGACCGGTTACTGAAGGTTCACGTAATATACGGAAACTAATGATGACAAAGCTTATCATTAATCATGAACTTTGAAATTAACTTGATACTGGCTATCACGTTCCTGTATCGCCCGTTACTCTTCGTAGCAAGCTCTCAACCCTCATTGGACCGGGAAAATAATATCCTTGATAGGCATAGTCAACTCTTCAATCAGTTCAGTCTGAGTCACTGGTTCTATCCTACCCACGAATGCATCATCTGAGAGTGAATTCATGACCATACTGAGAGGAAACGGGATGTAGTAGTCATTTCGTCGTGTGAATAGCAATGTGCCATCTTCCTGTATATTTATTCCTCGTTCTTCCCACGAACATTCGCAAACAAGTAGGAGATTCATAATGCATGATGCCTTGCAACTGTTCTACGATCATTCTTTCCATAATATTTCGCCCGCGAGATATCATACCCCTCCCGCGGTCTGTCAACTATCTCTCCAAACTCATCAAGCAATCCCCTTGCCGCCTCACAGCGCATGCCGTGATCAATCAATTCTGTTTCATTTCGGCCCAGTTGTCGAATCCGGTCATTTAAACAAGCCCTTTCATCGACATTTTCAAGGTTATCCAGCTGAGTCTGGAGTAACGCTCGATCATAACGTGGAAGTTCCTCTTCTACCCGGTCCGTGAGAAAATAAATCAATCTTGACAATTCTCTGAACTTATCCTCTGCCCCATCTCGTAATACATCTTCAGCTAGATCCATCAGCTCCTCCACTGATCGCTTCCTCCAAAAGTAGAATCCGAGCTCCGCCCCATCCCTGTTGCGGTCAAATACCTTGATAAGAAGGACTGCCTTGCACCTAAATCAGAAATTACAAATATCTTGTGAGCATCGAATCTCAAGCCAGGAACTGATTCAGAGTAACCGATTTCAAGTGCAAATGTGGGCCATTGTTCTGCCTTTGGCAAGGTGTAAAATCGAAGCAGCAAGGCAATACCATTGTCTGGCTCCTTAGAACCTCTGATACCCGTAAACCTCGTAGAGCCTGTGAGATAGTAATCGTATGATCTAGTCAGACCCTGTCTTGACAAGAATCTTTCAAGACAGCTATCTGTACAAGTCCTGGTAAGTTCGTGACGTTCATGCGACATGACTATCATGAGCTCCTGCCCAGGCAGATAGAATTGTACCCGGCCCCGGATATGAAGACACTTTCGTAGTTCACGGTTGACCGTATCCGCGGTTTCTTGATTCTGGCAATTGTATATTACTAAAACCTTGTCACTATCTGAACTCAACCCGCTCCACGCTTCTCTGAACTGAGCACTTAATAGCTTTACGTGGAATAGGTCGTCAAAGTCCCAAGATATAGCGTTTGTATCCTCAAAGTCTTGTGCTTCTGAAGTTTCCTCAGAATCTTGTGGCTCGTGTGGTTCTCTAGACTCAGATGCAGCAGTTTCTGGATTTCTCAGCTGTGATGCCTTGCCCAACGCAGAATCTGGCTTATGTCCCTCAGCAGTGCTATAGGCAGCACTGGTGAGGCCACCGTTGACTGTGATGCTATCTGGAGTCATTGAGAATTGAGAAGAAGGGGGAGGGAGGGGAAGCAATATATAGCAAAATATGTAGGAACAAAATTGTGACAGGTCACAGTAAACAGAAAACCACCAATAGAAAGCCTAGTGAGGCTTTCTAGAACTTTCAATTTTATGATAAATGATTTGAGGTTCTTCTTGCAGTGTGCAGTGTGAATTAAATAGCCAGTGGCCTCGTTGAGGCGCACGACATTGGAAGAAAGGACATGTTTATGTGGCCGTTGAAGTGAGTGTTTTGGGTTAGTGCTGGGACGATCCTTCCAGGATGAGATCCCTGCACAAAACGGTGAAACTCGAAAATAAGAAAGAAAACCTACTTTCTCATGAATAGCTGCTATTCGAATTTATATTTATGCAATCCATTGTTTAACTCGGAGGAGAGTCCATTATGAGCGTGTACCTGAAGTGTTATCCTCTTGCTAAGTTTCACTTTGAAACAGCCGTGTATAATTTACATTCAACTTCGACATAATGAAGTCCGAAGTGGATCGGAACTGTCAAATATCTCTTCTATTTCTTCTAGATTCCAGCCATTAGACTCAATGAAGTACCAATAGATTGTAAGTGCCCCAAACCCGTCGACAAATATATAAAGCAGATAATACTTCCATCCCAAGGCTGCAAGCCCTATAGGAGTGATATAAGTGTTGGGAAGGCTGAACAAATGGATCATGAGATTGAGCAGCGCGAGCCCTTTTGCTCGCGTTCTAAACCTCAGGATCTCGCTAGGGTATTGCGTCTGATTCGGTATCCACGACATGGCGAAAACAGCAAGAAATATGTAGATAAATGCAATACCAATACCACCAATCCATGCACTATATTCATGCATTGCAGTGCTCGCAGCAATAACGATAACCGATATAGTCATCCCGATATTGCCTAGTATGAGAGGCTTGCGACGCCCAAAGTTGCTTACCAGCCTCAGTCCATACAGGGCGAAGAAAAACAACACAGGGGTCTGAAAAGCGTTTAGTAGCAGGACGCTTTTCGTGTCAATAATACCTACTGACTGGCAAAGAATTGGGAAATAATACGACGTCGGTGGTAAGTCTATCTCTCCAAATAACGCTACGCACAGCAGAAGAAACATTCGATAGCGATCGCCTCGCGAAGCGAACAGGTCCATAACATCCCACCATGGTCTATCTGAACCCGCTTCGGAGTCGATTGCAGTGTCCATTTCCTCCATTTCTAATGTAGCCATCTTGCTACTGGGACTATTCTCACCGTGATACTTAACCAAGAACTTGTGGGCCTCCTCATGCCGACCATTAGCAAACAACCATCTGGGAGATTCAGGTATAAACCAAACAAACAATATTACAATAAGCGACGGAGCTCCCTGTAGAGCCAGCGGAAGTCGAAATTGTATTTGACTCGGTTCAGATAGGAAGCTAAGACCAAACTCCAGAAACGTCGCTATCATTGTTCCTACAGAGAAGAATGCAGCATACAGGCCAGCTGTAACGCTCCTGAATGCAGGATTAGAGGCTTCAGACACATAAGATATTCCCGATGTTTGTACTATCACTGCACCAACCCCTAACAAAAACCTGCCGCACAATAGAGCATCATATCCAGAAAACAGGGTCTGCAAGCATGCCCCGAAAATACAGAAACAGCTTCCACAGAACATGCCCATCCGTCGGCCCCATACATCAGCAATGGCGGCAGCAAAAAACGACCCCAAAACATTACCGATGATATAGATAGAGGTCGCCAGTCCTTGGGACTCTGGTGAAGTTAATCCAAAGGCTTCTTTGAAATTCGGCATTACCAGGCATCCACCGAATGTATTTGAGTCAAACCCCTGAGTGACACTACAACAGAATGCCACCGCCAGGCAGCCATAGAGCTTACAGCTGGCTGGTGAGAACGCCTCAGCTGGCTCCTCCACCAATACCTGAGCCAATCGCGATAGGGTTACATCCTCTTCGATCAAGGTTTCTTCATCCTCAGTTCGATTATCTGGGGATTTAGATATCCTCGAATACCTAGACATAGCTGTTCATGAAAGGTACTGTAGAAAGCATTGTACCGGACATCGGATCGCTAGTTTTGGAATTAAAGCAGCGGGGCGGAAAATGCAGTGCAACATTTCCGGGCTTGATCATAAATATCCCCCTGTTTCAAGACTCAATTTACGTCAACAAGCTATGCAAAGTTTCTCAATGGGCTACTAATAAATATTTGCTATGGGAGCATTCTGGAAGTCGAATATTTGTGTTGTTAATGTTTCAATTAGTGAACTGTCGAACTCATACCAGTCCTCATTCTGTGGTAGTCGGGCAGCTATAGATGGTGCCTCGACCAGAAGATCTAGTCCTGTGTTTGCAGAGTCCAGAAGAGAAATTTGCTCACGGATCTCAGTACGCAGCTCTTTGAGTACGGACAGGAAACGCTCTGTCAAGATGCTGCCCTTCGAATTTTCACAGAGCACACGCTCACAGGCTTCAGCCTTGAGATATAACTCCGACAGTTGCATCCCGGGGGCTATATTTTTAATAGTATTGACGTATATGACCAATATCGCGTTAATGGAATTGTAGAAGGTGAACCATCCTATGAGCAGTCCGCGACGAACAAGGTCTGAAGTGAAGTCAACAACATGTTCAGAAGTATTCAGACACGCTCTGGTAGAGCTGGCTACCCAGTCGCGGCCAAATTTCCCCGCAGAGTCCATCAGGAACGGTCTGTATATTAGTATTTGTGCATGGTAATACCCGCATATGATTGTCACGCGAGCGTTACGAAGAATCGGGACTCGAGGATCTGCCAGCGGTGATTCATCGTCCAGATATGCAGGGAGATTCCTCTTCCATTCCGATAGCCTTTCTGCATGTAGTCTTGCAATCTCTGCAGTCACAGAGCGTCTCGCAGAATAGAAATCAGAGAGTATACCAGAAACAATTTGGGTCAACTTCACATGCTCGATAGTGGCCCCTATGAGACAAGGAGCAGATGATACAAAAGAGGGCGAAGAGATGGTCCCATCCTGGATCAGAACCAGATCTTCATCATCATATGGATCGGGCAGCTCCTGGTCAATATCTTGATCATGAAGTCCGCAGGGTTTCCCCACAATTATGCTGATCATTCTATCCACCATATATAACACCCAGAATGTTCGTTTGCGCATTTCATGGCTAATGATGCCACCAACTCTTGTCTTACGATGCAGCCCTATACTCTGGGCAATTCGAATTGTACTACCCAGCAAGGACCAAGCCTGGTCTAACCGAGATCCAATGGCCAAGAACAGGATCATCATAATCCTTGCCTGGACACAAGATAATGTCGCAATGGAGTCACAATCCTCGAGATGATGCTCCGCTGCTCGATAGAAGTAGTAGCCAGCATCCGCCGAGGAGTCGAAATGTGCACGAGCCTGTGCAAATATAACAAACAGCGTAGCACAAACCCCTCGATCCTCCCCGCTCTTAGACTTGAGAAGTGCCTGATCGTCCGCGTAGAGTTCGTTGATCTGTGCAGAAATAGTGGGCCGATGAAGCATTCTATTTGTAGATGCGATACTATCAAAATAGAACGACGCAAGTTTGTGTGCTTCATTGAGAGATGGAAGCTTGACACTGCTTAGATCATAATCTGGAATCTTGGTGTTGACGAAAGAGAATCGTTCGGCCGGGCTGTTCTTCTCCAAGCGCCTCATTGCTCTCCTGAGGAATGCAATCGATGAGCTGCCTTCAATATCGCCAATCTCCTCAGTAGTAGCCTCAGCAGTAGTATGCCTGTCCTCCTCCTCTATACTGGCATCAGTACTGCTGCTGAACCGTCGGAAGGTTCCATTAATGCTATTCAGTAAGGGAGTGCGACCACGCTTATACGGTAAGTTATATGCACAGACTATCGACCCTGCAGAGCATTTTCCGCATGGAATAAGACCGTCGCATCGGATTTTCTTTCGTTTGCAGGCATCGCACGCCCGAGTGACCCTGATTCGTGCCTTTTCCGGGGATCTCATGATCTGTGGCGCTTGAATCTACGTCAGGCCACCAGGAACGAAGTCGATCGTGCGCTTGCGCACGTAGAGATGGTAGCTGGTTATACGCGTATAAGCCAACTAGCGCTTTTACCCAGTCTCAGGTACCCGTGTCACGTACGCGTCGCAACTGGTTCTCAGTTCGTGAAAGGTGAAAGCAGGTTGTGAGCCCGGAAAAGGTCCGGAAATGTAGTGCCTGGTGTAAGGTCGGATTTTTGGGCGGCCATGCAGTCGGGAAAGCCTCCTAATCAAGCTGATAACGCGGTGGGCCTCCCCCGCAAAAGTCGCCGGTGGGGGGTTACGCAACTGGGCGGAGGGGGTAATATAAATAAAATAGCTCGGTCGCTGGCTGTCTGAGATACATCAAATTGAGAGCATACTATAATGGTTGTTAGAGTTGACCTTAACAATGGATGGAAATTCAAGCAAGCCTCCTCAGTCAATGAGGTTGCCAGGGACTGGCTGCCAGTTAGCCAATTCCCTACTTGCCAATGGCTTGATTTGCTTCATCACAAGCTTATTCCAGATCCATTTATTGACTGCAATGAATTGGAGACATCATGGGTCAATGATGCGGACTGGACCTACAAGCTGAAGTTTGATAGACCTTCTTCTGTTGACGGAAGCGGCGGCAATGTTGACCTGGTATTCGAAGGTTTAGACACTGTTGTAGACGTGTTCCTGAATGGTAAACACTTGTTTTTCAGCAAAGATATGCATCTCGGAAGACGAGAAGATGTAAAGGCGCTTCTCAAGGACAAGAATGAGTTGGAATTGAAGTTCAGAGCTGCCAACCAGTTCTCTGTGCAGGAGCGGGACCAAGTCGGATGGAAGCCTGCTCGAAGTGACGCTACCCTTATGGGAACCCAGGCCAGATTGTTCCTAAGAAAAGCACAGTACGCCTGGGGTTGGGATTGGGGCCCATGCTGCACCTCTGCCGGTCCATGGTTGCCTATATATCTTGAATCGTATGACGCTCGGATTGAAGACCTACATGTTGTACAGACACTGGATGACGATCTCAAAAATGCGGTGATATCAGTACAGGGCAATCTAAGCTCTAACGATGAATTAAAAGGACAGGCAGTGATTTCAGGCCCTGAAGGCAAAGAGGTGGGCGCAATTGCGCTTACATCCGGTGCTGGCTCCGGAAAGTTTGAAGGATCCCTGAAGTTGACAGCTCCACAGCTCTGGTGGCCATTTTCTCATGGTGACCAGCCTCTTTACACTGTCAATGTGGTCTTCAAATCAGGCAAGGGTATTGAGCTGGATTCTGTGGAAAAGAAAATCGGTATTAGAAGCGTTGAAATTGATCAGAGTCCTGTCAAGAGTGAAAAGGGCACGGCCTTCACTTTTGTGATCAATAAAGTACCTATATTTTGTGGAGGATCCAATTGGATCCCTGATGAGTTCTTCTTGCCCAAGACTACGGCCGAGCGATATCATGCTTGGCTTTCGTTAATGAAAAAGGGAAATCAGAACATGGTCCGAATCTGGGGAGGAGGAATCATTGAGAAAGATGAATTCTACGACTCCTGTGACGAACTTGGAATCCTCGTTTGGCAAGATTTCACCTTCGCATGCGGTAACTACCCTGCATATGACGAGTTCAATGATCTAATCACCCAAGAATTCGATCAACAGGTCAAGAGAATCAGACATCACCCATCTCTGGTTATACTGGCAGGAAATAATGAGGATTATATGTTAGCTGAGAGACATGGATGGGAATATGATCCCTCTGATAATAACCCTGAAAACTGGCTGAAGTCAAACTTCCCTGCGAGGAAAATTTATGAGATCACTCTACCCAAGCTTTGCGAGGAACTTTGCCCCTACATTCCATACTGGAGGTCGTCTCCTTATGGTGGAGAGGAAACTGTCTGGGACACAACCATTGGAGACACTCATTTGTGGAATGTCTGGCACGGACCCATGCACCCTTACCAGATGTATAAGGAGCTCGGATCCCGTTTCATTTCAGAATTCGGATTTGAGGCACCCCCAGACGTACGAACGATTAAGAAGATGATTACAGATCCTGAGCAGCGGAATTCAACGAGTGTCACTTTTGATGCCCATGACAAGGGCCCCGGGTACATGCGTCGATTCACAATGTACATGGGAGAGAACTTTAGGTTCAGAATGGAACCTATGGAAGATTATGTTTATTGTGCGCAGCTTCTTCAGTCTGAGGCTATTGCATTCGCCTACAACGCCTGGAGAAGAAATTTCAAGGGATCTGGTGACCAACTATGTTCAGGTGTTTTGGTATGGCAATTGAATGACAACTGGCCCGGCACCTCGTGGGCTCTAGTTGATTACTACTTGAGACCGAAGCCTGCTTTTTTCACAATCAAAAGAGCACTGGCCGACTATGTACTGGGAATGGAGAGAGTCATGACTAAAAAGCAACCTCGAACAGTCCGCTCCTACCTAGACGAGTTCAAGCGAGTCGAAGTATGGGGTTGTAGCACTTCTATGAAAGATGAGACTGTCACTCTAGAGTTCCGTGCCTATGATGTGGCCTCTGGCAAGAGTGTTGAGTTTAGTCCATCCAATTTGGAGGTGACTTTGAAGGCCAACCAGACTACAGAGCTGGGAGCATTTGACATTCCTGAAGCTGATACAACCGTTATAGCAACTTATCTTATTGATAACTCCGGAAAGCAGCTAGCGAGATATGTAAGCTGGCCAGCGCCGCTGAAGTATCTGAAGTTTGCTGCTAACCCAAATATTAAGTTGGTTGTGCAGGATGACTCTGTTGTGGTTTCTGCATCAGCTCCAGTTAAGGGACTAGTCCTCTCGGTGGATCCAGCTTTGGGTGAGAATGCAGAATGGGAAGATAATTGTGTTGACTTGGTACCTAACGAAAAGGTTACGATCAAGGTATCCAAGCTCGACGGGCGCGAAGTCTCTATTCGGCACTTATGTGATTGGGAAGCTGAGAATCCCCCAAAGAGGTCAGACTATTTGTCCTCCAATTAATCGTTAATATTCAATTAAATGCCTTTTAATTAGACAATGTTAAATCTGCAAAGCAAGGGTCCAATACTCAAAACTAAACCTTATTCTGAGCCTGCCTGTATTTTCAATTTTAAGGATCTTTCCGGCCAGCTAGGTGTGGCCATCGCTCTTTCAAATGAAAGCTGAAACTGAAATTCAATGCTGTGATTTGGATTAATCTACATTATCTAAAGTGGTTATATACTTATTTTCTACGAACATTTAATCAGCTTTGCGTCAGGTGGGTATCTGAATCAAAAACTTAAAGTAAACGTACATGTGTTCGACATTGTAGCACACATACCTGAGACACTATAAAACCCCAAGGGCCCTTCTTATTTCGATTATACAAAGAACTCTCATAGCTGGCATTACCAACGACAAGAATGAAGACGACTCCATATCCAACTACAAGCTCGAGCACCTATATCACCGACAAAAGCGGGACCCGTCATGCCCTGCATCTCGACAGAGTAGATACAGCATGCTCATCAACTTCCACTCTTGATGACGAAAAGTTTGGACCCCAAGCTCGAGCTGGGCCGAAAAAATTCTCCCTATTTGAAAAGTCGATGAGAAGCGATCGAAAACAAATGTACAAAGATTATGGCAAAATATACCTCCTAATGGCAATCGCAATCCTTGCAATATTCTCCTTATACTGGGGATCCATCTACCACCGCGAAGATCGAGTTGGAAACCTGAAAGTGTTTGTCATAGACCGAGACAGCAATCACACTAGTAACGCAAGAGGATTCAGGCCCTTAGTAGGTCCAGCAGTGCTGGATGCCGTCCAAACACTGAAGGATGATCTTAACTGGGAAATTCGTGGAGATTTGATAAATAAGAGCTCGACAGAGATTGAGAACATGATACATGACAGACAGGCCTGGTCGGCACTTATAATACATAGCAATGCCACAGAGTCTATATTTAATGCCATGCACACGGCTGATAAAGACTTTAAGCCAGATGGTGTAATTCAACTCATCTTTGAGCATGCAACAGATCTTAGTACAATCGCCTTGTACATTCTACCAGTCATGGAAAGCGTTCACCGTGAGCTTCTGGAAAACGTTTCAGAGAAAATATACCAGCCAATACTGGAAACACTCAATGGCACGCAGAAGATGGACCTTATTTCCACAGCATCCAACACCATCAGCTCGCCGCTGGAGTTCCACATGACTGACCTTTCCGAACCTCAACTAGCACTATTATCAGCACCTATGCAGATTGGTCTCATATACCTTATCATCGTATCGTTCTTTCAGGTCAATTTCTTCATGAAAACACACCAGATCTTTGGCCAGAAACTGATTCCGCTGCATTACCTTGTATACAGAGTTCTGGCTTCTCAGGTATCTTATGTGGTACTCTCGTTCTTTGTGTGTTTAGTATCTCTGCTTTTCCAAATTGACATGACAACCAGTTTCGGAAAGCAGGGCTTCATTCTCTTTTGGGCGACTATTTATCTTGCCATGAGTGCTGTTGGAGGAGCCACCGAGAATATGGCCATGATTCTAATCCCCATCTTTCCTCCATTGCTAGGGATATGGCTCCTGTTTTGGGTCATTGTGAACATATCACCAACTTTCAGCGCCCTAGAGCTATGTCCTGCATTTTACAAGTATGGCTATGGGTTCCCAGTCTTCCATGCTTTAGAAGCAACGCGAGTCATTCTATGCAATACTACTCAGAAGACCTTGGGTATGAATTATGGAGTTATGATGGGATGGATACTGCTCAACAACATACTCTTCCCTTTCACACTCAAGTTCTTTGCTGTAAGGATGCGAAAACAAGCGTTGAAGAACGGGTCGCCTCTGCCTGGCAGTCTACCCGGTGGTGGTCCTGCTCAGATGCAAGCCAAGTGACCATCCGGTCGTCCAATTTTGTCCAGCAATGCACAGCTGATATCTCAGGTTACTGTGGAGCGCCAAGTTAGTTAAAGTCTGAACTTTGTTAGTGGGCAACGCTGCACCCAAATGTTACACTGGTTAATGTTACATTCTAGGTCATGGCGGGGTTGGCGGCGTCACTTCCGTAGATCTCTCTGGCAGACCCTGGCATATTTATATATTCGGTGCAAGCTCTGCTTCGTCCTCATCAGAACCAGTATACTGTTGATTACATAGGATTAAGATGACCGTTGCTCATGTGCTTCACGACCAGATCGAACAGGATGGCTTTGCTATAGTGCGTGGTCTACTCTCACCAGAGGAATTGGAACGCTACCGAGACATTTCGGAGGAAACAGTTGACTTGGCGCGGGCTGGTAAATGGCCTAATGTTCGTACTAAAGGGAAGCAGTTTCCTCCGTGGCCCAAGAACTTTAGCCCAGATATTTGGGGAGTATCTGGTCTGTTGGATCCAGATCTCCCTGAAAACCTCGGATTGGCATACCAAGAGCTTTACTGCTCCGATAAACTGCTGGATGCGGCATCGGATATTTTACAGACACCACGAGAGAACCTTGTCATGGAGCTTCTCAACATGTTGATCAACCCATTGACTGATTTTGAATTGGACTGGCATAGGGATGATATCAGACCTGAGGCTACTGAGGAAGAGGAACTAGAGAAGCTTAAACTTCCAGATACAGGAACTCAGTTCAATCTTGCGCTGTACGATGATGGATGCCTTATCGCAGTTCCCGGGACACATAAGAGAGCCCGTAGCGCTCACGAGAGGAATATAACCTGTGATGGTAACCGAAAGGGTCCAATAGAAGGCCAAGCTATCGTTCAACTGAACGCCGGGGACTGTGTTTTCTATAATAACAACATACTGCACAGGGGTGCTTATAACAGCAAACTCAAGCGAATTACGATCCATGGGTCGTACGGGCATGCCATCAATGGAAGATCGAGATCTCAAAACGTTCTTCAACATGGGGTCGCGGCTTGGTTAACGAGGTTTAATCCATCCGACCCGAAGCTTCAACATTTGAAGGCCGGCCTTGAGAAGATTGTTGCAGAAAACAAGAATACGCCAATTGAGTTTTCATTGAGCGGATAGGAGGGATCATTTAAAAAACAAAAGAAATCTATTAGTTACAAATATATAATAATTCACATTACATCATTCCACTTTTTTCGTAAAGGGATCGGAATATAGATCCAGGTTTTGCCAGTAAGGCCTCCATTGTATCAAAGTCAGCGACTCGTCCCTGATCAAGAACAAGAATGCGGTCGCTGCTTACAATTGTGCTGATACGATGCGCAATTGTAAGCACGGTCCTGTCTTTGAAATGAGAAGTAATTGTTTGCTGAATAATGCGATCAGTATTGAGGTCGATAGCGGCAGTAGCTTCATCTAGTACTAGCACTTTCGTTTCACTGAGAATTGCTCTACACAGACATAGAAGCTGCCGCTGTCCAACTGAGAAGTTACTTCCTGTCTCAGAAACCAAAGTCTCAAGACCTTCATCACCCAGCTTGAGGATGTGGGACTCCATATGCGCCAGCTTGAGAGCATTCCAAATGGCTTCATCGGTATATTGGTTATATGGATCCAGATTCTGCCTGATGGTACCCTCAAATAGTTCAGGATCCTGAAGAATAATCGACAACCGACTGCGAAGTGCTTTAAGGCCAATTGTAGAAATATCAACTGAATCTATATTGATTGAACCTTGACATCCTTCAACTATCCGGAACAGAGCCGAAGCTAAAGAACTCTTACCAGCACCAGTGCGGCCAACAATACCAATCTTTTCACCAGGTTTTATGTCTAGACATATATCTTTGAGAACGACCTCACTTTCAGGCCTATATCGCATCGAAAAGTGATCGAACACGACAGCACCCTTAGTAGGCCACTGACACTCTATCGCAACCAATTCAGATTTTGATCGACCCTCTTCGGGAAGTTTGCAATACTCCTGGTTATGCTCAATTGCTACTAATGCTGTCTCAAAGCTGTTGGCAACTCGTCTAGCCTTAGTCACTTGCGTCACCATCTGACTCACGTAGTTTATAACCATCCCAACTGAAGTGATTTTCAACATATTGTACTTCACCGAGAACAGTATCGAAATACCCGTGAAAGCGATCACAACCGGTTCCAGAAGCTCTAAATTGGTAGATGTGAAATTATCGACAGCGCGGCAGACATATGCAGCATTAGTAGCATTGCAGAACCGTGAGATTGAACCGACAACAAATTGTCGCTCTTGATTAAATGCTCTAATGGTGGTGACTCCGTTCAAAGTCTCTTTGAAATGCGATAGAGGAGGAGCAGCTGCGTCCGATGCAAGACACTTCAGACGACGAGATATGCTACCATACCCAGAATAGTACTTCTGGTACATGAAGGGAAGTGGAATTAAGACGGCTAGTACCACGGGCGTCCAGATGGTAATGGCCACTAATGAGATGCTAAGAGTGACCAAGAACTCCAATACAGTCAAAAGTTGCTTTGGCACAGAGTCATCGGTTTCCTGCAGGTTATCAGCAAAGGAGTTTATGATATAGCCAAGTTGTGTCGTCTCGAAAAATGACATTGGAGATCGCAAAACCCCTTGGATCATATCCTCATGAACCTTCTTCGATGCAGGAGCAGCACAAACTGCCCAAAGCACCACCGACTTCGCTATCGTTCCTAGACCAACCAATACACCAACAATAAAATAAACTTTGGTCGCTTTCCAAGACCTCGAAACATCGGTCCCTGAACTTGATCGACTTTCTAGCCACCATTGACCAAATGCAGTTAAAGTACCTGTGGCAACTACAAGCGCGCACAGGAGAGCGAACTTTCGGTAACCAAAAAGTTTTCCATATGCTTCCAGCGATCGTCGACTCCAAGGCGACCTGTGATCAACAGCATTTGTAGCAAAATGCTGACCATTGAACTTGCTGCTACTGCCCTCCATAATAGGCTTTGAAGGCCTGTTCTTATCAGAAGCCACTGCTACTCGGACAAGCTCAGTGTCTTTCGTCCTATATGGTTGAGAGGGGCCGAACTCTGCTACCAGCTGTGAAAGTGATAACTCCCTACTCATAAGCTCATCAAATGAACCAACTTCCGAAATATGCTTATCTTTAATGACTGCTATGAGATCTGCCTGGTATAATGCTCTCAGTGAGTTTGTAGTTAGTATCACTGTGCGATTATTCAGCAGTCCTCGTTTCTTGTCAAAGACAAAATCCAGGATATGCTTCGCCACATGCTCGTCTACAGACGACAATGGATCGTCCAAGAAATATAAATCAGCTCTGGAGTAAACCGCACGTGCAAGACTTATCCTGGCTCGTTGGCCACCTGAGAGCAGGACACCACGTTCACCAATTTGAGTTTGATCACCATCTGTGAACACCTTTAGATCTTCAATCAGTGCACATGCATGAATAACCTTGTTATAGTAGATCTGGTCATAAGCCTTTCCAAAGAGGATGTTATCCTGGATTGTACCATTCATAATCCAAGGTATCTGAGATGTATATGCAACAGAATCAGCCGAAATTTCTATGCTGCCAGAGGTCCTGTAGAGAGATCCAAAGAGACATTGTATTAAGCTTGACTTTCCTGAGCCAACCTTTCCAACTATGCAACAAAGCTGATTCCTCTTCACCGTCAGACTAATATCTTCGAGAACTGGAGAAGGGTCAGTAGGCGACCACATCAGAGTCGCATGCTCAATCTTCATCGATATCTCTGGGTCGTTAAACACGACCCTCTGGGCAGAGTCCTCCTGCAACTCTTCAGCAATCAGGAATTCCTGGATCCGACTATAAGACAAAAATGAGTCAGCAATAGTGTTGATACCAAAGGAGAAGTCTCGCAGAGGTCTTGACAGCTGTGAAAAGATTGCTAAAGCCGGTACGACAACGTCAGCAGTCAATGGGACCCTTTGCCAGTATAGAAATGCCGTGAAGGTGGCGGATGATACCACATAGGGAGTGACAGTAGATAAACTAGATATAGCACAGGACACAATCTGCAGGGTCTTGAAGCTCTCAATCTCGAAGTCATTTCGAATATTGCGCAGGCGAGCGAGTAAAGCATCTTCCCACACAAAGAACTTCAAAGTCTTTATGTTTGAGAGTATTTCGGTGATGAGCCTAATTCTTGAGTCTTTGAACTTGATATGACGAGATCTGAAGCGCTTAAGATATCTGGAGGAGCGCGTGCTGATAAAAATGAGCAGAACGGTAAAGCCAAAACCTACCCACATGCTGAACCCCACAAGGCGGTGGAGATTTAGTAGGCAGAAATAAAGTTCAATAGGCGACTTGACAATCAAGAATGTGCAGTTGATGAACACTTGGAGCTTTCTTGCATCCACTGTCATAAGGTTGATAATCTTGCCGCTAGAGAACTTTTGCCTGGAAGCAGGTGAGAGCTTCAGAGACTTGCGGTAGATTGCAGATGATACTCCTAGCTTGATGCCGCGCATGGTGCTCATAGCACAAATGAAATCCACGTTGCTGTTAAAAACAGTTAAAAGTCGAATAATAGTCATTCCAAATACTATTGACAAGCCATCGGATAATGGAAGCGCTCTGTCTTGAACAAGACTAACAAACTGTATGAACTTCGAAAGTAACAAGGCGTCCATGGCATGCAAACCCAGCCTGATTATACTGAAAATGATTCCAATCAAGTAAGAAGAACCAAATGACAGGAGAACAGTGTATAGCAGGGACATTTTCCGGACGCCATTTTTCTTTTGCTGTTCCCATGCATCAAAAAAATCCTCTAAATCCTCTTCCACGCTCGCAGAGCTTTCCAGATGAGTGAAATCGGCTTCAACCAGACTTCTCTGGCGACCAAGGCGTACAAGAGGCTCAACCCAACTAAACGTAATGAGTGAAATCAGATCGACCTGATATGCAAGTTTTGACTTTGAGGTCAGACTAATGCCTGATTTTGACTCGCTGCCTTCCAGAATGAGCATTCCAATAGCGTTGAGTAGACATATAGACACAAACCATGAGCCTGCAATAGAGAAACTTAGCCTCACCAAGCTTATCACAATGACAAGAACCCAGTAAGCCTTGACCAGCTTACCAGGAGGCCTATATTGCATCTTCTCCATCACATGCATTAGTGAGATAACGGCCAGTGAGAACATATCCCACCGTACCGAAGTTCCACTGACCTCGCTCCAGTAAGTCAGCGCCGTGGCCTGAGATACGATAAAGAGCTGTAACAATATAGAATGTTAGTGAAACTTAATAAAATAAACAGAAACAACGGCTGCAGCAACAGCAGCAACGACAATATGAACATACGAAATGCAAGCTTATATTCGACCATGATGGCATCTTGAAAGTACGAATCTTCAACAGCTTAGCGACTTTCAAAATAGCCAGTAGAGTGACCATGAAATTGGGCAAAACTGTGATTGAAAAAAGAGAAGACGTCGACTCCAACCCCCAGGGCTCCGGAGCCCTGGCCAGTCTAGCAGTACCAGTCATAATCTGGGGACCAAGTGCCGCGCTTTGTGCTCTACCAACGGTGGTATTTTGACCGTCAGAATCGCAAATCCAAAGACAATAGGTGAACAGGTTTTCAACAAGAACAGGGGAAGGTTTTTTCCAGATAACAGCACGATGTATATCGCATGCCTCAGACAGAGAAAAAAAGGGTCTGCTTAGAGCATCAATGATCATCTCAGCGCTTGACCAAGCGATATATTAGGGAGACAAGCGATGCACAGCCGATCACCTCTCTGTCTATTCAATTAACGCACTAAGCAACACGTATAATCAAGCCTGTTTGGCACGTATAAGGGGGAATGATAGCACAGCACGGCCCAAAAATGAAGTATAATGGGTATCACAAGGCGTCAATAATGGGCCATTCAAAGAGATTTATTTTCCAAAGGGACACACATCCCCCCGTTCCCACTCAGCGCGCTTAGAGCATCGGGCGGCGGATACTATGTATGCCTCTCAATCTGGTTGTATCGTGCAGATCACAGCACATTACTTTTTGGGTTTGCTTGGATTGATGGGTCGCGGGAGATGACGATGATTTGACGGGGGACACGCCAAGAGACGTTTGTTTTTCATTAATTGGGTCTTGGTTCGATGTTTTTACCTTTTCGTAATGGGGTTGTTCCCACCACCGCATCGCACACTAAAACATGCGCGTCTATATACATATTATTACATGTGATTAAGCGCCATGGACGTTACTATCAAACTCCACCACCATCTTATGATCGTTGGCCCAATCCCAGATCTTCTGGAAGTTCTTGCATTGGTGGTGATTGCCCATCTGACCGAGGGCCTGTTGGGTCTTGTCATCCCAGATCCACGTGATGGGTGTGATATCAGCGTTACACATGATGGATTGACGGAGAGAGTCAAGACAGTGCTCTGCAACGAAGTGTTAGTTGCTGGTTTTATCGATAGTACCAGGGAAAAAAAAACCAAATAGCACTTACGTTTATGAATTTCCAGATCGTGACTGGGCCATTCTGACATGTTGTAATACTCTGGATATACCATTTTCCTCATCATGTTCTGCATGCATTAGTATCCGTCGAATCGAACAAGAAGAAATAATGGACTAAAAACAACATACTAGACAATGCAATTGATGGAAAACATCAAGTTGAATAATGTAATGATCTGGATCTCCAGGGATAGGCAGGGTCTTATAATTAAGCTTATCGGCCTCTTCTTTTGTTATCCTTGAGATACCGACTGCACATATCAAGTTAGTATGATTCCATTTGGTCGGCGTGAAAATCCCGGCTTCATACCATAGTTATATGCATTGTTCCAGACTTCGTCCAGTTCTGGTGAAGGCATGCCCTGGAACTCGGTTCGGTCCACCTTAAGCGCAGCATGGAATTTTACAACCTCGTACTCCACGGCATCGCGAGCAGGTGCTAGAAATTAAAGTTAGGACCACCGCAAAGGAAGTGAAAAAGGCACCGCCCCTCCAAAACTGGGCCATAATCTACTTACAGTATATTGGGGATTTGTACTGTTGATGCTGGAGTTTGGTTATCGTATATCCAGCTGCCAGCAGACATAAGAACATGAGAATGTGCACTAGCCAGTGGGCTATCCTCCACAGCTTGTCAGAGCCAGGAACGCGGCTACCGCCGTCAGTAACGGCCGTTTGTCTGGGCGACTCTACTATCAAGTCCTCCTCATCATCTTGTGTCCACCTTGAAGTGCTATCTCTTTCGGTGTTCTTCAACAGGTTCTCCTCTATATCCTCTGTCGATGGTCTTCCACTCATTGTTTCCAGACGGTATATGGTGACGAGGAAACAGGAAAAAGAGCAGGGTATAGTATCTTTTTGTTGGTCCTCAAAAGGGCGCGCAAGCAAAAAAGTAAAATATATAACCTCTCAACGAAAAAACAACTAAACTCTTCAGACTAAAGGGAACTCCTGATAATTATTTTTTAAAGGGCTTTTCTTTTCGCTTCAAGAGACTCCAACATTAATTCGACGCCCGATGCGGTATGGATCTCGTCGTGCGTTTTCGCAAGAATATTGGATACTTTAGTAGGGGTTTACTTTTCCCACTAGGTGGCACGAGTCGTTCGTGGCAAGGAAAAAAAGGCCCACGTCTGCTTGCTGGTGCTGGTACCGCCGCTGCCTCTTCTTGACTGGTTGGTGCCTGGGACCTAGGCTAGCTCTGCAGCGTTGGGAACTTGATGATCGTGGAGTCCGCGCGCACACTTGGTGCTGCACCACTGCCGCCAATATGCTATCTGATCTCAATATAACAAAAAAATCGCCCCAACTTTTGAGAGATACGATCCTGAGGACAAAACTACATGAAACGGCATATGATTAACATCCTAGATCCTGCCTGACTTGTTTTTTCGTCATGCAATACGGGCGCAGCAGCCCGCGCTAGAAAAAACGTGCGTTTCCGCGACTAAAAAGTATCTCCATATCACTCTTACACACCCCTGTCTGAATGGTTATGAGACCTTTTTAATAATATTATGTCTCTCGTTAGACTCGTGGGATCATTTATTTTTTGGAAGCAGCGCCCTAACCAAAAGCAGCTGCAAATTAGGCGTCCACGGGCTGTTCGGAAAGCTATTTCATAAGCTAAGGGAAAAATAACTTGTCTAGTTAGTACATTTTTCCAAGCAAATTAGGTCTGCCCCCACTTCGTCGTCGCTTTTTCTCGTCTTTTTGACCCCTGGCGCAAACTACATATCCCACACGCGCGACCGCATAACGCAAAGACTTAAAGTGCATGTGTCTTCAGTGACAAGTCTCATCGTGTATTGAAGGGCCAAATGGAAAATAGCGATAGGTGAGGTTGGAGGAGACACAGGGTTTGTTTTACAGGGAAAAACGAATCTGGCGCAGGGAAGCGAAATGGAATTCAAATGTGCAACAGGAAAAAAAACCGTTAGGCTGATCGGATGATATTCATCAGCTCGTGTTTCTTGATTTCCTATCCCCAGAGTGGCTTTTTTACTTTTTCGATATATATGATTTGTTTCTTTTTAAGATCCATTATGGGATTTTTTGTTTTTTGAGCCCTTCATATTACTGGCGAGATAAGCGGTAATCGGGCTTAATGTTGAGAGGATGTAACAGACCTCCCACCACCCCTTGATAGAGAAGACGCGACGTTTTATGCGGCCTTGCGTCAATCGAAGAGCATCGGCCTTGGAATTCTGCAACATTGATTACTTTTTTGCTAATTTTACGGCTAGTCCCATTTAGGGTGATTTAACCGCATGAAACTACCTGCAAGACAGAAACTTTATGTGCTTGGGACAGAACTGACGACACTACGTGTTTGTTGACCCCATGCTTAGCCGGTCCGCTTGGTAAAGCTTCCAAAAAAAAACCTTTAATAAGAATAATAACCATAATATATATAAAGGGTTTCGAATCTCGGGATGTTCTGATATTCCCTGACAGATCTTGTTCGAATCTTCCTTTATTTTTGTTGTTATTCCTTCCTCCCCTTATTCCTTTCGAAACTATTTAAAATTACACTATGAAGCTCTCCTTGGTATTGGCTTCTGTTGCAGCTGTCTCCTTTGCGTCTCCCGTTCCTGTCACCGTCGACGAGGTGGCCAAGCGTGAAGTCGATTCTCGGGATGATGACGGGTACTGGACTGTCAAGAGAGAGGTCGATTCGCGTGACGATGATGGATACTGGACCGTCAAGAAGCGTGAGGTAGACTCCAGGGACGATGATGGATACTGGACTGTCAAGAGAGAAGTTGACTCCCGTGATGATGATGGATACTGGACTGTCAAGCGTGACGCTGAGGTCGACTCCAGGGACGACGATGGTTACTGGACTGTTAAGAAGCGAGAGGTAGACTCCCGTGACGATGACGGATACTGGACTGTCAAGCGTGATGCTGAGGTCGATTCTCGGGATGATGACGGTTACTGGACTGTAAAGAGAGAGGTCGATTCTCGAGACGACGACGGGTATTGGACTGTCAAGAGAGAAGTTGACTCCCGTGATGATGATGGATACTGGACTGTCAAGCGTGATGCTGAGGTCGACTCCAGGGACGACGATGGATACTGGACTGTCAAGCGTGATGCTGAGGTCGACTCCAGAGACGATGACGGATACTGGACTGTTAAGAAGCGAGAAGTTGACTCGCGGGACGATGATGGTTACTGGACTGTCAAGCGAGAAGCCCAGGAGTAAATACGCATTTTGTCAAAACTAAAAACGAAACAAAAAGAGACTCTTATCTCCTCTGCGCTCAGAGAGAAGAAGTGGGCCTAGACTAATTTTTATCCTTATTCAATGTCTTCATCCTATGTATTTCTTGCCATAGCACAAACTTTAAGCTTTTATTTCATTTGCACTAAACTTTATTATATTCAGTTCCTAACCCTCGTTTTCGACGGTTCTGTTGACAAGTGTAAGCGACTTGAGTAGGCGCAGGACAGGGGCGCGCTTGGAATGTTTTGCCTTGGCAGGGAGTGATGCATATAACGGAACTTTCAGTTCGGCGAGTCCCAACGCGTTACCCCTCTGTATGAAATATCTGGAGAGATACTGAGACATTTTTAGCCAAATATTCTGCACATACAATTTAGGAATGTAATGGCACTATATCTGATATGCAGGAATACAATATGAGTTGTTTATCACAAGACCTAACTATTTCCAATGTAATACTGATCAGTGCAGTTTAGCTGACGCATCCAGCTATGTGGAGGAACTAGTTCCGTACCACAGTGATAGCAGGGGAGACTGCCTTCACTTCTCGACAATTTTGTTGTATATAGCATCTGTGAACCGCTTGAATGCCCTTTAGCAAGAAAATAAAAGGCATTGCTCGTAGCTTGCCTTAGGAATGGATATACAACGCTGACTATAAAGGTATGCGACTCCTGCTCTTTCAAATTGGTTCATAACTTCGTTTGCATCTGACTAACCGCCGGCCAGCTGAGAGGTAAAACAGCAGCATTCGGTATCGTGGATCATCCTGTACGGACCCCAACTGCAGGGATTGAAAGGATGAGAAGCCACCAAGGACGTTAATGCGCTCACTGATGTAACACTCCTGTTTGGAAATGTCGCTACTGTGAGGCTTTGCAACTCATAGATGCAATCCGATAAACTGTTTCATCAGTGGGTCTAGTTTATGGAGCGTACACTGCTGCGTACCCCGGCATCCGATCGCTCAATGAGTGAGGTGTGATTAAGCTGACTGATTAAGCTGGCCTGCGGCCCTACTACTCTCTCATATAATTCTGTATTTTACATAAGCAGCACTGCATCCTGAGCGTGTTTCAATCTATCATTCATCAAATCAACAGGAAACGTGATAATGGGCCAGCAGTAAGCAATATTGGAACTAGAGCCCACAGTTAACTGTCTGCTGTCCATCGGGTGCCAAAAATATAAGCTTTGCTTGACCTGCGGAGTTGCGCCGGACTCCGACGCGATGCCTCGAGCTGGCAATTTCGATAACGAAGACGCTTGGGTCTACGGCGTCATATCTCGTCAATCATTGGGGATAGGTGGTTAGTCATGTATACTGGGTGTGGAAATTTTTTTTCTGCACTGCTGGTCGCATCTCAACATCTCCTGAGCCATTATCTCGACCCGGTGAAGTATTCAGGTCTACCGTGGTTTATTTCCTTGTTCTTCTTTAGGAATTGAAACACAAGGTGGCACAGTGTAGGGTTCGACAAGAAATGGATCCCTATAGACTGGTAGATGGAGCAGCAGTCGATTATTCCCTACGGGCAGGAAATTCGACTTTCTGGAGTCAAGACTGCCTATGCTATCGCGAGGAAGGCTGGAGCGCATTATTGAGTGATGGATCCTTGAATCCTTGCTTTGTGGACTCGTTTCTGCTGGTTATACCGCCGGTTCTCCTGGTTATATTTGGTCCCTACCAAATTGCGAAGCTCTACAGACACCAACCGCTGCAGGAGGTATCGCGAAAGTCTTGGAAACTAAATGCAAAGCTGGTCAGTCTGAGTGAACATTTTGTACTGCTTATAAGTGTACTAATTATTTAGTTCTTTGTGTATTTGCAACTTGCAATTTGGCTTTCCGTGGGTGGGGTGGCGTATTGGACATTTGGTCTCGACGCAAGGGCTGTTTCGCCTGCCATACTATCAGTAACTTACTTTATAGCTATTGCAATTCATATTTTGGAACCGAGTCGATCGAGAGTGCCGAATGGTCTACTGCTCTTTTTTTGGCCCCTGATTCTGATCGGCAGCACCATCAAGGTTTTCAATATCAAATTTCATGGAGTAGACAACATCGCATATTTCTTCCTATGGATTTGCTCGCTATTAAACTCATTGATTGTGTTCAACCTAGAATATACCTTGTTCAAACTTGATGTTGCTAAATCTCTCGCGAAAAGCAGCCAGCATCATAGTCCTGGGCTCTTGGAATATGCAGATGTATATTCAAAACTGTCTATAAGCTGGGCCAATCCCATTATCTTAAAGGTATCCGAATACTCCCTTACCTTAGATTCACTGCCTGCTATCGATGAAGTTTATGAGAGTGAACAGAATACTGCAGCATTTGACTACTATTGGAAGAAGCGAAAGAACGATTCTGTAACTTCATTGGTTCTGAGTCTTGCGAGGGGATTCGGACATACCGTGGTATTTTCAGCCATCTATGAGTTATGTGGTGATATAATTGGGTTTGCTCAACCGTTTTTGCTGAGATACCTTATTCAGTTTGCTCAGTCATATGCTGATGACTCGGAAAATCCCCAACCAACTAGCGTCGGTATATATATTGCATTTGGCATGTTTGCTACAGCTGTGGTTAGGTGCATATTCAACTCAGCTCTGGTATTCAACCTTATTGAGGCCATGACGTCTATTAGGGCCGCGTTGACCAGTGCTATATATGCTAAGTCCATGGTACTAGCGGGCAACGAGCGGCAGAAGAGATCTGTTGGTGGAATTGTAAACCTTATGGCGGTGGATATTCAGACTATTGTATCAGTCGTATTTTCGATCACTACTCTCTGGGAATCGCCAATTCAGTTTGTTTTGTGTCTAATTAGTTTGCACAAGCTGCTCGGCTCGAGCGTTGGTGCTTCCTTGGTTGTTCTCTGTGTACTGATTCCGATAAATTCTTACTTGAGTCGTGTGATGAAGAAGCTGAGAGTTAAACAGATGAATTTTAAAGATGAAAGGACCCGGTTGACAGCTGAGATATTGTCTAATGTGAAGTCACTCAAACTTTACGGTTGGGAATCAGCCCTGCTTGGCCGTCTAAGCGAGATAAGAAATGAAAAGGAGCTTACCAACATGAAGCACATGATTTTATTTGGATCGTTAGTTGAGTTCATCTGGTCGATAGTGCCATTCACAATATCTTGTTCGACCTTTGGGTTATATGCTTATTTTCAGGGCATCCCATTGACATCGGATATTGTATTTCCATGTATCACGCTATTTGATATGATGACAGCTCCGCTGAATGATATTCCAAGAATAATTACGCTTTTGATTGATTCAGGAGTTTCCTTTGCACGTGTGCGAGACTTTTTAGTCGGGGAGGAACTTCAACCGAACGTTGTGACCAGATTACCTGAGGTAAGGACTCCTGGTGCAGTGACTGTTGAAGTGCACAGTGCGACTTATCAGTGGGATTCTAATTCCGAAGAGTCTGTGGTCTTGGAAGATCTAAACTTTGCTGCTAGAAAAGGTGAATTAGCATGTATAGTCGGTAGGGTTGGTGCGGGGAAGAGCACATTTTTAAAGGGATTACTCGGCGAACTGTATGTTAAAGAAGGCGCAATTGTTTTGAGGGGTTCTGTTGCATATGTTGCTCAGGATCCGTGGTTGATGAATGCGACTGTGAAAGAGAATATTATATTTGGCAACAAGTTTGACCCTGAATTCTACAACACCACTATTGAAGCGTGTGCCTTGACTCAGGATTTGGATATCTTACCGGACAGAGATGCAACTGAAATTGGCGAGCGGGGCGTGTCACTTTCTGGTGGTCAGAAGGCCCGGCTGAGCTTGGCGAGAGCCGTATACGCAAGGGCAGATATATATCTCATGGATGATCCGCTCTCTGCTGTTGATGAGCATGTTGGTGCTCACATTATCAAACGGGTATTGGGACCTAGTGGTCTACTCGCTACAAAGACAAGGGTCTTGTCAACAAACTCGATCAAAGTTTTGTCTCAGGCTGATTCTATTACTCTTTTGAAGGATAAAACAATCCACGAAGAGGGGACTTTTACTAATGTCATGAGCCAACGTGGATTATTGTATGAACTGATTTCTGAATTTGGAAAAGAGTCTCAGAATATTGAGGACAGCAGCCTTCAACCATCCGAAGCCGTTATCGAGGTGGATGAAGACTCTGATACGCTTGCGTCATCTTTTGGATTTTCTAGGCATACCAGTGATGCAACGTTGCGAAGAGCGAGTGTGTCTAGTTTCGCTAAAAAGAGAACTCACATGTTCCATCAACCCGTCCAACCTAAAATGGCCAAGCGAACTACAAAATCCTCAGAGACCAGTCAGCGTGGTAGAGTAAAGTGGAACATTTACAAGAGATATGTGGATGCTTGTGGCAAGTTATCTTTGATGTTGGCCATGGCGTTAATTGTTCTATCTTCTGTTCAGACGTTAGCAGGGAACTTTTGGCTCAAGTATTGGGTCGAAAGTAACGCTAAGAACAACTCTAACGAAGACATTGGCTTCTGGTTGGGATGGTTTTTCGCTATTGGAGTCGCTGGTGGATTCATTGCAGTTATGAGGCGATTTGTAGGTCGCATCTTGTGTGGTCTTCGTGCCTCTCGTACTCTTCACGATACTATGGCTGTAAGAGTTTTGCGCTCGCCTATGTCCTTTTTCGAAACTACGCCAGTTGGTCGAATAATTAATCGATTCTCAAGCGATGTCAATGAGCTAGATGACGGTCTCCCTGTGGCCCTTATTGACTTCATGAAGACAGTAGTAAGGCTATTTGTGTCGCTGTCTGTGGTCGTCTTTGGTGCACCGATTGTTATTGCTGCTATGGTACCTCTCTCATTTCTGTATTACTATTACCAATCATACTACCAGACTGCATCGAGAGAGTTGAAACGACTACTGAGTGTTGCTCGCAGTCCCATTTTCTCTCATTTCCAAGAAAGTCTGAATGGAGTCAGTACTATTCGAGCGTTTGATCAGGAAGAACGATTTCAGTATCTTCACTATTGGAATGTTGACTCGCATGTTCGGTCGCTAGTTTTATTCCGAAGCTCGAGTAGATGGTTAGCTTTCAGGCTTCAATCGCTCGGTGCAGTGATTGTGTTTGCAACTGCTGCTACAGTTGCTATTGGAGCTTCCAACAATAAATTCTCTCCTGCCATGATCGGTGTGGTCATGGCATACACAGTTCAGGTAACTGATCTGTTGAGTTGGATTGTTCGCTCGATTGTAAATCTCGAGACAAGTGTCGTTGGCGTCGAGCGGATTCTGGAATATTGTGACTTGCCAAATGAAAAGGCAGAAATTGTGGAGAATAATAGACCTCCGGCGTACTGGCCCTCTGATGGTCGTGTTCAGTTTAACAATTATTCGACGCGCTATCGAGCCAATCTGGACTTGATTTTGAAAGGGATTACGCTAGAGATCAACCCAAGAGAGAAAATTGGAGTGGTAGGGCGCACTGGGGCTGGCAAAAGCTCATTGGCAATGTCTCTTTTCAGGATGATGGAGCCAGTAGATGGTAACATCGTTATTGACGGGGTTGATACTAGCAAAATTGGTCTGTTAGACCTTCGTACTAACCTTTCAATCATCCCTCAAGATTCTCAAATATTTGAGGGCACTGTGAGACAGAACTTGGATCCAGTTGGAGTACACTCGGATGATGAGATCTGGCGTGTGCTAGAGTTGTCTCATCTCAAGGACCATGTGTCTTCCATGTCTGGCGGCTTGGATGCTGCTATTAGCGAAGGAGGTGGTAATCTTTCAGCGGGCCAGCGGCAGTTAATGTGTTTGGGCAGAGCGTTGTTGCATACCTCTAACATTCTTGTCCTTGATGAAGCAACTGCGTCAGTTGATGTGCAAACGGATAAGATTGTCCAACAAACAATTCGCAAAGAATTCAGCAGCAAGACCATTATAACCATTGCTCATCGTCTGAATACTATTCTGGATAGTGATCGTATAGTTGTCCTTGACAATGGCCAAGTTTCCGAGTTTGATTCGCCCCAGAATCTCCTCAAGGACAAGGACTCACTATTTTATGCGTTGTGCGAAAAGGGAGGGTTTCTAGACTCTGAGACTAGTAGCACTCAGGACTGATGTGTCTTATTTGTCTTGTATATTATTATTTTGTTGACCAAAATTAAGTTAATAAATAAAAATTTTCTGACAGTTAACGGATTTATGTAACGCTATGCTGAAATAGTTTTTCTGGCAACCTTAAATGAAAACAGCCAGCTTTCTTGAGTATGATAGCCGTAGTATAAGTACGCCGATGGAACTTGCGGTCATCATAGTACCAGAGAAGATAATGAGATTGGTGTAGCCCTCAATTCCATTTGGTGGTTGAGGTAAGAACGAGCCTGCAATCGAGGGTCCAGCCAAACACGCAGGGACACCCATCAAAAAGACAATACTCAGTCGAGAGTTGTTATCCTTGATACCAAATAGCTGACCAAGTGCTGACGGGAACAGAGAAATAAATGTACCCGAGGCAACACCCCAGACCACCGCGAATGCAATAACCCATTTCTCATTTGATGCTGGAATCCATAGAGCGTACTGTAAGACACCTGTCAGCAGAACAGATGGGAATAGGACATTGAGTCGACCGACTTTGTCGGCAAAATGTGCTGGGACAATTCTACCAATCAAGGATAATGCGTTCAGAATTGCCAAGATATATTGAGTAATGTTTGGGCGCAGCTGTAACTGCTGACAATAAGAGGTAATATAGAACAGAGGCGGGAAAAGACCAAAGAATCCAATGGCACTCGACATGGAAAAGAGTACGAATCGCCAATCTTTTAGCGTGCTCCACTTGGGCAAGATTTGCTTCTTCTGTGGAGGTAGTCTAGGCGTCACAGCATAAGATGCAAACAACAAGAACGGCAGGATGATAAACCCAATTATGCGATTGGCCCACGGGAACCCCACCTCTTCGACCAATCTTTGAAATGCAATTGGCCAGATGACACCACCTAGTGATGAGCCAGACGCAACAATTCCAACCGCCAATGCTCTTCTTTTCTTAAACCACTCCGGGGGGATTGACATTGCCGTAAAGAACGCTATGCCTGCTCCAAATCCATACAAAACACCCTGAGCAAGGAAAAGCTGCCAGATGGCATTGCAAATCGAGATCATCATGAATGAGAAAACCATAATCAGCGACCCCACTAAAATAGTGTAGTTCACGCCTATTTTGTTATGCAAATAAATAACTGGCACCGACGACAAGTAGATCATCGACGGCTGAAGAGATCCAATCAATGATATGACACTCTCCCTCGTCTCGGGGAAGGTTATCTGGTAATGTGCCTGATAAACACCAAATGTATTCACCATGCCAAAAGTAGTATTCAAAATTAGAAATGCTCCTGCTAGCACAAACCATCCTCGACCACCTTCAGGGAACTCTTCTGAGTCCTTCTCGCCCAGCTGTGGTGCATTAGAGGTTATTACCTCCTCTGAAGACTCGACTCCAGAAGCTTCTTCTTTAGTCACACTTTCATGCTCAACGTCAGTGTCAGTATTTCTTCTAATTTCGTCTTCGTCTTCTACCATTCCGCAGAAAATCGTCAAGCCTTCTTTATCCTGTCAAAAGAGAAATCAAAACAGAAAGCGTTTTAATATAACGAAAAAAATAATGCCGAGTCAATGTGCCAATACTACCATTAAATACGTCTTACTAAAAGACCTGACGCCGCCCTTTCAGTCATCGATCCGGTGCGGCTAAACTCGCGTAGATCTCCCAACGAGGCAATTAATGTAGCTAATCCGTCCGACCGGTCCGCTAACGGCAAGGTTTGGGTGTACTCTCCACACTTCATCGGATCGACATTCGGGTCACTCCGACCGGCTGCCCAACATGAAACTTACACCTCCCGACACGGGTAGATTCATCGTGGAATTAATATGCGACGGAGAAGAGCAGGTTTCTGACATGTGTTATCTCTTAGTCTTTTCACAGGGTATAGACAAGGGTCCAAGTCCTACAGCTATGATTAGACAAAGGGCAGCAGCGGAGTCAGCACAGCAGCCTGTTCCTTATTATTAAACGGAGTACCTTTCCTCAATGGCAACCCAATTCAGGCTCCGCGGATTGGGCCCCAGCCTTCTTGACATCCAAGTTCTACCGCTACAAAGGGCAGCAGCGGAGTCAGAGCACAACTGCCTGCTCTGCTCCTTATTGTCCTCAACGGCAACACAATTGGGAATCCAGGCTCCGCGGGCTCCAGCCTTCCGGTGATTATACACAGATCCAGCTCCCTGATGCTTCAGATAGACCCCGCAGATCAATAGATGAAGCTGAATCCAGGGCCATATCCAGGGCTCTTCTTCAAGCCGCACGTTTCGAGTGCCCAGTTACATGCCACAATACCCGTATATGCGTGGCACTGATCTGTAACGGAAACAATGATTAGTAGAGCCCATGAAGGCCTCAGCTCTACACCACGATATTGACAAGATCGTCGTCCTTCTCTCGTGGTACATATCCCACTTCAGTGCCAGACAGTTACCACGAGTCAGGAGTCCTGGCAATCACCTTCTGTTCACATTCCGGCAGATCCTTATGCCTTCTATTCCCTTTTGGTTATTTGAACTGCACTGGCAAGGCACCTTTCTGGCCTCAAATCTGTACGCCTGCCATTCTAGTGACGACCATTACCTTGAAGTTGGTGGTGGTGGGACTGAATACCGCCGTTGGGAGATGTGCCACTGAATAACTGCTTAATATAAACAAACAAAAAAAAGATGCTGTTAAGTTTGCTTCTTCAGACATCTTACTATAGTTCCACGCAGCAGCAAGGCGGTCAATATCTTGTGCACTTTCAAGGTTTATAGATCTGAAGACTTAGCGAATTATTTCCTTCAGCATATGACAGCCTGTTTGTCGGTCTAGCTCCTTATGGCTAAGCTATCACGCCCAGAACCGCAAATCACGTCGGATCCTGCATTAACCACGCGAGCTAGAATAAAGAAAGGTGTTCGGATCGTGTACGATAGTAGTGATGACGATGATAATAATAATAATGATAGTGAAGATACCGATGAGGAGACTGGGATCTCTTCGAAATTGCTAGAGCCTCGCGCTGCCCCATCTCAGGTTACTAGCATCAAGTCTGATTTATTCTCGTCAGATAAGGAAAACGAAGACGAACTGGATGTCACTAACATTTTAAAGGCGCTTCATATTTCAGGCGACAAGCACAACACTAAATCTACTTCTAGTGAGATTAAGCGACATCCTAAAGGTGTGCCTGGAAAGTCGCATGCGGCGGCGCATCAAACTAGCGGCTTCTTTGAATCCCTCAGCAATGCTGCTGCTAGACAGCAAGTATCCAAGCCAAAGCCTGGAACCAATGGTACCATTCGGGCGCCCCTCCTCGTGCCGGCAAAATCTATGACTGTTGCAAACAGAAACAAGGCGCCTCCTGCAGCTTCCGCTGCCTCACCCGTTAAACTGTTTCAGGCAAGCTCTAGCTCTCTCTTGGAGCCAATGACCCCTAAGTCCATGCAATGGTCAAAACCTATCAATATACAGTCATTGCGAATGTCAGTTCCATTTGGCTCTCCTGAAAAAACTTTAGGCGTTCCTGAGGGCCGCCCAGAGATCAAGAATACTTGGGGAAAGGGTGCGTTTTCTTCCTCTAAGCTCAGTAAAGCGACGCCTATGGTAGGAACCACCAATACTAAACACGCACTTGAAGACATGTTGAACAATCTTCACATTGCAGGGGACGAATCTGATGATGTTCTACCTGAAATAAAAGGAATGAGAGTTACACTACTTGACCATCAAATAGAGGGCCTTAAATTCTTACTTAGAAGAGAGAGCGCTGATTTGAAAAGAAAAGGAGGACTTCTTTGTGACGATATGGGGTTGGGCAAGACTGTGCAGTCGATCGCGTTGATTCTATCGCAGCCGCGGCCTTCGGATGTAAAATCTGGCATCAAGGCCACGCTGGTTATTGCTCCTTTAGCTCTGATCGTGCAGTGGTCTGAAGAGATAAATTCTAAAGCACCTAAGCTGCGTGTGATGATTCACCATGGCAGTTCTCGAGCCGCAGATCCCGAGTATTTTAAGAAGTATGATGTCGTCATCACCACTTTTCAGACGCTCACAAGCGAGAATACCCATGGGTCTCTCATGAAACCTGAGTGGTGGAGAATCATCATCGATGAGGCTCATTCGATCAAGAACCCAAAAAGCCAGGGAGCCATTGCAGCCTGTAATCTGAAATCTGATCGGCGATGGTGCTTGACAGGAACTCCGATCCAGAATAATGCAGACGAGCTCTACTCGTTATTAAAATTCCTTAGGATGGGACCATATCTGGACGAAGCTGATTGGAAAAGACAAATCACGAATGTACTCAAAAGCCGTGACACTCACTTGGCCATCAGACGCTTGGCGACCTTCCTGATGCCAATAATGCTGCGGCGCACAAAGGCTATCCTAGCGGGTGCTAAATTACAGCTTCCTAGTAGGAATGTCCATCGCACCTTCTTGGAGTTTAGTAGCCGCGAAAGAAAGTTTTACGATGCTCTTCAGCAAAGAACGCATATAAAGGTTTTAGCAATGACGAATGGTATGAAGTACATGGTAGCTCTTGAACTGTTGCTTAGACTTAGGCAAGCTTGCGATGACATCTCATTGCTGCCAAAAATACCGAGCAACGAGGATGATAGCCCATTGATGAACCAGTCGGCCGATGTTCTTTCTGATGCATTAAGAAAGCTGTCTATGGAATCGCAAGCCGATTCCAGTTCGCACCCTGGAAATGAAATAGAGGAAAAAGATTGCAAGGACGACGACAGCTGTAAAGTCAAAAAGATATTAGAACTGCTCTTAGCTGAGCCTTCTCGGAAGACTATTATATTCAGCCAGTTTGTAACTATGTTGGAAATTATTGCGGAGCGATTGAGAAAAGAGGGGGTCATATATACAATGTATCGTGGCGATATGTCTGCATCCTCTCGAGTCGAGTCTCTCAACAGGCTGAAGAATGATAAGTCCGTGACCGTTCTGTTATGTTCACTCAAGTGCGGGTCTCTTGGGTTGAACCTAACCGTGGCGAGTCGCGTCATACTGGTGGATCCTTGGTGGAATCCAATGGTAAGTGAACAGGCTATTGATCGAGTCCATAGAATAGGCCAGACCTCACCTGTCGACGTTTACGAACTTATAGTACAAGATACTTGCGAGGTCAAGATACTTAAGATGCAGGACGAGAAGCGCAAGCTCGCCCAAAACATCATGGATGCACGCTCCAAGGACCATGGGGCATTTGATAAGCTAGACATGGAAGCTTTGAAGAATCTGCTCCTGTAGTCTGCGGAGGCAGCAGCAGCAGCAGGTTACTATTGATCCATTCTTGTTTATTATAGAATATGCTAGACGAATTGCTTATATAAATATAGCCTCTTATTTAATAATTATTACTACTTGATTTCGATCCCAACCGTACAACGTGCTTTCTGTATGTTGTTACATATTATGCATTCAGGTGTGCGTGCTGCTGTAAGGTCCACCAAGTACAAGATCGCTGCGAAGTGGTGCGTGCGTGGTGAGTGCGTCTCGCTCTTGCAGTTGCTACGCAACAGAAAAAAATTTGCCACACAGTAACCGTCAGCACCAGCAAATGGCGGGTTTGGTGGCCTCTCCCCTTGTATTGTCCACACACAACAACACCCAACCAGCGGACGCACAAATCGCCTTCAAAGAGCAGAAAAAGGGTATTTTTGGCCACCGAACGCATCTCCTCTGTCTGTTGTCTTAACGAATTTTGAACCAGCTCTTTTCTTATTCGTTCTGGTTGGATCTTGGAAACTGTCTGTTTGTATTATTTCACGCAGCTGCATGAGTTGATAAGGGGGTCGTATTTTGTTGTATTGGTCGCCTTCAGTTTTTGTCATGAGAGAGTCGAACTTCAGATCAGTACCGGGCAATAGGGCTTCGGTAGCGATCACTTCTACTCTATATGACAGGAGAGCCTTGGATTGCACGTCGGACAAACCACTGATCAACTCCTTGAACCATCTTACCTATCTCACGTCGTCCTCGGCTCGTGTTAGAGAAACGTTGTGCGTGGATGGCGGCCTGGAGAGGTTAGTGGCGATTCTAAAGGAATGCAGAGATGATAATCCAGGCTCAAATCCAACATACGCCGCATGGAAGTGGACATTGTCTCTACAGTGCTTGGTGTTCTTGAGTACTAGGGGTACAGAGAGTATCAGGCGACGTGTTGTTGATGCTGGCCTGATGCCGGTTATTACAACGGTGTTGGACAACTATTTGCAGACCGCCGGAAAGATACGCGCACAACAGGTGGCTCTACAGGGCACCTGCAAGCATCAATGCTTTGAAAATGGGGCCTCCAGTACCTCCATTCCTTCCACATCTGCTTCAAATAGTCTTGTTCTGGAGCAGGGCGTTAACACGCTCGGTGGCGTCAATGGTATTATTGGTGGCGGTTTGGCCACCGGCAACAACAACAATAATAATAATAATAATAATAATCGCAACGTCGATAACGACAACCATCTCAGCATTAGTTTTAATTCAAGGAATATTCTTGTCAGCCTCAATAATAACAGGAATAATAGCACTGGAAGTGACATGATATCTACTATCACCGAAAATAACATCAATAACAATACAACCAATAATGAAACGAATATTTATATCCCTGCCAGCAATGATTATGGCCAGGGAACAACTATGAGAAACAATACAGGAGCAGCAGACTCTTATCCAGGCTTGCAGCTTCGGCCGGTCACGTCGAATACACCTTCACTGTCATCGTCAATTTATTCTACTGTGACCACTAGCTCTGTTTCGACGGCAGCTACTAGCTTATTCTCCTCAGATATTGATTTGGCAGCACCATCCTCGCCAATTGGCGGGACTGCCTCGGAAGAGGACCATCGAAGTACTACCATGTCGAGCTCGGCAAACTCGTCATCGTTTGCGCACAACATTCTGCAGGCCACGTCTGGGGCGGCGGCAGCAGGGCTGTTACCTCTCAGACATGTTGGGGTAGGGAATGTTCGACTAGGCCCTCATTATAGAGTTCCGTTACATTCACAGGCATCGAATGCGGTTTTCCACACTCATGCGCACGCAGCTACTGGCCAGCATAGTCACGACTCACTCTCTTCTGCAGCTTCTACTGAGACGATAACTCGGAGAACAGAAGATTTAGTTATGCGATCAAATTCGCCGGAAACTCAGGTATCTAGCTTTAATGCTGAAAATGGCACCCGAGTACCGCAGAGCAGTGTCGATGAATTAGACGTTGTTTCGGAAGATGTCGTGCTCAACAGCAGCACCACTGATGAAGAACAACTTGCTTGGTCTACAGTTCGAGTTGCGCAACCCCAGCCGACCGCTACTACTACCGCTGCCACGGTAGAGGATGCCGATGCTTCACAGGACCTTACCCAGCAGAGGTTAGGTCAAGCTCCGTTGGCTTCATCGGCTGGAACCGTCCAGCAAGGGTCTGCTGCGCCCCGAATGTTCCAGGATCATGTTATAGTACCAAAAGACGAGGATATTATATGGGTTTTGGAGATTTTGGCATTTGTTTCTAAGTATCCTTACTTGAAACCTGGCCTGCAAATGTGCCATTTTGTACCAAAGCTGTCAGTACGGGATCCCACCCTTCCACCACTAGTTAAGAGATCCTGCTCTGCTTCTTTGGAAGATTGCATGGGGCGGGAAAATTGTGGAAGACATGGATATGGCTATGGGGCTGTCGGCGATGAGGGAATGATGGATGTTGACGATTACAATGATGCATATTTTGATGATGATGCCGATAGAATGACTACACATAAAACTGATAAGTGGAATTATGACGAGTATGACTTTGAAACCGAGCAGGACGTTGATGACGAATATTTGGGAGAGTCAATCAATCTCTTCCCGTTAGTCGAACGACTGACCCTTAATCATTTCCCGCGCGATATCAAGTATTGGGCAGGTGTGATTATGCGCAACTGTTGCAAGAAGGATGAATCTCGTGGAGGAATTCGTCAATGTGCTAGCTTCGAGTGTGGCAAATGGGAGGAGCACCCTAAGCAGTTTGCTAAATGCAGACGCTGTAAACGTGCTAAGTACTGCAGTAAGGAGTGCCAGCTCAAGGCTTGGACTTATCATCGTCATTGGTGTATTACTTCGACTGTTGGAAGTAGTAGCGGTAGTAGCACAAGCTCCCGCATGTCTGCCAACAGCAGTAATATGCTTGTCAATGGCCAACAGATCCACACCGGAGTTACTACCACTGTGAATGGACCTCAAGTACCTGTCCAAGCTAACAATGAGCATGGGTTCACTCACATTCCAAGCACTGCAGCTGCGTCTCATTCGTCGTAACTCGAGAAGCAGAAATCGGCTGACTATATAAAGTTAATAAAAGAACCAGATCATTGGATTCTTTAATTCATAATTATCAAGTTTAGCTGCAACATTATTTCTATCAACAGTTTACATTCTTCATCTTGTGACATCAATATCGCTTGGTCTTAAGCCACTCATTGGCATCCGCAAAGGATTTTGCGATTTCAGAAGGTATAAGATTAAGATCCTTAGCATAGTTGACAGTAACTAGAAGCGCATCCCATAACTTAAACCCTTCATGCACGTCATCAACCACATTAACTGCTTGTTTGAACATGGTTACTATAGCTTCCTGTGCCTGCTGTATGTTGCCTTCATTGGAGATAACCTCCTCCAAGTATGACTTGGTAGCAAGACCGGTTGCCGTGCTTGGGATTGAGCTGAAGGGCAGTCCACGAGCTATGGGAGTCCAGTCATCGTCGTTCTCCTTCGCTAGACGTTCCGCGTCGCCGTTGGACAAGAGAGAAACCAACGCAGTTTCAAACACCCATCGGTACACCTGAGTTTGAGTTGAAATAAATGACTGAAAAGCTAACAAGTTTCGGCTCAATGGACCTGTAAACCCAATAGACTTGTGACGAAGAGGAATATGTATTGCAACTCGAGAAATCAGTAATGTATATGCTCGCTCTGCCGGACTTCCTCGCATTGGCCCGCCGTTGTAGGAAGGATTCAGAGCCTTAGAAGTAAGGAAACCAGATCTGAGAAGCGAAGCAGCAATAATGATCCCCTCAGCCATAGAAGGAGAAACATTCTGTAGAGCCTTCAAAACGACACTGCCCCATGGAGAAAGTGTGTGGTCATTCTTAACGAACTCCAAAGCAGTAAGAGCGCGGAAGTATGTACTTGCGAGTATTTCAGGGGTAGTCGTCAGGAGCTTTGTAACTTTTTGATCAGCTCCAGAAGGTTTTGCTATAGTGGCTGATCTGAAGTCAGCATCATCCAACGCGGAAAGGAGCCCTGCAAACGATATACCGTCTTTAAATAATGCTGGTTTAGAGTCCATCAGTCCCTGGGAAATTCTCCATGTCCGAGCGAATTCTATATACAGAGGCATACTGACCTTATCAAATGAGAACTCACGCGTGGGATCAAAGTAGAAATAAGCTTTAATCGCCTTGAATTGGTAATATCGGTGAAGAGTCTGGGTGAGAAAATTGAGAGCCTTTGAACGTGTATTTTGAAGCTTTACAACAAAAGATCTGTACTCAGCACTGTCGCCTCCATCTAATGGCGCATTTTCAACAAAAATCCCTGACGTCAATGCGTTAAGAAGATCGGGGCCAATCAGTCCTTTGGATAAATAGAAGTACATTTCATCCGGTAGTCGCTGACCAATGAATTCATGAATGTCGTTGGGAATCTCGATATCCTCGCTAGTCAGCGGCTCTACCCGCCCATCGTTCTTCAGGACTGGAGGATATCGGGTGCATGAGAGTGCTTTTTGGTATCTCTCCGCATATGACGGTACGCTACCAGAGTCCGGGAAAGATATAACTGCGGCATACATGGAAGGCTGGGTTTGTGACATATCTTGTACAGCCTTCAGAGCACTAACCGGTGAAATAGGTTGACTGGTTATAATGTGATCAATTGGCGCAAATGTAACCTGATTAAGTTCGCAACCAACCGCTATGCTAGCTTCCACCAATTGCTCGTCGTTGAAACCCAGCTCACTGAGTAAGGATTTTTTGGCAACCCACTGAAAGTTCGCTGCTCGAATATCGATGGAAGTAATAATCTTGTCAACATCGTAGAGAAGTATATCGCTGGAACCGTAAATAACACTGATGTATTCTTCCTGCAGCAAGTAAGCTAACTGAGCGGTCGACGTGTACGGTGCAACAAAGAAATCGATTTTCTTCTTTTCCAGCAGTTTGAGAAAAGACCTTGTACCGGCTCCTTCTCTCATATCGAATGTGTGTTCATCGAAAGTTATTACTGCTTGCTCGCCCTGGCCTCTGTCGTATAAGCCCCATGCATGTTCGCGATGCTGAGACTGTGCCTCAGCATTGGATAGAGGCTTGTCAACTGGAGCCAAATTGAGACCCTTGAAAACAAAAAGTGGCCGGATATCATGTGTTGCTAGTACAGCGATGAGCGAGTCCAGAATGGCTTCGAACGAGCAGGGGAATCCTCCCATGGCGTGAACCAGGGGCTCACGCTTATTGTGTGTGCTCAGCGCTCGAGAAACGAAATAATCAGCATCGATTCCAAGACTAGTCCCTTTCAACGCGGATAATGGCAGTGTTTTAAAGAGTCTGCGTTCAGAAGCGAACGCATCAAAAGATCGAACTAAGAGCACAGCGTTAGTTTCACCGGTCGCCAAAGAAGTACTTGCTCTGAGAGCAACACGATACTTACTGCCTAACATTCTTCTCTAGCCAGCGCGATTCAGCAAGCTTTTAGTCCTGTTCGTCTACAGATTCACTGTTTTCTCACGGCCACTACGATGTTTTGTACTGGTGGTTTGGAAATTTCAACCACCAAATTCCACCCAGTTGTTCACAAATAAAGGTCTTTCTGCGGTCTTGGGGATTAGACACCTCGCGATTTCTGATCCGCGTAATTTCTCGACCCGATACACCCAACCAAGATATCACGCCTAAACCTTCCTATACAAGATGAGAAAACAATATCAGTACACAGACCCTTCACTATAGGCTCGCACCAGATCAGTGACGGTACCATGTCTGGAAACCCAGTCCAGTCAGTGGATATATCCAAGCTCGACCAGGCAACTGGCGATAAGCTCGTTGAAGCGGCTTCTACTCTCGGATTTGTCTTTATCGAGGGCTCAGGGTTTACTGCACAGGAGGTTGACGATGCGTTCAATCTGTCCAGGGAATTTTTCAAGCTACCTGTAGAAGAGAAAAATCAGGTCCCGATTACACCCAAGAACCATGGATACTCTAGAGTGAACTTGGAAGTGCTCGACCCCCAGAATCAGCCACTGGGCGACCCTAAGGAGGCTTTCAATTTTGGCCAATTTATAGACGGCAAGTCTGTTGATAAGCTGCCGGCCTTTTTCGAGGAGAGAGAAGATCAGGTCGCCACGCTGCAGGCCAAATGCCACAGCCTGTGCCAGAGGCTACTAACTCTGCTTGGAATTGGGCTCAAGATTGAGTCGGGACCGAGTTGGCTCTCAGATCGTCACCGAGCACACGAGCCTTCGGGATCAATTCTAAGGTTCTTGTACTATCACGGACAAAAGTCGAGCAACCCACAAGAACAGATCAGGGCAGGCGCTCATACCGACTATGGAAGCCTCACTCTACTTTTCCAAAAAGAGGGAGAAGACGGTCTCGAGGTCCTTTCTCCTGTGACCAAAGAATGGACTCCAGTTCCATTCCTTCCTGCCAAAGATGCAACCTCTAGCCCGCCAATTATCATTAACATCGCAGATTTGCTGAGCTTTTGGACCGCCGGGGTATTGAAGTCTTCGATTCATCGAGTGAAGTTTCCTCCAAAATCGCAAGAAACTGGCCAAGATCGCTACTCGATTGTTTACTTCTGCCACCCTCAGGAGAACGTACCATTAGAGCCAGTACCTAGCCCAATTGTAGCTAAAGTGAAGGGTAGAGGAGCTAATGCTCAGAACGGTAAGATTCTCACAGCTCAAGAACATTTAAACAAGCGACTCGCCGCAACTTACGGGTGGAAAACGGAGACATAGAGTGCAAATATCTATTGATTTTATTCTGCTATTGCAGCTCTATTTTCTGTCAAAAAAATTTCAAGCTTCTGAACTGTACTTTTATATCGGAACGCCTTCAATACGTTTCATCCAGTACATGGTTTGCTCCATGAACATTAACGTCCTAAAATAATACAAGTTAGTTCAAAGTGCTGTAATAGAAAGAAAGATGAAAAGAAGAGCTTACAGAATAGTATGCGGTCCAATTCGCATCAGGTGTGGTATAAAACCTTTGTATAGGGCTAGAGGACCTTCAATCGTCACTGTTTTATACAGACAATCGAATGGATTCTTGTACATGTCACCCTTCTGGTTATACATTCGAGTCATAAGGACATCCCACGGGTTCATAACGCAGCAGACACCCAGTCCACTTGCTGCACTGGCTAGAAGATGACGCAAGGGACCATTCTCGGCGATATCATACTCCTCGATTAGGCCCTTAGCCCAATTGTAAATAGGAAGCTGCACGCTTGATCCTGCACCAGTACGTAAAATTGCAGCGTCTACGCCTCGATATAGACCTTTAAATCCCTCGGTCTTCCAAATCGTCGATAGGCCATTCCTCAGACTAGTGTAATGAGTTTGGGCACCCACTTTGAATACCGGTGAATATGACTGCATTCGCGTCTTCACCAAGTAGAAAGGTGAGCCGGTTATAGCACCCATTATACCACTGCTGGCACCGGCGACAATATTCAAAGAAAACTGTTGAGTGCTGGCATCATAACCAAAAAGTGAGTTAAGGCCATGTCGGACTGGCTCGTAAAAACCTAGACGGCACCCATTCAAACCCATTTGGTATATATACTATATTCATATTAGCGACAAAATCTGTACTGATGAAAGCTCGACAGCACTTACGGCAGGAATCAAGCCCCTTTGGATGCCTCTTAGTCCCTCGTTCTTGAATATGATCCCCAGGCCCTGGAACATTCCCGTATAGACCTTTTTCGCCTGATCTCTGGCGGCCAACTCTCCCTGAAGTTGCATTCTGTAGATCTGCGTTAGATACAAAATCGCGCTCATGAATTAAAATGCCATTCATACCGAGTCTTTATTAGCTCAACAGGGTTTGTGACTGTAACTGCTCCACATGCAGCGATTCCTCCTGCAATAAAACCGCCAATATGACTGATCTGCTTCTTCTTTATAGGAGCCTCAGCAGTCTCCACTGGAGGGACTGGTGCTGCTTCTCGTATAGACATTGGCAGCTATAATACAACAGGAAATATAGACAAAGTTTAGTTTCTGGTTAGTCCACAGTAAACTTGTCACACTAGCAGAAGCAGCGGAGAAGCTCCGGAGCTCGGTCCATCACGTGATGAACCCGATATCGGCTAATTATACCAACAAGTAAACTTGGATGATGAAAAGCAGTTTAAGCAGAATCAATCTGGTATAAAGTTTACGGTGAGAATACACTGTATTTGACTGTGAAGTTATAGACGCTCTTTGAAGGTAATTGTGGTGGGATCAAAAGGGTAGTGCTTTACTTTAGCATTCGGATTTGTGGATTGTGCTAACAAAACTGAAAACTTAATTGGCGCCGGTGAAACTTCAAGTCGCCGAGAAGACAGCAGGCACCGCAATATCTATGCATGCCTACAAGGAATTGGCGCCGCCAACTATAGTCACTCACACTCTATCGGGTAACTTCACGGGTGAGGATAATCTTGTGGTTGTGAAAGGCTCATCTCTACTGCAGATTTTTCGGACTGTTGTTGTCAAGTCAGAGGAGCTCCAGAATGAGTTTGAGGGCAGCGATGAAGTCAACAATACAGATTCCTTCATTGGAGGTGAGGTGACTCTGCAGACGTCGACAGAATTGAAAATCACAAAGCTTATCCTAGTTGGAGAGTGGAAGCTGGATGGTTACGTCACAGATATTGGAAAGGTCAGGACGTTGGCCAATCCAAATAGCGATAGTCTTCTCTTATCGTTCAAATACGCGAAAATGGTACTTATGATATGGGATGCTGAGTATCACACATTAGCTCCTGTGAGCTTACACTATTACGAGAGAGGTCTACTTGAACGGAACTTCGCCGATCCAGAGTTTGCATCATATTTTAAGGTTGATCCAAGAAACAGCTGCGCGTGTCTAGTGTATCAGCGAGACCAATTGGCATTTCTCCCATTCATTCAGAACGAAGATTACGAAGATAATGTGATGGCTGTGGCTGGGACTGATGGAGATCCTCAGCCTATCTTTACGCCGAGCTTTCTTCTGGAGGCCACCAAACTTGATGAATCGATTGCAAATATCACTGATATCTGTTTTCTTTATGAATATCGAGAACCTACATTAGCGATAGTCTTCCAACCTACTAGCTCATGGGCACCTACTTTGTCTCTGCGCAAGGATACAACACGTTATCTAGTTTTATCGCTTGATCTTCAGCAGAAGTCGTCAACCGTCCTTATTTCTGCACAAGACCTGCCGTATGACATCAGTAGGGTGACACCAATGAGGGGACCTATGGGAGGCTCGCTTTTAGTTGGCGCAAATGAGCTGATACATATTGATCCTGCTGGAAAGATAACAGGCTCTGCTGTGAATAAATATGCTAGACAGCAAACTTCAGTCTCCCTGAAAGACCAAAAAGATTTGAATATTAAGCTAGAAGGATGTGAGATCACGTCTTTGGATGGTTGCAAAGATGAACTGTTACTGGTCCTTGCTGATGGTAATCTGTTCAATATCAAGTTTAGTGTTGAGGGTCGCAAAGTCTACGACGTCAACGTGTCAGAGGTTAAAGCACGTGATGAGGATAGAATTTATATTCCAAACCCATCAGCTGTGTGCTGTATCGGAAACCGGAATATATTTGTCGGTAGCAAAACTGGACATGCTCAGCTTATTAGCTGGCGAAGGGAGGGTGAAACTCTCGAGACTTCTTCCAGTAAAATTGCCATTAACAGCTCCGCACCGGATGCCCAGGACGATTTAGATGATCTTTATGGCGAATATGAAAAGAAAGAGCAAAACAACCATAGACCAGATGGAAGTACTGGTAATAGCTCATCTCCTGTGCAGTACGTCGTGCACGACATTCTAACTGGCTATGGTCCTATTACTTCTATTATCACTGGCCGATCAGATCACGATTACGGTGATCTGCAGTACCAGCCAACTGATACTGATACGTTTGATATTGTATGTGCAACCGGCGCGGGCGTAGCAGGTGGGCTTACTGTGTACCAGAAATCACTGCGGCCATATATAATAAGTGATCTGAAACTATCCGACTCTGACAAAATGTGGGCTCTTTCCCCTCGAAGCAAAGAAGTTGGGACGAGTGAAGTTACCGGGGAGGATATTGCTATATATGACAGCTATCTAATTTTGTCGAGTTTTGAGTCCAGTTTCCTGTACAAGATTGGTGAAGAATTTGAGGATATTACTGAAAGCTCTGGGTTTGATTATGATTGGAGAACAGTCAGTGCAGCTGTACTTATGGATGGAAGCATTATTGTTCAGGTGCATGAGAAGGGTCTTGTGTATTACGATTCAGATATAGCAAAGCTAGGCTCAATCAACATAGATGATCCTATTGCAAGTGTGTCTTTTGCCGACCCATACATCCTCATAGTTCTCATGACAGGTGAATCAATGTTATTTATGGGGCGTATCAATCAAAAGACCAAGGCGTTTGTGATTGACAGGGTTAAAGCTACCAGTAACATCTTAAGTCAGGTTGCATGTGCTCATATATCTGAGTCAAAGGTATTACAGGGAATTGCTAAGTTGGAAACGAAGAAAGGCGTGAAGAGAAAGAGAGGTGAAACTCCAATTGAGCTCACTGATGCTAGCAAGTCAGCCCAAGACCATACCGCAGAGCCTGTAATGGCTGCTGTCACGGAAGAAGGCGATGCTGTCCTTGTTAGCATTTCTGATCCGACACGCCGGATAGAGTTAATGGGACTGGGTTATTTGCCACGCCGTCTTAGGCAGGATGAGCCGAAGGTACGCCTCGACATCACTGGTGCTTCGCTAGAACCTGTAAAGTTCGATCAGGTTTTATTAACATCCTTGGGTGATCAAGTATCAAAGGAAGAGTATCTAATACTTGTTACCTCTAATGGAGAGATATACTTGTACCAGATAGTGACTGCTAAAACTGAGAGGTTATTTATTAAGGTTCTGGATATTCCATCGTCAGCCCTGTTAAGAGGTGACAATGTTTCATTGATATCACTCACACCTGTTAAAGATATCAGGGGCTATTCAACAGTTTTTATCACGGGTGATATGCCACTCTTTATTATGAAGGGATCGCAAACCGTGCCGCGGATACATAAGTTCTCTGATCATCCAGTTTTGGGACTTACTGGATTCAATACGGAGTCTGTATACAACGGTTTTGCTTATGTCGACAATAAAAACGTGATCCGTATTGCTGCCCTGGAAGATGATGTGGACTACGTGAACCAGCTGATAACAAGATTCATCCATATCGGTAATGATGTCAACAGTGTGTGCTATCATACTGACAGTGATGTATATGTTGTCTCAACTAGTAGCATGATCCCTTATTCTGCGGTTGACGAGGATGGGGTGGAAATCCCGGGGTTGGATCCAGAGTTACCCCCAGCAGAGACTTACAAAGGCTCCATCAAGCTTGTGTCATCACGTACCTGGTCAGTTATTGATGAGGTCGACTTGGAAGATAATGAGGTGGCTACTTGCCTCAAGTCCGTTCGCCTAGAAATCTCTGAGAAGTCTAAACGGAAGAAGGAATTTATTGTTTACGGAACTTCGTTCATACGTGGCGAAGATTTGGCATCAATGGGTGGCTTTTACGTTTATGAGGTTGTTGATGTGGTTCCCGAGCCTGGAAGACCAGAGACGAACAGAAAGCTGAAGCTGGTAGCACAGGAAGTCGTTAAAGGCGTTGTGTCTTCTATTTGTGAGGTTGACGGTCATATTCTCGCATCCCAGGGCCAAAAAGTGGTAGTAAGAAACATTCGAGAGGATAACACTATCAGCCCCGTCGCGTTTTTGGATGTTAACGTTTATGTCTCTGATTCTAAAAATGTTAAGAATATTATCATGCTCGCGGACGGATTCCGAAGTATTTCATTAGTCGGGTTTACGCGGGATCCATATAGAATGGTTCCCATTGGGAAGGACACTAGAGATATTGGTGTCATAAGCTCGGAATTTATTGTAAGCGAGAATTCTATGTACCTTTTGGTAAGTGACGCGAAACAGCGACTCCATATAATGCAGTATGACCCGGAGGACCCTGCATCACTGGCTGGCCAATCGCTGATCCGCAAATCTGAGATGTTTACAGGAAAGTTCATCAACACTATGATGCTTGTCCCAGTAGATGGAAATTCTACAATTCCCGAGTCGTTTCTGCCGATTTGTGGTTGCGATGATGGCAGTATAAGTACAGTTGTTCCTGTCTCCGAGTCTGCTTATCGAACTCTCTACGTCATTCATCAGCAAATCATCGACAAAGACGAGCATACTGGGTGTTTGAATCCACGAATGCATCGTGATATGGGCTGCTCGAGTGATACAATCGGTAATGGAGGTCGGATTCTTTTGGACTATAATATATTAGAAAGATTTCCGACGCTAGACCTGGAGCGTAAATATATCTATTCTCGCAAGGCAGGCAAAAACGGCACCGAAGATGCCTGGACATGTATAAAGGACTTGGAGAAGTTGTTCAATTATTTATGATTATCATTTTTTTTGGCTTGTAATTATAATTTATATAGCATGATAGAATCTTTTGTAAAGTTCTTACTGCTTTCGAGAGGTGTAAGTGAGCTGCGGGAGAGGACATTTCCATCGCATCTAACTACCAAGACTTTCAAAAAAATGCCGAAGGGCGATACAAAAGTTCTAGCCAAGGCAGAACCCTCAGGATCAGACAATCTACTACCGTCTGTGCTCTATGCATCTACCTTATTTGGTTATACCTGGTATGCTCTCTCGAAGGGCTCTTTGACCCAGGCACCTGTCCTGGCCATGACCGCCAGCGTGCCTGCACTGATCTTGCTACAGATTGTGTATTGTGTCTTTGGAAGACCTGGTGGCTCCATTGGTCAGGATGCTAAAGGCTCAAAGGTACCAAAGAAAAGTATCAGTACTGCCAGCAGACTGGGAAGTGACTTCTCTGTATGTGTGATATAGTAAAGACAGCCCTAACTGAAGGGTTACTAACACAGAATTTAGAGCGCGATACTGGCTGTGATTCTTAGCTTAGTCATGTCATTTCTGGTGTTCTCACTACTGATTCTCTTTGGAGCTCCTGTATTATCGTACACTCGCGAGACTTTTCTCTGTGCTGTACACGTGTCTCTGCTCTCGGTTCAGCCTCTTGTGTTCGTCTACAACCTCGATTCTAGGACATGGGCCAGTATCATTTCCGTGAAACTGCCTCTGAATGGAGTATATGGTGCTTCTGTAGGAACTTGGTTTGGTGCTTGGCTTGGTGCAATTCCAATTCCCTTAGACTGGGATCGCCCTTGGCAGCAATGGCCTATCACGATTCTACTTGGAGCATATCTTGGAACAGCCATTGGTACACTGGTCGGAGCAGTCTACAGGAAACTCCGAAGAACTGTCTAAAGTTTATAATTGTACATATATTTATGACGTCAGGTATACATACCGATCTCCTAAGGCGAATGATCTCTGTCCAATTTAATACTAAGAAACGAAGCTAAGATTCCCAGATCATACATAACCTTCAAGGATCCTCCGGCCACAAATGCGAGCCACTGATTGTTCCGAGAGGTAAGCCAGCCCACGATGTAGGTCCCAAATACCTGCGAAGTAGTCTTCACAACGTTCACCCACCCCATGACAGATGTTCTTTCAGTTTTCAGAACTACAGCCGACAAGAACGCCTGCCTAGGTGCGACATCCATAGTAGCGGTAGATGCTCTGATTACCATAATTACAATTGTCAATGCCAGGCTATTCGGCAGCGGTATACAAGCGAGCAGAGCAGACGATGGCAAGTGAGTGAACACCATGGTAAGCAAAGGACCTAGTCGTCGTGAAATGATTGCACCTCCCAATGACGCAAATGCGCCTACAATACCTGTTACGAAGAATATATTGCCCAGAGTTCCTTCAGCCACAGAGAATTTTTTAGCAACGAAGTAACTGATCCAAGATGGAGAAGCAAGAGAAGAGCCAAATGCATCGACTGCAAATAGGACTGACAGCATAACCACTATCTTTCTCGACTCTGGCGAAATATGAGGCAGAATTGTAGGCACCCAGGAAGTCTTTTTATGTCGAGAGGTTTGTTCATCTATCGAACTCGATTCTGGAAGGAGTGGGTCATTTTCAGGTTCGGGCTCCAATTCTATGTTTCGAGAAAGAGCAGTCGTACCAATGAACTTCATGAATCCACCTGCTGCGTAGACTCCAAATAATAGCTTGTAAGAGGTAAGGGGATCTAGTCCAAAATAGCTCTGCGAGCCCTCGATGATCCAACCACCGGTGAACGATCCTAACGATGCCCCGAGTGAGCCCAGGACCCCATACCAAGCATAAACATCACCTCGTTCTTCTAAGGTCACAAGGTGAGCCAAGCAAGACTCCTCAACTGCCCTGAACGGACCCACTTCACCACCACTAGGCGATATAACTCCCAGGATAGACGCTAGAAGCAATATGTAAAAGTTTTCACTAAGCACAAATACGACTCCCGAAAAGGTCATGAGCAATGCCCCAACCAGCAAAACATTGCGTCGGCCCACTCTATCAGCAACCAGCGTAAGCACAAACGAAATCGCTACATCACCGACTAGAGTTAGAGACATAAAAAGACCCGTCCTATCGGCAGATATGCCTAATGTGGAGAAGAACAATGCCAGAATTAGCGATACCTGCCCGAATGATACTAGCCGGATAAATCTGATAAAAATAAGCCAGTGCACATCCGAAGACGCTTTGGCAACGGTGGTCAAGCCTATTCCGGAAGCAAGTCTTTGGAAAGGAGAAACAGACATTATGCTGAATAGAATCCTTTTCAGATGAGACTCATACAACAATTCGAAGTAAAAGTCACCAAGTTTTAGGGTAAGACTTCTAAACCTTATGAACGCGTGGATTGCGTGAATTCAAGAACTATCCGATTCCGCAGGGTTTCCGCATCCGCCCATATATAAGTGAAACATATATCAAAATTAGAATGTAATTACTACATACATTATAAATTGAATGAATTAAATAAGCGACTCAGAGTTTGAGGGTATTGCACTTAGCACAAATAAGCTGTGTCTCTGAACCGACTCGATTTGCATAGAACTCGGTTGAGTGGCAGTTCTCACATCGCAATGTCGAATCAGCGCGATGTTCAGCCAACGCCGTCATAGGATTCATATTGCTGGAGGCACCTCTGAGCCTTCCTGAACTCCGCGTACTAAGGTAACCATGCGAGGAGCTGGAGCTGGAGCTATGTATTTCGGGAAGGTTAGGGCCATTATCTCTCGATGAAGCTCGACTGTGTACTGCAGATGAGGTGCTGGAGCGACCTCGATCCGAGAGTGAGACCATGCGGCCACCTGCAGCCGTAGTAATCGGTGAAGAATCTCGCACAGAAGTAGATCTTACGGATCTAGATCTGTTCACGGACAATGAGTCTCTCCAACTATGTGTGGGGCTAAGAGCCAAATTGCTGATGCGTTTCCGCTGCATGTTAGCGGTTGTTTCCAGGCGTGCTTTCCGCGAATCAAATGCACAATCCTGTCTAAAGATTTTTAGAATACCGTCTCTATCTGCAGTTACAATGATATTCCCGTTGCTGTGCTTCGACTTCTTCGTCTCTGGTCTCAGCGCAGGATAGCTTTCGCCCGATTCTTGCTGCTGCTCTTCTTCTTTGGAGCGACCCAGCCTGATTGGAGGAGGATCGCAGAGATCATAGATTGGATCTCCACTTTCGGCCAAAATCCGCCTTGTCAACGTAGGAGCAAAGATGGCTGCGGTGACCATAGAGCGATTTGAATGAAAATATTCATACTCCTGCCTCTCTTTCTTCTTATTATGCTGGTCAAGATCATCAATTCTCCAGATATAAGTTCGATCATCTTCACTGCCACTGATGATATACCGGCCGTCGTCAGAAAATGTCGCTCTGATCTGTGTCTGCTCGTTTTCATGCCCTTTGAACTTAACCTCCATTGTCCGATCATAAAGATTATATAAACGAACACGGCTATCGTTGGTAGATATCAACATCTTAACGTCGGAATCGAATGCAGCATTGCGCGTATACCTCACTGAGCTTGGAATCAAAAATGTCTCGATGCCTGTAATTTTAGAACCCTTGGAGTTTCGTCCTCGAGAGCTCCTCACATGTATCTGATTTGTGAAATTTAATCCATCTGTTTCATAAAATAAGCATTGACCCCCAAAGCATCCAACAATAGCTGTTGACCCGGTAGGAGTGAAAGCAACTGCGGTGATTAAGTCTGGCACATCCTTCCAGTATGCAACTTCTCGGTCAGGAATACTCCATAGCCGAAGCTTGCAATCTAGCGATCCAGATAAAAAGAATCTATCATCCATTGGATGGAACTTGATTGAAGTCACAAAATCTGAGTGTAAGAACGAGCAAAGGCAGCTAGGTCGATCAACATGCCATAGGCGCACAGTTTTATCCATTGATGAGGACAGCAAGAAATTGTTCTTGCTCCAGCTGAGATCAAGCACATCTGATGTATGGCCAAAGTACTCTCTAATAGGCCTGGACTTGAAAACTGGCGCATGCGCTTTTTCCTGCTGACGTTTATTGTTCGAGTGCGATCGGTGGAAGCTGCCTTGATCGAATGAAGTATCCTCTTCGTCGCTTGATAGGTCATCTCCATTAGGGCTACCTCTATCCTTTGGCCGGCTGATTACCTGCCAGATTCTGATGACCATATCTTCACCTGCGGTGGCTAGAAATCTACCGTCTTGGCTAAATTCAATACACCATATTGCAGAGTGCTTGCGTTTGCCCTTGGAGGGAAGCAAGTCAGAAGTAGAATGATTGCCATTTGGAGATTGAATGCCAGCATCCCACCCTGACCTCAGCTCCTGGGCTAGGAATATCCTATTGAAATCCCGTTTGGGCTGTCGATGCGCTCTGACGTGGATATACTTTGGCGGAATAGGGAAATTCGGTATAAACCCAAAAACATCAGCTTTCCATCCTTCGTCTCTTTTTTCCGATAATATGTCTTTTTCGTCTTCAGTCGTTGGCCGTCCTGAGGAATTTATCAACTTGGAAAAAAACCCGCCTGGTCCCTTTCTAGTTTGGCTACGCTTTAGAGACTCAATAGAAGAGTGCTGTTCTGGAAGACGCGAGACAGAGGCGAGGTACTTCGCTCCGTTTTCGCCATGTGTACTTCTATCGCTGTTGATGGTAGGTAACGCAGGGCTGGTTGGCGTTACAGGAGATCCAGCAGTCAAAATGCCACCAGAAGCAGCTGTTCCAGCGCCAGCATCAGTGACAACACGTTTAAGGATTAAGTCAGATATAGGGTCCATTGACGCTTGCTTTTCAAGGTGACCATGGCTCTCACCACTCGCAGCACTAACCGCATCATGAAAGTAACCAGTTTCCCCTCCTGCACCATTACTCGGCAGCAGCGACGCCGACATTACGTCGGAGGGCGGTGGAAGCAGCGACAGACCGTTGTTACTGCCGTTCAGGTATTCTAGAGTAGCATTTAGATATTGGAATCCCACAAAAACCTTGTCAGGCCACTTACGCGACGGGCTCTCTGGTGAAGTCGGCGATGGAACCTCGGTTTCCTCATGGCTCGTAGTAGCACTGCTATCGGCGAATATTTTGATGCTCGGAAGAAACCCCAAAAATCCCATAGCACAAGTCAAATTTTATAGAGTCCCTGGAATGAAATAGTCTATTCAACGCATGTTCTTTGATATTGATCCGGTTAATTACCCAAGCTTACAGGCTAACAGAAAGCACAAGCAGCCCCAATACCTTTAAATCAGAAACAAACCCCAAATCCAGGTATGAGCGGCCTCAACACATAAGAGTTACGGAGAGTAGTGAGTAATCGAAAGGACTATGATTGGACTGCCCCAGTAGTTCGACAAAGATATTGTCACGAAGTTTTACTTGTAAAAAATTAATAATTGTGGTGGTGTTCCGATTGTTCTCATCGGATGTGCCAAAATTCGCTGGGCAATGGGCCCGCATTGGCAGAATAGTAGTAGTAGTAGTAGTAGTAGTAGTAGTAGTAGTTGTAGCAGCTTCTCTCCCTACAGCCATCTCCGCACAGGTAGCTTGTACCAAATGTTTGCTGCCTTGGGAGGTAAGGCCTTGGGAGGTAAGCAGGCAGCAGCCAAACCCTCCTCACTGCCAATGTTTCAGGTGGGCCAGTCTGAAAAGTGCGCGCGCAACCACACACACAAAACTAGGAAGAAAATTTCATTTTTCCAGTGCTGATTTGGTATACACGCGCCGCCACATAGGAATGTCAGACACAGAAGTGTAAGTCGTAGGAGGCGGGGTTTTTTTTTCGTCGATTTAGTTTGTGAACTCCGTTGGCTAATGTGTCCTTTAGGAAGAGCAGTGCCTGGGCTGATGCCGTTGACGACGAAGAAGGAGGAGGAGGATTCGCGGCTCCTCAGATCATAGTGAACCCTGACAATACCAAGACAATCATTTCTTATCGAATAAACGAGGAGACTGGAAAGAAGGTCCGCCTCACTCAACGGGTCCGGGAAATCAAAATCACCGAGAAAGTGGACCACGCGGTTGCCGAGCGAAAGAAGTGGGCTAAGTATGGCCTGGAAAAGGGCAGCGGTCAAGGGCCGAATCTAAATACAACCAGTGTTGGCGAGAACATTGTTCTGAAGCTTGGACTCAAGTCCGCTAAGGCTGACAAAGAGGATGAGGAGCAGCTCGAGAAGAGCAAAGAACTGGCTCCTGCTAAGAGCGTCATCCAGTGTCGTACATGTGGAGGCGAGCATTTCACTACGAAATGTCCTTATAGAGACGCGCTTGGATCTGCGGATAGCGCTGCAGAGGGAAGTGAGCCCGGAAGTAGGTTTGGAACTCCTCAGCCTGATGCTAGCGGCCCTGGTGGATCGTCTTATGTGCCCCCTCACTTGCGTGGCAAGAACCCTGCTGCTGCAGACCCAGGCCGATCGGTCGGGTTCCAGGAGCGCGACGATAGTGCTACGTTACGAGTCTCCAATCTCAGCGAGGATGTGATCGAAGAAGAGCTGCGATCTCTGTTTGGCCACTTTGGCAGGATCCTGCGTTGCCATTTGGTCCGCGATCGGGATACAGGACGCAACAGAGGCTTTGCATTCATTTCATACGAGCTCAAATCACAAGCTGAGCTTGCCTGCGGTAAACTCAACGGATACGGTTTCGACAATCTGATTATGAGAGTGGAGTTCTCGAAAAAGTAACAGTAAAAGTAACATGATAAATAATGATAAAAAAGCAGCATGTAATTTATTTTTGAGTGTCAAAACACTTTACTTTAGTCAATGCAACTTGTGCGCTCTCGTCTGAAACTACCTATGCATAATAATATGGTGTACCAGCTTGACAAGTACGGAAGCCACACATTGCAGACCGTGGGGATATATCACAGGAGTGAGGGCCCTGGTACAAAATGGGTCGTGTTTTTACATGGCGGGGCCTGGCGCGATCCCAGGAATACGTCAAGAGATGGTGACTTTCTCCTGCAGGGCCTGCTTCAGAGTCCTGCAACAAACATTGCCTGTGCTTCCATAGGTTATAGACTTTCTCCCGAAGCAACACATCCAGATCATGTTTGCGATGCAGTTAGTGCACTAGTTCATTTGGATACCAAATACAGAGTGGACGAGTTAGTGTTGGTTGGTCACTCTGCGGGTGCTTTCATCGCACATCAAGTCCTGTGCACTAAAACTGCAGAGTCTCAGTCCATAAGAGACAAAATTAGTATGGTCGTAGGAACAGAAGGCATATATGATTTGCGCACGCTATTGAACGACGATGTATCGTATGCAGACTTTATCGAGCCTGCCTTTGGCACAGACCGTTCGCTATGGGATACAATTAGCCCCGCTGGTGGGCAGTACAAATACCATACTGAGATGGAAATCGGTCATCAAACTGAGCGGGATGTCATTTTCCGTAATGGCAAAGTTTTTGTGATTCATTCAGAAGATGATGAGCTGCTAAGCATTAAAATTCAGCCACAAGTGGCCATGAAAGCATTTCGTGGCTCTGACCGACCTGTAGCCGTATATTTCAAGTCCGTGCATGGACATCATGATGAAGTTTTTAAGAGTAAAGAAGTTCTCGACATAGTTATAGACATAATTCAGCTAGGGCGTATGTAAAAGCAGCATATGATTGTTGGCATGGAACGCCGAGAGTCCCCGTCGAATCATCTCGTTCGGCGACGATCACCGAAAACATTAACGTTGGAACCATGAGTAGGTGGAGTAGTTCTGGCATTAGGATAGCGCTGAACAACTGCAAGCCTGGTAGCAGCTCTTCGAAGCGATATTACAAGGTAATACAATCTGGGGAGGTGCTGGTCGAAGGTACTCGGTCAGCTGATGTGGCATCGAAGCTAAGACAACTGCCAGAGATATCAGGATCTGGTCCTTTTCCAGATGTACCCAGATTTGAGGTCATTGGGTATCCTGCATCGCTGATTCATGTTAGTTTGCCAGCTTCAGCATCCATATTCACGCGACATGGCTCAATTGTAGCAGTCAATGGTTCATTAAATGACGTAAGTCATAAGAGTTGCTAAGTACTAGGCCAGCCAAGGTGTGACTAACTCTTCTCACTGCAGATTTCCTCCAAATTAACTGTCGATAAGTCCATACCGTCATTGTCCAAGTCTGTCCCGGTGCTTTATCAGAAAGTCACCAGCACGACGCCGATGACGCTTCTGCTTTCGAGTAACTCTGCCGAAGTAGGAACCCACCAGTCTTACTCTATTCTAACTGTGGGATCCAGCCTGGACTGGATAATCACTCAACGTGGCGCATTGTTGGGGTGGAACTCGCCATCTATGGATATTAGGCCTAATAAAGGCAGTTCAGTCAGGGCATCCGGCAAAGGTGAAATTATTATCTCTGGTGACGGTAATATTTATCAAATTGAGCTTCAGGAAAAGGAATCACTGTCAATAAGTCCCAGGCACTTGTTGGCATATTCAGCTTCCGTTGGAGAAAAAATCACAACTACCGAGCTTCGCTTGGCTCATAGCTCGATGACTCTAGAGTTACCAAAGCTAATTGTCCAGAGATTAGAGAGCAGACTTCTACGAAACATCGCAACTTGGTTCAAGTCTCTGACTTCTAGATTTGTCTACAAGGACGACATTGCTGTCAAAATCTCGGGACCGCGAGTCGTTTATCTTCAGGCAACTGGCACGACTCATGCTGCGACAGTAAGCAAAGGTGAAGTGTATAAAATTGTACAAAATCAATCGAAGTAGAGCATTATATGAATTATCTAAGTGGAAGTCCAGATTTCTTTCCCTGCTGTATGCATCCAGTCACCCAGATTGTTGACTTCGCTGTCCCACTTAACAAGTCGCTGTCTCATACTCTCTATCTGAGACTTATTCATTACTCGAGGCTGTAACCAGGTGATCGTGACGGTTTGAGAAACTTGATCAATGAAGCCCTTCAGCAGACCGAGACCCAACGCCTTCATGACCAGATGCTCAACCTCGTTAACTACCAAGTGCGTTTCCTTCGCAATCGTCTCAAAAGTGAGCGTTCGGGACGATGTAGGACGTCTAAATACTGCTTCAATCAGAGCTGTGAGACAGATTTTTTGTCGTAAGAAGGGCAATGAATTTTGCAGTAGAGGCTGTTTTGCCAGATGGCCACTTAAACCCTCAAAAGATTTTACGTCGCCAGCATTGAGCGCAAATAAAATATCAGACAACCACTTGTATTCGGTGTCCTTGAAAGAGTCGAGAATTGGATGTAGAAGAAGTTCACCAAAGTTGTAGATTTTATCACCCAATAAGGCAGCGACCGCTAGGTCATAGGCACACTGTTGCTGCTGTAGAAGCGTGAGGTCATCTAAGTTAATACACGCCAAAAACAGCAGTGCGTTTCTGTAATACGTCGTGAAATCGGCTTTCAGCTTATAATACTCTGAGCTGACGCCATAGAAAGCAGCTGTGATCAGCGGGTCGGTGGAGTCGAACGTGTCAAGAATCTTAGAAGAATTATCCAACAGTTGCCTAGCACCGTCAAGGTCTTGAAGATGCAGCTTTGCTCTAGCAATCTCGATTTGTGAGTACACAAATGCAGGTTTAGTATCGGGGGTGTCGACTTTTTGAGAGATCGTTGTCAAGAACTTCAGGGCCTCTGATGAGTCAGAACATTGGCCTGCTGCTGCAAGACCAAGTGATACCAGACTAATGTAGTTTATTTTGTCTTGGAACGAGCCAATGAACCGAGTGAAAAGTCGCAGTCTCAGCGGGGTGCTCCTCTCATCCGCATAGAATTCTTTGAGCGTATCCGTAAGTTGATGCCAAAGCCTAAGAGTTAATTGAATAATCAGACCCCTGAATAATAATGATATGCATTAGATTTAGCTTACTTTCGTTCCCATAGGTCTTCCATTGCATAGAACAGAGGAACTAGCTCTGGATCGGCCTCCATTCGAAGTGTGGCAAGCACCGTTGGCACATCATGATCTATATCCATTTCGCGAGACATCGTATTCTTTCAATCTGTCGAGTAAACTGCACTCCTACTTATACTATACTGAGCCAAGCTTTACTCGGATGAACTCAAATTCTGTCTTATTTTGATTAGTTTTGTGCGCTGTGGAAGGATGGAAATATGTAAGCGGGCCAAAACTCACTTTGTCTTTCTGGCGGAGCTTAGCTGTTAGTTACGTCTCCGGACTGCCCTCATGCAGATTATTGCACCAGAGCATACGGGATGGAAGCTCTACGCCGAGGGGAATGCGAATATCATTTACGCATCTGAGAAATATCCAACAAAGCTCCTCAGATTACGAAAAAAGTCTGCATATGCAGTGTCACCCGCGGAAGTCGTCCAATTCTACTCTGAGGTCGTGGTGCAGCTCCATCCCTACCTAGCAAAGCTCGAGTTAGTTACTATAGACTCTCGCTTGTGGGCTACAATAGATCAAGCGCAGTCTTTAGAGCAGGATATACCCTTCGGGATTTTGGTTGACTGGGCGCGACTGACTGATCCAGTTAAAGAAACGAGTATAGTCCGATTGAGAAATGCGACTTTACATTTGACAACGTACCAGAGTGGTCATGCGAGTGTCATTGTAGAATTCAAACCCAAGTGGCTCATTCAGTCGCCAAACGCACCCGAAAGTGCCCTTCATTGCCGTACGTGTGCATTGACGCTCTTACGTAAACGCAAACCTATGGACTACTGCCCTCTCGACCTTGTTTCAAGTGACTATTCGACTCTGGTGAGTTGTTTCGATGGTCTCCTTAGCGGTTATAAGGGTGTCCCAGGCATACCTGAGGCACTGGGAAAATTCCTGCTTGAATGTGATGTGCTACAGAAGCTTGCAGAGATCCAGGCTCTTGATAGGAGGGGTATTCTTGATTACGACATCAATGAGGAATTAGAGCCCAGCTTATTAACGGCTATGGCATGTCGTGATTGTTCACTTTTCCTGGAGTGTATGTACGTAGTTCGGGACCCTTGTATGTTGCTGAGGGCAGGTTATCAGAAGGTGACTGTTGAACGGGGAGAATACTTTGTACGCGCTCGGCTGGCAGATGTAGATCCTAAAGTTGCTGAGAAGAGGAACTATTGGGCCAGTATTGAAAAATCCTTACAACCGATCTATGCCACCGTGATCTGACCTGAGAACACTTGGCTGCCTTTATGATTTTCAATCCATATCTTCGCCCCGTCTTTGTTGAATTTTCCTCGACACAGTGAAAGCTCCTGACCCGCCACCAGTGGGAGTAGGTTGCGATATGATAAGCCTTGAAGTTGAAGACCGAGCGGCTCCAATTCTAAATGTATCCATCTCATCATCAGAGTTACTGTAAGGGGCCCGTGCACAATAAGGCCCGGGAGCTTCTCGATCTCTGTAGCATACAGCTTATCGAAATGGATCTTGTGGCTGTTAAAAGTTAAGGCTGAGTACCGGAACAACATTGTCTCGTTCGGTGTCAACGTGTGCCTGTTTATACTCGACGCTGGCGGTTTCAGAAATCTATCGAAGGAGGATGCCCGATCGGCACCTCCTGTATCTGTAAAGTATATGAGTGTCCTCAGCTCTTTAATTGCCCAATCAAATTTATCGTCCGTGTTCACTAGCTTTCTCTCGAGTGTGACTGAGACTCTGTCTGACGCATTTCTAATTGTATGCTTGATGTCATGAACAGTCTCTGAACATCTTGCAGGCTTACCGACCTGAAGCGATGTCTGCCTGTTAAACTCAATTGACCCTCCTAACCACATTCGGTTAGGATACTCTTCTCCTGGAGACTGAAAGCTCTCATATCCATCATTTGACAACTGCGAGTCGGGTGTTGCAGGGTTAAAATAGACAAAGTGATATCCTGTAGGAACCGTGTCTCCGCGATTGATTCGAGTATTCTCTACATGTAAGTGTCCAGCTAGTGTTGCATCCATCTTCTGTATAGCTGTAGGAGAGATATCATCTTCGTACATCCAAGGTCCAGAACTTAAAAGACTGATGTTGCGGCGGCAACAACGTGCACTAAACCTGCTGATACCTCTAAATCGGGAAATCAACTTTATTCTACAATGCATACTGGGGGGCGGCATCTGGTTTTAAATACTAGCTAGTTTGGCATGCATCTCTTACAATTGTTGTGTGCGTTTTATTCAGACCGGCCCGATATATTGGCGGGCAATTTCTTCCTACGAGCGCATAAAACCAAACCCCGATGAAAATAAAATAAAAAAAATCATAAGCGTAACGGACTGCCATATATATTAGATCATATCATGGTGACCCAAGCACTGGATGTGCCCAAGAAACGAGATATTCGGGTAAAAAATAGGCTGAAGCGACAGAAATTATTTGCTTCTTTAAGGCATGAGCAGAACAAGGCAAGGCATACCTCTAGAAAGGAGCGTGCGAAGGCAGAAGAAGAAGATCCCACGCTCAAAGAAGAGCGGCTAGCCGAGAATGTCACACAGACGATAGAGTCTAAGAGGGTCTTTGATGAGACTGTTAACGTGGACCTTGAAGGTGATGACCAATTCCAGACTTATTTTGATGGCAGACCGCCAAAGATCATGATTACAACCAACAAGCATGCAAGAAAGGAAGCATACGAGTTTGCAGCTCTCCTTAGCGAGATCTTTCCTAGCTCGGACTTCAAAAAACGAAAAGAGCAGTTCGAAATGGCTGACATTGCCAGGGTGTGCACTTCTAGAGACTATACAGATGTCATAGTGATAAATGAGGACAAGAAGAATGTCAACGGCCTCACGTTTATGCATTTGCCTGAAGGTCCCACCTTCTACTTCTCGGTTAGCTCCCTTGTAAAGACGGAGCGAATTTCAGGGCATGGAAGAGCTACAGATCATGTACCGGAGCTGATTCTGAACAATTTCACTACTAGACTAGGTAATACTGTTGGACGGTTGTTCCAGTCACTCTTTCCTCAACGACCTGAGTTTGTGGGTAGGCAAGTGGTGACTCTGCACAATCAGAGGGATTACATATTTTTCCGAAGACATAGATATGTCTTCAGAAATGAAGAGAAGGTTGGCCTTCAGGAACTTGGTCCTCAATTCACTCTCAGGCTCCGAAGGGTCCAGAAAGGCATACGTGAAGAAGTTGAGTGGGAACACCGACCTGATATGGATAGGGACAAGAGAAAGTTTTATTTATAATAAATTATGCATTTTAGTAATATGTACAAATATTGGACGCAGTTTATGCGTCGAATTCTATGTTTGTCCAGCCATTTTCAGCATCTAACCCCTCCGCACCAGGCCCTAACATTGTCAAGCTTGTACCAGAGAAATTCGTCAAAGAAGGAATCAGATACTTCTCGCAGGCATCCCGGATATCATTTACTGTGACTGATCTAAGTGCATCCCTCCGTTTCTGCCTCATTTCGTTAGTTAGACCAAAGAAAAATTCGCTTTTGATCTCAGAGCTTGGACCAAATGGAGCATCAATCTTCTGAAAAACGCTCAGTTTTGCCTCCAAAAGATCATTGTCACTCCAGCTATTAGCATAAGCCCAGTCACCCGATTCTCTAAAGACAGAGATAGTATTCACAGGATTTGGATCTCGGTACGAATAAAATGCAAAAACCTCATCTAGTGCATTATAAGTCGCACCACCACCATATGCACCACCTTTTTCTCTAATCTCGCGATGTAGAAACTTATGGGTGAGAAGGTTTGAAAGAATTTGCAAACTTGCTCCATCTTTACTATCGTAAGAGGCACCTTTCAAGGCACCTGCAACATAGCTAACCTGGAATGGAAGTTGGAAAAGTGATTTGGATAGCTTCAAAGGGCTGCTTGTTATACTAAATGGAGCTGCGCCAGACGAATTATCAGAAGCTGTAGTCAACTTTGATGTGAAGTCATTTATCAGGTCTGAGCACCTCTCGGAAGCCCCTTCAGTTGGAGTGAAGACAAATCCTGCCTGAAAGCCAGATGGTGATGCTGCATAATTCCTCAATTCTTCTAGTTTTGGTACAAGCTTCTCTTTTATCTCTTCATCACTTAGAGATGCTAAACCTCTCATGAATTTGATCTGTTCTATTCCAGCAAGAATTTCTTCCAGTCGGCTCTTAGGAGAGATCGCTGCAGATGCATGCCTCATTGCGAAACTATGCCCGCTTTCTGAGAGCGAGTTCATAGCATTGGAGACAGACGATTGGATAAGAGGTTTTAATTTTTCCAAATTTGAAAATTGGGCCTTAAGCAAAAATTCGACAAAAAAATCAAAAATCTTACCAGTTTTCTCGTCTAGGCTTGCTCCTGTTAGGTGTAGGTTTACCGATGCATCAGGCTTAACAAAAATCGAAGAGCCTACTCCACCTGTGTCAAGTCTAATGAGGTTCTCAAGTTCTGACATAGACCTGTCCGTCGTTCCCACATTCGTCAGAGCTTCAGCAAAGAGCGGGACATACGGTAGCAACTCCTTAGGAACGAGCAGGGTCTTGAGGATATCAGTGTATGTTAGGTTCTGAGTCACAGTTTCCCTTTTGAAAACTGAAACTTCTGGCGAGCCCACAGAAGATTTTTCAATCTCAAAATTCCGGGATTGAGGAGATATGTCTTCCGTCTGCAAGCTAGGCAAAACAGAGACATCTTCAGGCCGCTGTTGAGAGTCTACTAACTTCACGCCTTGATCAAATATAGAATCCTTATCATTCTCGGTCAGCTTCGAAACACTTGATGCCAAACGCTCGGTCTCTTCGTTTCGGGTTTCTTCTTCGAAACCTTGAGAAGGTGCCATAGAGAATTCAAAGAATGGACTAGATACTATGTGCTCCCTAATCAGAGAACGAAATACATCTGGGTCCGATTCTATCTTTGTCTTGAAAGCGCTGAGAAGTGCCTTATTATCTAGAAGTTCTAATGGATCTGCTCCATTAAACACTCGTGGAAACAGCTTGTTAACCAATCCCAATCCATAATTCGCATCTATCTCTCTATCAGCGAGCTCAGCTTGGTTTAGGACTGCCTGCAACCTCTCGTGAGGGATGCCATTTTCCAATACATCTTCGAAAACTTTGAAAACTTTGTCATGGAATTCTGGGACACTCTCCTGGGACAGCCCCTCAAGCCCAATTGTGAAAATATTCTTCGAAGGAGAACTATCCAGCCCAGTATTGACAGTAAAATCAGTTCCAAGACCTGAATCAATCAGCGCCTTGTGAAATGGAGACGAGTGGCCCTCCATCAGAAGCAAATTGAGAACCTTCCATGTATAAGAACTAGTTGCATCGTTTGAGTCACCTACAATCCAAGACAATGACACTTTATGCTGCCTATTTTCATCGAACAGAGGATCAAATGGGCCATTGACCTGAACTACTCTATTGCTCGTGAGAGCAATAGGTTCCATAGTATTCTGTTTGATATCAGACATTCTGAAACGCTTCAGAGTCGATTCAATGGGCCCAAGAATATCGGGCAGAGTCATATCTCCGTACGAGAGACTGAAACTATTGGAAGGATGATAATGTGAGTCATGAAATGCTTTCAAATCATCATATTTCAAGCTGGTGATGTAAGCAGGGTCTCCCCCGCTGCTCTGTAGGCTTGGATAGATGCTCTCAAAATATTTAATGTAATAGAAATACGCAGGATTTGAGAGCTGTCCTTTCATTTCATTGTAAACAACGCCCTTGAATTCCAGTTGTGAAGATTTGTCATCCGAAATCTTATTCTCCAATCGCCACCCTTCTTGTCGAAAGTCTGCCTCTCTAAGTAAAGGATTATACACCGCATCAAGGTAGATACTTTGTAAATTTCTGAAATCAGTATGACTTGTTGTTGAAAAAGGGTAGAATGTATGATCTGGAGCCGTCATAGCATTCATGAAGTTAGCAAGAGACCTGGTCAGCATCTTAAAGAAGGGATCACGGACAGGGAATTTCTTGGAGCCGCATAGAGTACTATGCTCTAAGATATGAGGTAGACCGCACATATCTGGTGGGTTGGTCTTAAAGCCGATTGCAAAAACATTGTTATTATCATTTCGAGCGATGTGAAGGTGTCTGGCATTAGTGGGTTCATGCCTCAGATCAAAAGCCCTCAGTTTCAGCCAGGGTATATCCTTGATATTGTCTATCCTGAATTGGCCAACAGATTCACCTAATTTATAATGAGATGAACTCAGATCCATGTTTGAGAGCGCTCGTTCCGACAATAAGCTTGATCCACTGCTAAAACACCTTATGGCAGTGCGAGAAATCGATGCCTTGTCCATACCAACTCGCGACATACTCTGCCGCGATGCAGAATGCATGATATCACTTTATATGCAGCTCTTTCACTTGTAATACCTCGTTGGAGCTTTCAAACAATTGTAAGAGTGCAACCCAAATAAGCAGTCAGTATAATACTCGAAGCGCTGAAAATCTAATCGAGGGATTCTTGGGAAAGCGGCTGGAAAAAGTCAACACCGCTACCAAAAACTCCTGTTTACACGGACATTAATTCGCCTGAACCGAACTGCCTGCTTGGGGGCAGGATCCTTTACTCTATTCGGATTTTGAACCTAGATCAGCAAGACAGTGGAATTCAATTGATAGTTTTATCGAACTTACTTCGACCCTAGGAGGGGTTTTTCGGTCCATTTGTTAGAATATCTGATCGCCAGCATAAAGAGAAAGTTAACCCGACGACACCTCCAGTGTAACTTGTAAAACAAATAGCAAGTTCCTTCCTCCAGTAATGGAAAGTGATGGAGTGGCGCAGATCATCGCGGCTCTAGAGGTGATTCATCGCTCGTCTTCTACTAATGAGCAGAGACGTCAAGGCCAAGATGTAAGTTTACTTGTTATTCGGGATCGAGCGCAAACTTAATACTAATATTATACCTAGTTTTTGCAGAGCCTTAAAAAGGAGGATGATGCTCCATTGTGGGGATGGCAGCTGGCAAAGGCTGAGAGTAATAATCCTGCAGTTGTTCGACATTTTGGCTTAGCCCTATTGCAGCATTCTATACAGTACAACTTCATCGCGTACGACCATGCCCGGCGATCTGCTGTGCGTAACTGGGTTGTGGATCTGGCCACCTCAATAAAAATGGACGATCCTCACTATCTGAAGGAAAAAGTCGCCTTTCTATGGGTAGCTGTGGCTAAGCGTATCTGGGGCTTGCCGGCCTCGACTGAGCCTAGCACAGACTTACCAGACTCAGATGGCTGGGTTGAAATGGACATGATCCTACTCCAGATGTGGCGGAGTAATTCGGCTACGCGTGAATTGACCTTAAGCATATTTAGAACACTCTTCGAAGATTTGTATATTTTGGAAGACCCGATCGCGGCGAAGCGAAGTAGTGTCCTTACAGCCCAGTCGATTGAGATTGTGACCTCTGATGAGAGTTTGAAAGCAATATACGAAAGCAGAGTTGAAACTCTGAAGCAGCTGCGGTCAGATAATGAAGGGTGGCTGAATCGTTGGTCTGTGTTGTTAGGTGAGTGTCTAAGTACAGGACTGCGAGAACCTGAGTCTGAGGTCTTAGCTGTGAAAGTTCTTGAGACTTTAAAGACATGTTTATATTGGGTGTTCCCAATGGAAATACGGAATGCGAACTTGCTAGAGCACTTAAGTACCGCCTTGACCCTCGATAACGTTAAAGCTCAAACTCTCGCTGCGGACTGTCTTCATATTCTCTTCACGAGAAGTTTTTCAAATGATGACGATTTTCAGTCTATTGTCGGAGCTGTTTTCCTGAGCCCGGGGATGACTATATTGGGTCAAGTATATGCGTCTGTCAAAATCGATTTAGAAGACTTCGATGAGAAGAAATATGTATTCCTTAAAAAGCTGGTTGAGATGATTGTTGGTCTAGGTGAATATCTTAGCTCTAGTCGCCATAAACTGAATGACGAAGCAGATCTGGATGGTTATCTGAGACTGGTATTGAGTACGACACAGCACCCCAGCTTGATGGTATCAGGATTATCCCTGCAGTTTTGGTGTTCGATTCTGCGGGCAGAGAAGTTAGCTGACAGGCCTGAAACATCAAAAGTATTACCAGAGTTACTGGAAACTTGTGCACAGAGATGCCTTAAGTACGAGCTATTGAACGAGTCTCACGAAGCCAGGCACTATCTAGATATGGACTTTGACTCCATTCCTGAGTGTCATTTGTTTCTGGGAAACTACAGACGCTTTGTTGAAGATATTATTCGGCTAGTTGTTTGCCGCGTTCCAGCTGATTCCATGTTGTGGCTCAAATCAAGAATGGAATCATTTTTTGGATCTGGCATAGGTAGCCAGAGTCTGGGAAGAGCTAGGAAGTCGCAGAACTACAATGACCCAAGCTATGTGCTAGCATATTCCCAATTTACTATTGTGGAGGCTGCAATCAGGGGTGTTAGTAGATGGAGGGTTTGGTACAATAAACCGGACAAGAACGAAGTCTGGAGCAAAATATCAGCTATCATTCAGGAGTGGGCTGAGAAGCTACTCTCTATGAACATTGAGGATACTCTTTTGTCTAGGAAGCTTGTAGAGACCTTGGTTCAGTTCGCACCGCTGCTGAAAGAAGTGCTTCCTGTTATGTTCCTAGTATTGGAGAAAGTCCTTTCTGCATGTACTATCGATTACCCACAGGATGCCGATGATAATGAGCGCGAAGAAATAAGAGATTTGCGGACAAGCTGCGGGACTGAACTTAATAGACTTGCATATATGATTCCGGAAGCTTTGATGCAGATCTATGATGATCTGGAGCATGTAATTGGCGAAATTCTTTCATCTAACAAACTTAGCGATCATGAGGCTGTGGCCTTCAAGTCATTTTTGTTAGTTGTTTCTCAAAGAGCACATGTTCCTAACCAGGGAGATCGATTTTCTCTTATAGTTGATCCCGTGCTTGGTTCTTGGACTGACGAGGGAACTATGAAAGGTCTCATGCAGCTTCAATGGTTTATGGAGCGACTAGGGATTGCTCGAATCGCGGAGTATTTCCGTTCACGTGGTGTTACTGCGAATACCGATTTGCTGGCCACTGATATGGATAACGCAGGAAAGGAGCTGAAGGCGGAGCTAAAGAAGGCCTGGTCGGAACTCTTTCCTATACGAGCTACTAGAATATTCATTCAGTATACTATCGAGAAGCTGGATCATTCTTCACCGGAGTACCAGGCATTACTGAAGTTGTGGAAACCTCGAATACAGCCTATTCTACCCCATATTCTTCAACTGATAGCGCAAATCGAGGCTTATCATAACCCTGATAACTGGAGAGAACTTCCTGCAGAAGTACAGGCTTTTGTAAAATACAGCTGCACAGAGAGATTCTGGCAAGTTGGCGTATCAACTAAGACTAGAGACGAGTTCGTCGATGAAAATGTGAAGGCAATGCATACTTTGCGCGATTTTGCTGACTCGGTTGGGCATATCGTTCGATACACGCGTGAGTATGCCTTTCTGACGCTTGGCTCCATATCTCAACTGGAGGAGACTATGTACGAGATACCCGGAATGGCTACAAACCTATGGCTAGCTCTTGCAGGAGATTCGGCGGGTATAACATCTCATTCATGGCGTCATATGATCTCTCTTGTTTTGCGAAATGTTGTGAAGAACTGCCCTGTAGATCTGATCAGACCATTTATGACTGAATTTTTACCACCAGTGCTAAAGAAGCTGGACGAAGTATTGGTGGAGAAATGGGACAGGATATATCAGAATGGACTTCAGCTAGTGGGAAATGAGGATGATTCGGACTTGTCCGAGGAGATGATGGAAGAGCATTTGCTTAGGCAGTTGACTGCAATTGTAGATCGATTCCTGATTGATCTTGTGGGCCAGCTTGGTACAAAGCCTCCTGTACCAACCGAAAAGTCTGGCGATAGATCAATTGTTTTACAGGATACCGTTCTTAACAATAAGGAGGTCCTTGCACCCTTTTTGACACTCTGTACCCATATTATGACATTCAAGGACAATAGATGTAGTTTCAACTGCTGTCTGATATTGCGAAACATCCTGCCACTCATTTTGTTAGCTGATGATGAGGTGGACAATTTTCTGTGTGATAATATGATCAAGGCATGTCTCGAAGTTTTGGCTGACGAGTACTTTGCAGATGTCCACAATGAAGCTGGGTACATCATTACCACCGTATATACTTTACTTCGCAGCCGCAACATTAGGCCATACGAAGTTCTACAAAAGCTACTTCCGGAAGTTCCTTCAGAAGATATCACGAGTTTTGAAGTACGACTAGCGGCCCCCAAAACTTTGCGACAGCAGCGAGGTGTTTTTCTTGAGTTCTTATCCCTGGTGAAGGCAATGCCGGCAGGTGACGATTCCGATGAATCCCTACGTGAAGCTCAGCGGAAAAAGGCTGCCGAGCGTTCTGCAGGTAGCGAGAAAATGCGACAGTTGACTAAAAAAGCCGTTACAGGTGGGGATCTGATGGACTTTGATGGGTTAGACAATGCCACGATCTCAAATCTGTATGGATCGTCTTAGATGAAAGTGTTGTCTTGATTCAATTAAGCTCTCCGCACATTAGTAACGTTGAGCACCCTATAAGAATTTAGTGGGCGTATATAATTAAAATTTGAAAACTGAGATGGTAATCGATTCTATATAGCAAAGCTTTTTACTACCATACATCTTCTTGGTATACATTCTGTGTCTTCATTTGCTTCACGATTGCTTCAGCCTCTGTAAGGGGTATTCCACGCTCTTTGCTGATAAGTCTAGTAAGAGTATTTTGAACATCGCGAGCCATTCGCATCGCATCTCCACAGACGTAAAAGAATGCCCCCAGCTTCAACAGCTTGTTGACTAGGTCCGCATTTTCCTCCAACCTGTGTTGGACATAGACCTTCTCGGGGCCCTCTCTGCTGAAAGCAGTATATATTTTCAAGAAGTTAGTACCGTCATACGTCTCATTGACCTCATTGCCAGACGCAGATTCATTTGTAAATTGAGACCATTCATCAGAGTAAAGATTGTCCTCTGTTCGCTTCCTGGATCCAAAAAAAAGTAAGGCTCGACCCACTGGCACACCAGATCTTGCCTGAGCCGCTCTTTCATGAATAAACCCTCTAAATGGAGCAACACCAGTTCCTGGGCCAATCATGATAATAGGCTTCTGTGAATTGGAGGGCAGCTTAAAATTGGAATGGCGTACGTGAATTGGTGCTCTATAACCTTTCCCATCCACATATTTACTTCGCGGGCCAGAGATATTGTAAGTTGGGGCCTTCTTTTCATCCTCAGAGTTAAGAGCACGTTTCAGATGGTATATATAGTTTGTTGCCACCCCTTTGAGTACATGATCGGCATTCTCAGGCTGAACAGACTCCACCACTGCTGTAATCGAGATGATATCACGATTTACCAGTGACGAAGAAGAGATGGAGTAATATCGAGGCTGTAAATGCTGTAAGCTCTCGATCAAGAACGAGAAAGGAACTCTGTTCCATACTTGGCCATTAGATATCTTTGAAAGTAATCTTGCGGTATTAAGATAGTGATGAGTTACCTCCTTGGAGAACAATTGCTTATCTGAGCCTAATCTCAAAGCTTCTTGTTTGGCCTCCTCAGATGGAGCAAATGGAGCAATGGCCGACAGCAATTGACGAGAGACTGTTCCATTAATTTCCAGATAATATCTTACAATAGTATCATATGTGGTAGGCACCGGGAATGGTACTTTAGCTGTAGGATCCAGTGCCTTCACATTCGCCACGTTATTAGCTTTTGTCTCAAGGCCAAAGATATTCAGGAATCTCGCGACCTCTTCGTCGGAATTCTGAGTCCAGAATGCCAGGTGATCGCCTGTAGTATATCTAATCCCACTATCTGATATATCAAATTCCAGGTGAATGCAGTTGCGCGTTCCTTCGCCGAATAGCTCTCGGGAATCGACTACCTTGGCTAAGAAAGGGTTCGACGAATTGAAAGGACGCTTTGGTTCTCCTGCCAGGTAGTTTTTGTTAGCTTCACCGACAAATACATCATCCTGTGTAGGTGACGAATCAGTCAAATCCGAAACCTCTAGAGCGGGCTCATAAACCGCTTCATGCTCCTCCAGTGCCCGCTCAGACTGCCAAACAGAAAACATTTCGTCTTTCCAGGCCAAGTAATCCTCTTCCATGGTTCCATTACCGTCGTCTCCTTCACCGTACGCACCAATTCTATGAGCCCCCAGCTTTTGCAGGGCCGAATCAAGACCCCTGCCCGTTGCGTTAAAATACTCGTAGGTGTTGTTACCCAATCCGAATATAACATAGTTCAAATTCTTTAAGGGCAAAGAATCTACGTCTCCATCATGAGAAAAGGTCACATCAGGAGACGTGATGTACTCATAGAACTGGACGGCATTATCTGTTGGCTCGCCCTCGCCATACGTGGCCATCACGAAGCACGCGACCTTGTCCTCAGGAAATGTATCCAGGGTCTCATAATCATACTCCTCTAGGTCAGCAGACATCGTTTTCAGGCCAAATCTGGAAGAAGCTTCTTTTGCGAGTCGCGAGGCATAATCCTCGGCAGTTCCAGTCTGAGATCCATAAAAGACTACCACGTTTTTATCATTTGTAGCAAGCTTTTCTATGATATTTCTAGATGAATCGTCTCCCACAGTTTCTTTCCCGGCTCCAGGATAGTCCACCGTGTCCACACCCCATAGTGACCCTTTTGTAAAGTAGAGTATAGTCGCCAAGAGGATAACTGCGAGAACAGTCAGATCAAGTGAATCCACAGCCATCGCTAGAGCTTTTACAGGAGCAAATAGTGATATTTACTCTAAAAACAAAATCAACAACAAGTGGAAGCAAATAGTCTCTCAAATCAGGCGCGCAGTTTCAGAATAATAAGACTGATATAAGGAAATCAGCCTAGACGAAATCTCTCGCTGACTCGGACGTTGGGTGATATTACGAACCGAGTGGGACACGTCCAAACGAGGAACACGACTCGAAGCCAAAATCCTAAGCTGAACTAACAAACAGGAGATCTTACGAGTATATTGAAGATTCCCTGGAAGGCACCGTTTACAGTCGCTATATGTCATGCAATATATCACATATATAATACTTGTTCCTAGCTATCTAGTCGCATCTCCCGGTAACAGCAGCTCCTGATCAGCCGTTCTGGGACGGGCTGTCCGCAGGGCGCTATATTTTTCATGTGAATTTTCGACAAACCCTAAAGAATATATCATAACTGCGGGGGGTATTATGGGATGGACTTAGGCTGGGAGTTCGTTGTGGCACATCACCGTACTGTACTGCTGCATATGGAACGCTAAACGCTGCGGGCACCCCGACGTCGTACCGTTCATTACCGCGTGAAACCTAATTGGCCTGCTGCGGTGAATCGAGATTTTGGATTCGCGATGCAGAACCGGCGCCATATCTGCCTGTGATTTCGCGGAAGGCTGTTTGTTGACGAGAAGTCTTGCTTGACAGCGATGATTTATCGTTGATAGTCAGCTATTGGTTTTCCACCAGGGCGTGCCCTAACCTACCCGTGACTTCGACAGTAGTAGTGTGCGATTTAGAGAAAGCTTTATTGAAGTATGGGGTTGAATCTGGAAGAGATCAGAGACTCTCTTGTGGAGATTGCCAGTACAGCAGGGAAGCTTATTCGAGAAAAGAGTGGCAAGGTGACTTTCGATGACAAGAAAAACGGTGTTGATCTGGTAACGGAGGTCGACAAGGCAGTCGAGGATCTTGTGTCGACCACATTGAAGAGCAGATATCCCGACTACGAATTCATTGGAGAGGAGACCTATGTACCTGGCAAGACTGTACTTGGAGAAGGTCCAACATTTATTGTGGATCCGATTGATGGTACTACTAACTTCATTCACTTCTTCCCGCATTCCTGCATCTCGCTTGGTTTTGCGGTGAACAAGAGAGCTGTCGTTGGTGTCATATATAACCCTTTTCTCGATCAATTGTACACGGGCATTAAAGGAAAAGGATCATTCCTGAACGGAGAGAGACTTCCATTAAGGCCTGGATCGGCCTTGAAACTGCAAGGTGCATTGATCGGTCTCGAATGGGGAGCAGACAGAACTGGTAACAACTACGCAGTTAAGATGGACACCTTCAGAGCTTTGGCTGCAGATGAGAAGGATGCTGGTGCCTTTGCTCATGGTATCCGCAGTCTTGGGTCGGCGGCGCTCAATCTAGGCAACGTCGCGGCTGGTACGTTGGACTGCTACTGGGAAGGTGGATGCTGGCCTTGGGATGTATGCGCCGGCTGGATTATTCTAGAAGAGGCTGGAGGTATTGTAGTCGGTGGCAATGCTGGAGACTGGGATCCCAAGCTTGATGGCAGAATTTACCTAGCTGTGAGGGGCGGCGATGGACAAAAGAAGTTCGTTGAAGAGTTTTGGGGCCATGTGAAGGGCACTCTCGACTATTAGCTAGACATAAAAACAATATTGTACACGGGTTATAGTTATATACATCCAGCAAGGAGTCACTCGCACTTTTTTGAACTATTAACTACGAGTAAGCGCAACATCTAGCGGTAATCTAAACGACACGCAGAACATTGTCTTAGTCGGCGCAACTTTTCTGACGTTATGGAAAGCTAGCTCAGAAACACTGACCTCGTATTTCAAGGCGCTAGAGATTCTTACGCTGAGAGCTTCGAAAATCTCCTCGTCCTTTGGCTCAGGCAGTAAGGGATCAGACTTGTGAAAACAATGGACATGAATGAAAGGCATATCCATAGATGTGATCTCAGCACCGCCAAAAGTCGCAGTTTGCAAATCTGGGTCAGCATAAATCCCTATGAAGCCATCCAAAAATGTGATTGCGCTATCAGGAAGATTCATCACATAATGGTTAAACCTCTTGGGGGCAGCAAACTTTTCAGAAACAACGGGCTTACTTCGAGAGAATCTTCGCGGGAGGAGCTCCAATACCGGATTCTGCCGAGCAAACTCAGCCAGCTTACGCGAAGAGTTTTTGATAAACGTCCTTCCATCGTCATTGAATGGAAATGTAAAATTTGAGACCTTGTTCAATAATATGTTTTTTTGCAAAGACGCGAAACTGTAGGGATTAAGATCGTTTGCTAATACTAGAACGCCTTTTCGTCCGGCTGGCACAGCAAACGGTCCAACCCCAGCAAAGACGTCACATACAGCCTCTCCTGGCTTAAACTGCTGCACCAGTCTGTCGTGCTCGGTGCTCAGCCTCGAGTTCCAATAGACCTTTCTGAAATCAAACTGGAAACGGCATCCTGACTCATTCTGCTCGACTTCAAAATCCTCTTCGCCGGCAAGAACCTCCATGTCAAAGGTTCGAAATACCGTATCGATTGAATCTAACTTATTAACAACTGTGCGTACTTTAGGGTTCTTATCAAGTATCAATTGTCCAATCAGATATTTATATGGCAGATACCACTCCCGTATATTCATGTGCGCAATATGTCCGACGGCAGTGAATCCAGTAGGAATCTCTTCTTGTAGATCCTCAGGGAGAATCGCGGCCAGGATCTCTTCAGCCTTCCAATAGTCATAGCCTATAGTTAAGCAATACGGCATAAATTTCGCACCAGCCTGTGTCAGTAGCTCTATCGTATCCTTAGACAACTTGCTAGTAGCCTCGACAGGGTCCTTTATATCGTGTCGTAGTAGAACGCCCTTAGAAGCTATGTTCCCATTATCCAGTCGTACTATACGATCTATACCTTCTAGCTGCAGTAAATCTTGTTTGCAATATTTATTCAATCTTGTGATAAATGTTGGATCCTCAAGTTTGGCCACAACGATTGGAACTTCTCTCTTAAAGAAACTCGGATCCAATACCTTCATATCCCGATTTACAGGGGGAAGAATATCCCGAGTAAATTCCACGAATCCCTGGGTATTCTTCATTCCTAGTCTCGCCACAGGTGCGATCTTGGAGCTTAATGACATAAATCGACAAATTAATCGATAAATTTCACTTTAGACAGACGCATATGCGGGCTTTTTCTCTGGATCGTCACTAACTAGAACATCAAAAAATCCTGCCGCCGCTGGGCTTATCACTTACATGGCCGTCATAAGTATAACAAGACCTCATAGGTCTCTAAAAGAACATGAAACGGAGCATATTCAATTCAGTGATGCTGAATCAGACTCGGATTCTTCAATGAGGGATGTTGAGGAAGATAGTTTCAGCACCTTAGGTTTAGTCACTCCTGGAGAACTCGTTACCGAGGACACAGTATGGATGCGAGGGCATGGCACATATGCGCAAAAGGATCGAACCTATTCTTCGGTCGCTGGTAGTATCACACGGGTCAACAAGCTCTTAAGTGTTAAGCCTTTGAGAGGACGGTACGTTCCAGTTATCGGAGATCATGTAGTAGGGCGCATAACGGAGGTTGGTAATAAGAGATGGAAGGTCGATATAGGCGCTAGTCAAGATGCCGTGCTACTTCTTGGGTCTGTTAATCTGCCTGGAGGTGTGCTACGGAGAAAGTCGGAAAGCGATGAACTACAGATGCGACAGTTTCTCAAAGAAGGTGATCTTTTGAATGCCGAAGTTCAGGGCCTATTTTCAGACGGAGGGGCTTCTCTGCATACCAGATCACTAAGGTATGGAAAATTGAGAAATGGATTTTTCCTTTCCGTCCCGTCTTCTCTAGTTATCAGACTCAGAACCCATCTCTATCGACTGCCAGGTGGGGTGGACATGATTTTGGGTATTAATGGCTATATCTGGCTTAGCAAGAGTACTAAAGAGACTGCTGATGTCTCAATAACACGATTGGAAGAAGAAGCTGGCTTGGAGATATATAGTGACGTCAATGAGGATATACCGCTATCGACCAGAGAGAACATTGCACGATACGCAAACTGCATCCATGCACTAGTATTTAAGGAGGTTGGAATTAGCGATAGCCGTCTTATTTCTGCCTATGAGGCCAGTTTGGTCTATTCGAGCGCTGGTGACCTCGTCGATAATGACGTGAAGGCTGCTCTTGCCCATGAAGCGATATCTAGCGATGCAAAGTGATAACCAGAATATCTCCTGGGTCGGTTATTAATGATAATATATGTACATTATTTACAGGTTTTTTGTAGGTGTGGATGTTGGTCTCAGCACATAGAAATAGAGTGTACCGAACTGATGTCTGCTCTCTTTTACTATTTCCAGGCCACTTTTGGCGATGATATCAGCAATATCAAGATTCCAGCGGCAACCCCACTCGCGCATTCTTGCCTCTGCTCGATCGTCCAATCTCTTGTTCATGCTATCGTACGACGACTTCCCATGTTCTAGTAGTACTATCTGCCCATCAGGGCGCAATATTTGTTTGAAATTAAGCAGTGCTTGCAGCGGATCGTCGTGTGAGCACAGGCCAAAAGTTTCAAATATTGTATCAAACTTCTGGCCCGAATTCGAAGATATGGCGACAAGATCTTCTGCTTTTCCTTGGACATACTGGACATCGTCATATTCAGGGTACCGCCGCTCAAACTTTTCTTTTATCACTTCAAGCATCTTAAGAGAAGGATCCAGAAATGTTATTGACGAGACTTTATCACGCTTTAAGTATCTCAGATTCCTTCCCGTCCCACATGAAACCTCGAGGACGTCCCCTTGCACTTCCTTCATAGCCTTCCGGCGGAACCACCAGATATGCGAAACCAATTCTTCCATTCGGATCATTCTATCGTATTCCTCTGCTATATCTTCGTATATCTCTGTAGGAGAACGCGCCGGCTGGGGAATAGACTCTGATTTTTGCTCTAGTGTTTCTAAGTTTTCATTCGGGTTCTTGTATGGGTTGGCCTTCCCTGTAGCCTTGTACTTTGTCTCACTGAGATATCTGAAACTTGCCACAGCTGTAGACACATATAATATAATCAGTACTGCTGTGCTCGTACGTCTAAACGTAGGATCCTGGTTCAAGTGGATCCATCTGTCATTCATTCGCCTGTACCACGGTCTAAATACCGGATCTGCACCACGAGGTGGTCGAACACCACCTTTATTGCTTATAAACCTCGGCAATGTCCGTAATCCGAGACCACTGAGACAATGCTTTCGCAAGGTCGCCCTATACATAGCTGGAGTGCGCGCTGCTTAAGTGGGCAGCGTCTGTGAGATCGTGAAGACCCCGTATTTCTCAGACCTTTGGCGAAGTTCGAGGACTGGGAAATTTGTCACTTCGAGCCAGCCTTCTGAAAGTTTTGCGAAATTTAGGCATTCCAACAGTTGTTTCACACGTAGTTCAACTTGAGAATTGGGCACTGTATTATATAGAAAAAATGTCACTCTCGGACGTACGACTTTTTGTGCGACCTGTGTCTTCGGATGGTATGTTGATTGTTTGAACGCGTTCGGGCTCAATTGCTGATATATTTCTTTTTAGTTGAGCAACAAGAGGTGGAGGACTTATTTGCTAAGTTCGGCGAACTGGAGGAAGTGAAAATGATGAAGGGGTACTGCTTTGTTGAATTCAAAACTAGCGATGATGCTAAGGCTGCTTGTGATGAAGTGAATGGGACTGATTTCAGAGGAGAGGCTGTTTCCGTTGAGTTTGCGAAGGTCAGGCCTCCTCGAAGGGACGATTACGAGCGCCGTGACCGGTTCGAGGATCGAGCGCCACGACGTGGCACTGGTGGACCTTCGTATCGTGTTTCTATCAGTAACTTATCTGGCTCCACCTCGTGGCAGGATCTGAAGGACTTTGCTCGAACTGCCGATGTTGAAGTCCAATATTCTGATGTTTCAAGAAGACGGGACGGCACTGGAGTGCTAGACTTCTATTCCCGAGACGACATGGACCGGGCCATTGGACGACTTGACGGCACTGAATTCCAGGGAGGAGTCGTTACGTTGAAAGAAGACACCCGCCCTCCTCCTCCTAGGTTCAGAGACGACTTCCGAGGCCGCGGTAGGGGTGGTCGAGACTTCTACGGTGGTGGTCGCGGCGGCGGCCGTTATGATGATCGCAGAGGTGGTAGAGGTGGTCGATATGACGACAGAAGGGGAGGTGGTAGAGACTACGATCGCTATGACCGTCGAAGGGACTATGACAGAGAAGAGCGCTACGACGACCGCCGTGACGATCGACGAGACAGGGATTACGATAGGGACGACAGGCGAGGAGAAGACCGTTTCGAGGAGAGGGAGAGAGATGATGAGCGCCGTTCGCGTTCCCCGCCTCCTCGTCGAGATGAAGACCGTCGATCCAGGTCGCCAGTTGCCCGACGATATTCGGATGACGCTCCTGCAGGGAACGATCACTCCAATGGAGCAGCAGCGGGTGATGCTGAAGGGTCGTGGTGATCATTTTTTGTAAGTATATTTGCAAAAAGCCTTTGGTTGGTTATTTTGACCTACTCTTTTAGTATTGCTCCCCTGTTTATACCGCAGACGGTGGATTTTTAATGCTGGAGAAGAAAATTGTTAGAAAAAAGAAAATATTTTGCTGTTTGATATTGTATACATGTATTAGGATCCGTTTTCTACCGTATTACTATGATTTGAGGCTAGTCTCGTTGCATAACTGGCCTATGGATATAATCACCAATTATCTCGCCAATTCTACTCTATGCGGAAATATAGTCTACCTTTATTCGAATACTGGAATATGCGAGCCGTCGTCTGTACTTTCGAGTTCTGAGGAATACTTGGAATTGGTGGTACTGGCAGTATTCTTGCCGTATATCATATAGAGACACAGCGCAAGGGCGGCCACGTTAACGCATGACGATATCACGAATGCGGATGAATAGCATGCAGAACCAAGGTAGCAGACATGATCTGTGTCTCCGTGTACGGAATTGGCGTCGTATATCTTTCCGAACAGCAGATTAAGGATGTACGCAGAGAAAACCGGACAGGCAGCAACCCAGCCCCAATTCTGTGCATAGTGCTTCATACCAAACTCCTCACTCACGATACTCGGATATACCCCGTATACCAGACCATAAGAGGACCCAATGCTTATTGATACAACCCACATGTGAGACTCGTCCGTTATTCTTGTTGCCAGGACTTGGCCGACAAGACCTAGTACCATTGCAAAGCTTACAATCCATAACCGCTGAAACCCATGCCTGACAATGAAATCTGATACAGATCCACTTATGAGCCTGCAGCAGAAGTTGCACAGGGAAATCAATGCAACCTGCAGTGCCTGTAAAGCCTGGACCGACGCAGGAGAATAATGTGCATTATTGTGATGTGCAAGAGCACGTATACAGTATCCCACGGAATAAATATACATTTGACCCGTTCCTGCGATTAGTCCAATCAAGAAAAAATGCTCCCAGTATTCCTTCCTGTATATTAGTTTCCACCCTACATCCTCCTCGTGCTTTCTCTCGTTATCCCCTTCGTCAATATATTCTTCTACGTCCTCCTCATTCTCGAGCTTCGGACTTGAATCTGCCAGCTGTGATGATTCTGAATCAGCCAGCAATCGCTCGCCAACCGAACTATAGCTAGGTCCGCCTCCGAGACTGGACAAGGACGATCTTGCCGAAGCAATTTCGACCGAAACGTCATGCTTTTTCAGCGTGTGTACCTTAACGAAGGGGATACTAAGGAGAGTCAGTCCAGTTGTTAACAAAGTCAAGAGTTCCAAAAATCCGCCAGTATCTCCAGGAAATGCCAGTCCTGCTAACGACGAGAACACAAAGGCACATAACCCAAAGGCAGACAAAGGGAAAGACGTGGCAGTCCCTCTTGAAGCAGGGAAATTCTGGGCTGCGGTTTTAATAGCGGTGCTGAATACTAGCGTACTTCCAAACCCCGCGACCATGTATGCTAAGCATAATAGTGGCAGAAACTTGAACGATCGCTCGAAACATTGATATAATGATCCATAGCCGCAGAATATTAACAGCGTCCCAACCCACATAGGAATCCGGGGCCCATATTTGTCGATAATCATACCTGCAACGGCAGCAAACAATGACACTCCTATCGTACCCATCATACCTATCAGTGACGATTCAGTAGCTGTCAGACCTAGTCTATCAGCAAACTGTGTGGAATAGGCAGAATATACGTAGATAGTTCCGCACCCTAGACTTGCTGTAAAGCAGGCTGCTACAGCGCTTACGCGCTTCGTCCTCAGGTCAAACGTCAATCCGGTTATCATGCCGTCAGCCTTACTTGAAAAACGGCTAAACCAAAAGCTCATGCACTGCGGGAAATAATCAGGGTCTAACCAGCCTTTATAATCAGATTACAAGAAAACTCCAGTAAATCGTTTTTACGAGATTATGAAATGACGTGCAGCGTTCTGCAAATGTTGTTGGAAATTCAATATAAAGCCCCCAAAGCGACAAGACTGTCAGTCAAGGACGTAGATAGTCGCTCAAATCGGTGTCCGCAGGTATCGCCCACGACTGCGGTGTCCGTCAACATTACTACTGTGGATAACCAGCCAGAAATTGAGTGTTTAGAAGACAATACTTGTGCGATCTGATGGATTCAAAGTGAAATTTACAGAGTTCAACCTTGCATGCTAGAGATATGTACAAACGAAAACATTGTAGGATATGCTAGAAAGACTTAGGTACGTTAAAAACCCATATAGTTACTACTTTTTCTGCTGCTTCTGCTGCTTCTGCTTCTGCTTCTGCTTCTTCTTGTCTTTTTTGCGAAGCCCTGACATTCCATTCTTGACGACATCTGTATATGACAGCCAGAACTCATCGAGCTGGTCAGGGGTCACTATCGTGGAGAGCTTTACTTTCAGCTTCTTGTCGCTGTTACCATCTGTGGCTCGGAATAGCAATCGGTATGGCTCTTCCGAGGCAAGTGTATCGTTGACGCCTTCAGCCTGTTCTTGTGTCACTAGGGTTCTCATTAGACCTAGGTCATTATTTCATAGCGGGCAGCCAATAAACATACATCTTTTTTGGTGGAGGAAGACAGATCCGTGATCTTCGCTGCTTTTGAATAGTTCTTCCAGTCGTTTGAGGAACTATTACCGTTAGTAAATATATTCCTCAGCAGTACTCACACTGTTTACAAACCTGCTGGTTAGAGAGTGGCTCTCGCATGGTCGTGCGACTTGCTAGTAACTTTTTGAGAAGTTTATGATAGTCGTTCTGTAGACGCTGTGGAAATTACTAGTGATTCCATCGGCCGCCGGCTGCCCAACTATGCAACTATACCAACTTACCACTGTTTGATCGCGCCCTAATATTACTACGTATCAAAACAATTGCTACATCATAGTACCCATAGTATCTATTCATTTTCACCATCCGTATCATCGGCTGTTTCGACCACAACACTGCCATTTGGCCATAATGTAGCCTCTTGACGAATAGAAACTTCACGCGACGCACTAACCTCTTTCCGTGGCATGGGACTGATAAGTTGAAAGGCATATCTGTGCCTGTATCCAATTGGTTCAGATGCGGGTATAAATGAAGAGCCGTCTTTTATTAGATCATAGCATTCCACAAATGCGTAAATGTCATCCAGCGTATCGTCGCCACTAAATTTCTGAACAACCCGCTCTCCAGACAGCAGACGCAGACTGAGTCGAGCTGACTGTTCTGCTTCAAAAGAGCGGCTGAGCTTCTTTTGCATATCAACAGCCCTCCATCGCTTCCACTGATCAGCTTTCTCTTCAGCTAGGCGTTGCTTTTCCTGTTCTTCGAGCCGCATCTGATCAGCTCGTTCCTTTGCTATTCTTTCCTGTTCCTGTTCCGCCTGCTTTCGTTCTTCCTCTTCTCTGGCGAGCCTCTCTCTTTCTCTGTCGGCAGCCAAGCTACGTTCATAGGCAGAGTCCTGCTGCTGACGCAGCTGCTGTGACATCTCTCTCTCCTGCTTGTCAAGAACAAGCGAAAGAATCTTGGGGGAATGAGCTTCCATCTTTTCCTCGATTGTTGTTATAAACTCGTTAGCATCAACTGGACCTTGAAGCTTCAATATCACAGACATCACCAATATGGCAGATGTAGGTGTTCGTGGGCTAGGCGCAATCAAGGCTGAAAAGGGAAATTTAGATACTTCAAGACCATTTGCCACCTGGTAAGCCTCGGATTCCTGCACATTTCCTGCCCAGAATATAATATCCTCTCGCTTTAGTAACTCAACAACTTGGGGATTCGTTAATACTTTCCTGTTAAACTCTGCAGTCAAGTCATGTTCATCACTTTGGAGCGAGATAACCAAATACTTCAATTCGGATTTGGCTCTATCCAGAGCCTCGGTATAGCCACCTTCGAAGAAAGGCAAGGACGAAGTTCCATATACCTCTTCGAAAGATCGTACAAATCTGGCGGCCACGCTTTTCGGATCGATGCTGTCAGAAACAGCCCGGGTAGCTGTTCTATTGGCTGGATAGTAGCCCGTTAGCCTTGGAAAGAACGGAAAGAGCCAAGATAGAAAATATAATAATGTATTGAACAGCTTGTAGCCGATGTTGAAAGGCGCTAGTAGAACAGTCTGAATAATTGAAACCCCGTTACCTGCCCGTGCTGCATAGACTGGAGGAGTTGACGAAACCCGCGGTGCCAGATTTTGGGTAAGAGGTTCCGAGTTCAATTCCTCATATAAAGAAGTTGCTTCAGAAGCCCTTGCTGGAGGTGCAGCTGGAGGAGCTGGACTATTGCTTCCACCCTCAAAATGGAGTTGTACAGCCAACTGTTCTGTGTTAGCAGGCCGTTATAATGCGTGATATCACCAGAAGCTCTTACCTCAACATTCCAGCCGGCGGATTGAAGTAACCTGATAGCCAAGCTGTGATCCTCTTGCCAGTCCGTAATATCTATGAAGCTCTGATATACGCCTCTCTGTTCATCGGACAGATCATCCACATCAGTCATTATCTAGATGGCTATAGTGGCGGTCCTATCAGCTCAACTAGCAGGCTGTGTGGGAAGAAGTGACGAGTGTGTGATGTATACAGTCTTCACAAACTTGAAGTTCGCCGCATCTTATGTTCCGCAGCATCGCGGCAGCAATTATCTGAGCGAAGAGAGCAGGATATAACTGCTATTTTCTGACAAAAATCTGAAATGATGCTATGGAACTGCTAAATAAACTGAACGACAGTATTCTATAATCGAAGTGTCTGTGATTTAAAGTAGGCGTGCATGGCCTCAGCGATTCCATCCGGAAGAGCATAAATTGGATGAATTGGAAGAACTAGATTCTCCGAATTTATAGCATTCGTTTTAAATAGTTCAAAAGACCAATTGAACGCATATCCTCCTGAGACGTCCACTGTTGTATAGGTATGGTAATGATACAGATATTGGGCACCTGCCATACCACAGAGCACATAATTAGAATGGTATGAGTCTGAGGGTTTCCCAGGTTTGTCACGCAAACCTCCATGGGGATCCTGGCAGCACACAAGGGCATAGTTCAGTAATCCCTTTCTGTCCCAAAGTCCGCTATCTGATGAGTTGTCATAGCGTTCCAGAACGTTATCAATGATAGCCCAACAACCTCCTACCCAATGGCTGTAGCAGCCATCCACCAGTTTATTGGTTCGACCTGAAAACCCCTTTTCGACACTTGTTTGTCTGGCGCTGAGCCATTTAACAAACCTGTCAACATTCAGGTACTTAGGAATTATTTCACTTGGCGGCCCAAGAATACACAAACCGGCCAATGCGCAAAATGCATACCCGCCGTGCGCCTCGGCCCTTGGATCGTTACCAATTCCACCCTCATATGTTTGACATGAACTGAAATACTCAGCGGTGCCTTTTATAAGCTCTGGAGTAAGCATATTAAGGAGTGATGCGACAACCAACGCACAATAGCTAGATCTTGGGTCAGCTTCGCCGTTGAGAGTCATTCTGAACGAACCGTCCGGCTGCTTCAGCGAGAGTATAAACCTATAGTATGAAGGTCTGTCGATCTTGGACCATGAATCGAGATCACCGCCAATAGCTAAGGCATTGATGCCAGCGTACGTTGGTGCCAGATGTGGTATCTGCAGATTTCCTCCTCCAATACCCCCGCCAGGGAACTCACATGACATGATAGTATCCACGATAGCTTCTTTAAGATCCCCTATGTCGTCCCCTAGCAGAACCAATCCATTTACCGACCAGTAGACCAACCAAGGTTTTGAGGCGTCCAGAACCTTGAACCCACGATGTAGAGGTTTAAGCATTTCTCGCAGGTAAGAGATATGAGCCTTCCTCTTCAATTTATTATCAGCGTCGCTCGCTGTTTCGAAACTTCGCAAGCATAGCTTCTCCGTGTCAGCTTGATGTACAGAGGTTTCCGTAATCAAGCTATCTTGCACTACGCACCTTTCATTCGGAAATACTACCATCGATGGCATTACAGTTCCGCCTCCTTCTCTTTTGAGATATTTAGCGCTGTATAGACTTGCCTCTCTGTGAAACCGGCCATTCATACAAATTTATGTGCGGAGGGTTGTGTTCTTACTTCGCATTGTTGCCGCCCAAACAGGCAAAGAGATGGCAGGTAGGTATCCCAACATTAACTCGTGCCGGCTTCGTACTCAACCTGATTCAAGACTCATGGACGGTCTGAATTTGAAGGGCACATTCGCAATAACATTCTCGTCAAGCATTTCTTTAAGTGGGGATTTTCAAAATCACGTCTCGCGGCAGTGTTTTTCGTGTTCTCAACATATATGTCATCAGATCAGATTATAGACATGTCCTTCGAAAATGAGCCATTATAGGATTCGTGCACAAGTGAGTAGTCAGTATATTTGTTTGATTCGTGACTCACTGAAAACTGACTTTTGACATCTAGACGAACTTGCTGCATGGACTTTATCTCCATTCTCGAGGAGAAAACAAGGATGCGAAACAATATTTGAAAGAAGCGTGCCATATATACGGAATTTCTATGGAATTGGCCAACATTGAGGCTGACGAAAAGTCTTTTCTGATTAAAAAGCTTTCCGAATGTTTAAATATATATGACTGCATTCGCGACGGCAAATCGGCACTCTCATTGTCGCTGAGACTAGTATATATCAGTAGCGGTATTGAGCCATATCTGTTCTATCCCTGGCACGACGATCCGATTCTGGAAGAGTTTAACTACGCTCCTGAAATGGGACTTTTTGAAGATCCAGACTCAAAGCTGAGTCTTCCTTCTAGGCACACTTCGCAGTTTCGAGGATGGAAACGGTCGTTGAGTATTCTTGGTTCTAATGTGTCAATGTCGTTAGATATGGGAAAGCTGCTTCAGAATTCACTTCAGGACTGCTCAGTTGTGGCAGCACTTACTGCTATTGGCGCGCTAGAGAGTAGGTCAGGCAGAACTATCCTTTCGAAAATCATATTTCCCGCTAAGGATGGCCTTCCTGTGTTGTCGCCTTCTGGGCGATATATTGTGAAGTTAAACATAAATGGCGTATGGCGCAGAGTTGAAATAGATGACTACTTGCCTGACTACGGGGAGCGCCAAATGTTCATTCACTCGACGACAAATTCCCTTCTCCCGGTTCTGCTTGAAAAGGCCTATTTGAAAACTATGGGCGGCTTTGATTTTCCAGGTTCCCATGCTGCTGGCGATATCTTTGTGTTTACATCTTGGATACCGGAATATATTTCACTCACTTCATATCTAGAACAGCCAGGAAACACTCATGAAAGACTCTGGGAACGCTTGGCATCTGGTTGGTCAAATGGCGATCTAATGATTTGTATAGGAACTGGAACTGGGATTGCACAGGATTCGAGCTTAGTGCCAAATCACGATTATACTATTGTTGACTTAGTAAAAGAAAATAGCATGCTTTTGGTTCAAAATCCTTGGCGAAACTCAGAAACAGACGGTTCCTTCTGGATAGACATTGAATCTCTTTTTTCAAAATTTTCATATTTGTATTTGAATTGGAATCCGTCGCTGTATTCCTTTCATGAAAAGGCGCACTTTCTTTGGAGTTCAGATTCAATGCGATACTCTGTTGGATCTCGCTGTATTATCTCTAATCCGCAATATATTGTTTCAAACGATCGGAAAGATTCAGCTATGTGTCACTTGCAATTGGTACGCCACGTAGGAGGTCATGGGGAGAATGTAGAAGCATTTTTCAATTTAGCAGTTTATGAGTCTTCAGAGAGACTTTATACTTCTGATGAGCGTCATTTGGTTGCTAGCGGCACTGGAATGAATACACAGTATCAGACACTCCGATTTAGCATGCCTGGTAACTCAAAGTACTCTGTTGTGATTTTATGCGATGATCAGATGTTGAAGGAAACGATCAATACCATGAGATTTACATTGTCACTTTATTCCACCAACCCGGTGATTCTCTCCAAATCCAAGGAAGAGCTGGAGTATGTCGTTAAAACAAGTGGGCGCTGGGTTCCTGGTGAAACAGCGGGTGGAAGCTGGTCAAGCCCTACCTATACGTCGAATCCACAGTACCAACTCAAAGTGGCTGGAAAGTGTCGAATCATGAAGGTGCTCTTAACAACTGATTGTTCTAATCCAATAAATATACAAATATTCTGGAGCGGTGGTAAGCGTGTCAGACAATTTTCGGATCGAGATATTCTCTGTAGCAGTGGGAAGTACAGAATTGGAAATGCAATGATCCGCTCGGTTGAACTAGTAGGTAATGCCAGTGAATATACAATCGTTCCTTCTACGTTCGATGCAGGCGTGGTAGGAAATTTCAACATTCTTGTGAGTTCTGACGTCTCAATTTCTGTTGAGCAACTGCCCTCTGATACGGCTGGTTTGTTTTCTAGGTCCCTCAAAGTGAAGTGGGCGGGCCAGAACCGTCAGGAGATCCCTTTCACTATTACACGAAACTCTCGCATTAAAATTGGCGTGCAAACGATGGGAACGATATCGTATAAGCCACGCCTACGTGTTAGCATATTTGTGGGAACTGAACTTCTTGTGTCCACAGGGGACTTTAAGGACGTTGCAGATGGAATTTACCTAGACAATGTTTTAGCTACTGCGGGTTCTGTTATGACCTGTGTGGTCGAGCGAATCGAGCCTGGACTTGGCCAGTTTGAAGTATTTGTATTCTCTTCTGGACCTGCACATTTCCTTCACTAGTATTATAATTCTTCCGGAGGTTGCAGATTGCTTTTGAGTGATTAGCAAATGTGCTAAATTTAAGCTCGCGATGCTTCTGAAAGTCAGAGGCGCGCAAATGTCCCCATCATGCACGGATTTATTAACGCTAGAGCAGAGTCACTAGGCATCACTTGGATTGTCGCCAAGGCTCTGGCTATTTCAAATCGACGAGGTTTGCTAAGATTGATAATTTGGCAGAGAGCAAGTATGCTAGAGCCGATCGAAGTCGACAGTATTTCAATGTGAACATTCCCAGCTAGTGAATTCAATAGCGTATACTGTAAACCGCTTCCAGCCAATTTCGTGGGTTTTTATCGTAATGATTTAACAAACTCTGTGCAACTGTTTGGCATCGATTGGCTGCGTCTAGGTTGCTTGAGTATAAATCACATGATATTGCCGTTTCTACAGATTTCTTTCCGGTATACTGAGACCTTTTGAAAAGTCAGGTCCATTATAGTCTCTCTTGACATGCAGCATTCATCAAGCGCTGACGCGCGAGGGAAACGCGAAAACAAACCCAGCACCGGAGAATTAAACCCGACATTTGTTGCAGCAACTCGAGATAACGAATAGTTCAGGCACAAACATCTAAAAACCGCATAAAACAATAAGATTTTCAACTAATGTTGATTCTATAGAAACAGATAGGGGCTGGGCTGCGTCGTTCGTTGAAACAGATAGGAATAATCAATTCTGCCGAGTCCTAGAACGCTGGAGAGTTAAGCCTTTATGGCCTTTATTGATGGCAGTTCCGACTGCGATTCGACAGTAAGCCGCTTGTAGTTCCTATATGGATCCTGCATGGAAATCTACGAGTTTTTGAAAGATTCCGAAGTATAATTCATAAAGTACATAAGATTTTCGTAATGCTTAGGATTCAGGCAAAAGATCCCAATCTTATTCAGCAGTATCTTACATAAGTTAAACGCGATATAGAAGTGTCAGATCTTGTTGAAAGTATGCGGTGTGGAGATCGGAATCGTATACAGTCAACTATAGTCTTTAAACTCAAGAAATTCGGTGCACGAGCTACATCTTACACACTACATTATTCCTTTCAAGCTGAATGCATACAGAATGATGAGATCTTCGGATCTGGGACTCTGTGGTGCGCGCAGGAGGCGCCAGTCAAGCTGTATCAGTGATCTTAGCGGCACTTCTAAATGTACGCTCTATCAATATTGCCTCGACAAAAACACCTAGACAGCTCGGAGTCGCATCGAGCAATTAAAAACGAATATTTGATCCAACTCAACAGGAACCACCATATTATAAGATTGGACAAGAGCAATTGAGGGTCCATTATCACTTCTTTGGATTCTCCTGACCTCCCAAGCGGCTGTCGATTCTGCAAAGACGACGAAAGTTTCCAACAATAGCGAGAACGCTAACTGACGGATCTGCCTAATATTCGGTTGGGCGTCGTGTTTATGAAGTAAAATCATTTCTCTCACCCAGAGTTGAGAATTAGGCAATATAGGCACTGCTCTTGGGGTGTTACCTGTTTCTTTTGTCTGATTACTGCTTGAAATGCAACGAAAGAAACTGGTTAGGAGACAACCATTATTGACACGCCTTCTTTCCCTTCCATTTGATTTATGGCTGGCTCTCAATGAAAGGATCGAGCTCATCGACTGGGACTCTCAAGTTCATTCTATTGCATTACCGGCAGGTGCGTTATGCAATATCTTGCTACTGATCTGCCGGCTCTACTGGACTCGATATGGCGCATCCTATCGGAAAGACTATAGTGCAGTTTTTTCTGTTTCGCCCACATATAACTACTCTACTGACGCTTTTGCCAGTTCTGCTAGGAAACCATTACTATCTGGATTTGTAAGTGATACGAGCTTGTCGAGCCTCTCCAGCTCATGCTAATTCCAATGCTAGTTTTTCTCTCTCAACCTGGGGTTGATCATTATTTGCATCACGAATACTGTACATTGTTACAGAAATAGAAAAAAGTATACGCTATTGGGAAGACCAGTAGAAAATAGACCAGACACTCCTTCGGCACACAAGATTAAGTATGACGCCTCGACTGGTATCGGTTCTCAGTCTAGATTTCAGCGTCTCATGAGCCCCTTTCTGAATGGCAATAACGCGAACTCAAATGAGAGTGAAGACGTATGGGAGCTAGATATTTGGGACCCTCCCCTGTTCAGCATCTACTTGGCATCTATATTTTCACCTCTTCAAGCATTCTACATCTGGTTTGCACCTGTTAGTTTGTTTTCGATAATATTCCTATCAATTTTATCAGGATTTCTATACAATCTTACATTCATATTTCTGACGTTGATAAAGGACAGATCAATATTGCATAGCGAGGTTCTTGGGGAATACGGAAAAAAGATTGTGAAACCTGTGTATGCGGCAGCCCGGCGAGATGTAGCTGTAGGCACGGATGGAGACGTTCAAATCTTTTCTCCAGCAGTAAATTCAAAGTTTATAACCAGGGACGTCCGGGAAAGCCACTCTCGTGTGTCATTGACACCAACTAAAATGAATCTGTGGACCAGCCCGGTGCGGGCAAGGAGGAAAACCACAGACCTCAGGGAAACTGCTGGTTCAGATACTGCTGCAATGGCTCACTTGAAGAATAGACAGAGCCAACACAGATATGCAGCTGACATGTATTTGTCTCCGGCCAGGCATGGGTCTCCACTGGCCAGGAAGTATGCTTAGAACTTACATCTCTATTGTTTTTCTGTCACAGTGACTAGCACTAATAATAATAATATCTATATGAATTAAATATCATCCCATCCAAACACAAGTTCCTGTGCGCGCTTGGCTGTCCAGCTAAGCCAGCCCTGCCGGCTAGACTTGAGCTTAAGATCACTGGCGCCCTGATTGAGATTGGCCAGTGAGGGGGCCGCTCTGACATTGCGGTGCTCATTTGTACGACTGAAAATTGACCCTCCGCCTTTAACCTCGAGTCTTTTGGAACCCTGCGGAAGCACAGGCATCGATATGGTCCGGGGAACCGTTTTGTCCCTTACAACAGGATAAATAGAGCTCGTACTAGTATCGCCAAGCATCTCGTCTTCCGGGGCACTAGGCAGAGCCGAAGTTAGTCGACTCATTCGCCTTCTTGAAGGAGTTCCAGCGTTACTGTGCGCCAAGCGCCTTGCATCAGGACGAGTCGCCAGATCTGCTTTCATACTGCTTTCGCCTGCAGCTTCGAAATCAGCGGCATTTGACTTCGTTACTGGAACCACACCTATTATATACTGATCCGCGAAGCAAGTGCTGTTTTCATTTAATGCCCGAGCGACAGATGTAGGGCTTTCGTAGGAAAGCCGTATCCAGTTCTTACCCAGTTGTATCGGAGGAGATGGACCCGGCCTCTGCTTGAGCGTACTTCTAGGATCAGAAGACGCAAGCTTTTCCATTATGGTCCCAAAACGAGAGAAATGATGCACAACAGCGGGAGATAACTCTGGTGGAAAGCCAAATACCACAATTGAATTTGGGGGAGGGTTTAGACCACCAATCCCAGGCGAGGCTTCAACTGGTCCGGACCTAGAATTAGGTATATCCGTATAGTTAGTTCTCTTGCTCTTGACAAAGGGAGAACTTCCTGAGTCGTAAACGCTTTCTATAGGAGGCAGATCCTCTACATCGATAGACCCCAGCTTCTTTAAAGCTGACGGTTTTGGAGTACCGAAAGAAGCATTAGAAAGACCATTTGGAGGCGAGTGCGAAACAGATGAAGCATTATTTTTCTTGAATCCAGGAGTCGAAGGTGCTTTTGACTTCCTCTCTGGTGTAGAGAATGAACTCCTGCTCTGAGCCGCTGATAAATGCGATGGAACCAGTCTGCGGTCTCCTCTTCCCCAATGAGGTGCTCCAACTGCGCCACCTCGACCTGGAAAAGGAGATCCATGCGGACCTGCTTGCCCATAGCGAGAAGCGTTCAGGTCCATTGTAGATTGTGAGTGTGACAGCCCTGGCATTCCGCCAGATTGAAAGGAATCGGACTCAGCACCAGCACCCGCTCTTCCTAAGGATGACAAGTCGGCATATGTTCCAAACAAGCTACTGTTTCCTAATGTTGGCTGAGCAGATAAATTATTGCTTGTGTCTGCACCTGGAGTGCCTCCACCATAAGCATTGCCAAATACAGAAGACGGCTTGATTGGGGTCGACACCGTCGATGTTTGGTCGAATCCCGAAGATCCACTACCAAACTTAAAACTGCTCGATCCAAACTTATTCTCCTGTTGGGGAGGATTCCCAAAGCGAGACATGATTTAGACACAAAAGGCTGGCCTATGAAGTAGCTGTCAATCTGGTCCAGTTGATTTGTTTACACCCAAATTCTTTCAGCGCGATCTGATTAATCACGTGATAAGTTGTGTCACCCTGCTTTCGAGTGTCTTCGGGACCAAGCAGTTCATTTCTCGAACATATTGGAAGACAACTTCTATCATTATTAACAACAGATATGAGTGGCGGCTTTGAAACCGAGCGCCTGAAGATAGCGAGAAAGGCTGCGAAAGCTGGGAATCTAGAGGATGCTGAAAAGCTCTATCAGGTTATTTTAGAGCAGGTATCAGGGTCCAATGAGTCGCACATTCAGGAGCAGGAGCAGGCTCTTATGGAGCTGGGCACCTTGTACAGAGATCATAAGCAAATAGAAAGCCTAGCGAATCTGATACGGGTTTCGCGGTCGGTTATGGGAAAGTTTGCAAAGTCGAAGACAGCTAAGATCATTCGTAACCTGATCGACCTGTTTGCATCAATTCCGGACTCAGTTGAAATCCAGATCTCTACCACCAAGGAATGTATCGACTGGGCAATCGCAGAGAACAGGAACTTCTTGCGTCAGAGCTTACAAGCACGACTAATAGCACTATATCACGAGAAGCATGCATATAACGATGCTATATCTCTAATCAATTCCCTGCTAAAAGAGCTCAAGAGACTGGATGACAAGATGATGTTAGTGGAAGTGCAATTGTTAGAAGCCAAGGTCTATCACGCATTAAGAAATATCCCGAAAAGCAGAGCATGCTTGACCAGTGCGCGGACTAGTGCAAACACGGTGTACTGCCCACCATTGACTCAGGCAGCTCTTGATAACATGAGCGGAATACTGCAGGCGGAAGATAAGGATTACAAGACTGCGTTTTCTTACTTTTACGAAGCTTTTGAAGGATATTCATCTCAGGAAGATGCTCGAGCAATTGATGTACTCAAGTATTTATTGTTGAGTAAAATCATGCTCAACCTGACAAACGATTTCAACACTCTTCTGGCTAGTAAAGCTGTTCAAAAGTACGCTGGACGCGATATAGATGCGATGAACGCAATTGCTACTGCGCATGCGAATAGAAGCCTGAAAGAGTTTGAAACAGTTCTCGAGACATATGGAAAAGAGCTGTCTGCCGATCAGTTTATTAGATCGCATTTCTCTGCGTTGTACGACACTTTGCTAGAGCAGAACTTGGTCAAGGTCATCGAGCCCTTCTCCTGCGTTGAGATTTCACACATCGCTGATCTCATTGGTTTGGACACTCGTCAGATTGAAGGCAAGCTCAGTCAAATGATTTTGGATAAAGTATTTTACGGAGTTCTAGATCAAGGGAACGGCTGGCTATTTGTTTATGACGAGCCTAAATCTGACACTACCTATGAACTTGCAGTTGACACCATCAAGCACATGTCTAATGTTGTAGATTTACTATATGAAAAGGCAGCAGCTCTTAATTAAGCTAGAAAGGAGCTCAAAATAAATTACGTGTTTTTAGTCTGTTAGAGCTACGAATAAATCATACTCTCACCATCGTTCAGCCCATCAGTAACGGCATTAGCAATCCCTTTCAAGAATGACTGCAGACTACCGCTTTCAATGAATAACTCGTATAGTTTCGAATTTTCATCAGCTACAAGTTCTGATAAATCTGCCGCCTGCTTTAGGAACCTTGAATGCACCAGTTGGCCCTGAGTTAGAACTCGAAGCAGCTCCATTAGAAGGTACGGAACGTATAAGCTCCGTAGCTTATATAGCGTAGCCCAATTCGGCGAATCTGGGCCTATTTCATTTAGAACATCCACCATCCAATTACAGGCAAATGAGTACACGCTTTCCGTCAGACCGGACAAGATTGTTAAAGCATCTGTTTGCCATGATTTTGGTACATCACTGGGTGAGCGAATCCTTTTATGCGTTAATTTGTCGTAATGCCGTGACCAAGCATCAATTTGGTTCACACAGGCTAAAAACTTCTCGTACTCTATTACCTCTGATCGTGTTGCGCTAGAAATCATTGGCCTATCAAAGCTGGCTTTTTCCAACGAGTACTCATCGTATTTTTTTAAAATATAGGACGGTGAGCTATGATTCCCAAATTCACGAGCAGCCTCAAACTTTCCCCGGATCAGATATTCTCGGAAGAGATTCACAGTTGAGTGTACCGCATCTGGCCACATACCAGCCTCTACAAACCATTCGACAGCCCGATATAGTCGGATATCTTCTGGTTCGACAACAGGTGTAACGATGGGCACTGTTATAGTCGAATAAATGTCTCTCGTATCTCTGAATGCCCTATCGACTGCTGCACGAATGGAATTATCCATGTTCAGACCAAATCGCTGAGCTAGTTTCAAATGTCGAGCACGCTCCATAGGGTCAGACATGTAGGCAAGAACGAGGGCATAGGATTCAGCTGCAATATCATCAGGCAAATATGTCAGATACACAGGTATTAGGTGCTCCTTGTTTCTCAATCTGAGGTAATCAATATAGGAGCGCAGAACGAGAACTACTTCACGCTGATCACCAACTTCCTGTCCAATCGTGGACAGAAATATAGCTAAATGAGCCAGAACTCTAAGCGACTGGTTTTTATCGTCGTCAGGGAACGGATTATTAGAACTGGAGCCCTCCATAAGTCGAGCCAGCGCCTCGGATATCTCGCTGACCATGAAATGAACAGTTTTATTTATGATGCCTCCCATCAGCATTCTCAAAGGGTGCTGGCTCTCGGACTTGACTATCGGATGCGTGGAATGTGCTAGAACGTCGAGTGCCTTGTGGACTGACTGAATTCTAGTGTGTGCAGTCTCAAGTGACAAGACATTAGCATCAATCCTCTTCCGCTCTATCAATGGGGCTTCGGAATCACAAGCAACAATATATGACAAGTAAGCCAATAATTGCGTTTCCCATGTATCGCATAGCTCAAGTACAGACTCTAGATCACTGCTCAGAATGCCATAAATCCCGCGCTCAAACTTATCCAATCTTGTATCCTGAGATAGCTTCCAACACATCCTACGCCAAAGTGCACGATGTTCTGTGCCAGACAATCTGGTTTCCTCTACACCCAGCATTGGGCCATCGATTTCAGGATCCAGGCATTCATTGTTCCCATGAATGGCCAGCTTCAAGCTCCAGTTGCCGGTGCGTTCGCAGACCTTCATTGCCTCACCGAACCTTCGTGCCCGCAAAAGCTCAAATAGATATTTATATAGCGATCTGTCGAATTTATGATCCTCCTCCAGTACTTGCTTTCCTTCTCGAAGTGGAGCATCTATATCTAACGATTTCGGAAGGGTTGCCGTAGAGTCATTTCCTCTTATAGTCCGATCAACGCCTACCCACAGTGATGACTTGGAAGATGGAAGCATACCTTTCTGAAGCTCATTTTTTGTATAAAGCCATTTAATGCTTCTCATACTATCCGGTTCTGACGGTACGTTCAATGAATCTTGAAGCCATGCCAGAAGAATCCAGTTTTCCTGGGCCTCAGAATTGTTTCTTATATACTCCTCTTGCAACACAGCATTCGACGCGTAACTTGTAGAAGGGAAATGATCTGGCATCTCGCTCACACGATATTTATACAGGGCATCGACGAGACTCCAAAACCTAATCTCGAGCTCCATATCATTAAACTGAGTGCTTCGCATCTCTCCCTTTTCAGCCATTGAAACGGCTCTAAATAAAAAAAATTAGCAATCGCGATATCTCAAGGGCAGGCATTTCTCAGGCATGGCTTACAATGAATTCACGGTGCGCCCATAAGACTGTATGACTTCGAAGACATCCTGGTCCCGATTGAAATAGACTGATTCAACAGCAGCAGCAAATTCTTCTAGAATAATATCCTGGTCCCAGAACGAATCTGGCTCACCAGATAAGCGAGAGACATCAGTATATCCAGATTCTCTTATCGAGCCTGGTATATCGAGGTCCATTCGCATTCCTGGAAATGGATCCATTCGCTCAGCTAAAATATTCCACAATTAACAGTGCGGACAAATGTTGACATCAACCTACTGCTGTTACAAAATTTACAAGTTTTACAACTTTATATCCAACCCAGCCAGCCAGGCTCAATGGAAATTAATCAAGTATTTATCGTTCTCACAAATATTATCGGACCGATTATTCGTACATTATTATATATATTAGGTCTTAATATGCTCCAAGAAGCGGACCATTTTATCTGAAGCTTCGACGTGCCAGGGCACAATCGAAGTCTGGTCGTTACAAACTCCACTAAATCCCCCTAAGGAACCAAGCTTCCGGTACTGAATAAGCAGTGATCTGATCATGGCATACGGAGATGGTGCAGGACAGTAGTGAATTGTTACTTCCAGCCGACGTTGTTCGGCCTCTTCTCCCAGAGAAGGTTTAAGTAGGAAACCTGTAGCAAGGGGCATACTTCTACCAGCAGCTAGGCCTTCAAACGAAACCATTCGTTCCCGGAATATCACTCCGTAAGCATCATCTTTGACATCAACTACTACGATATCATCAATATCATGTTTCTCGGGCTCATTAGGATTGTGACTCGAAGGCGTTGCAACGTTGATACCATACATATCTGGTGAATCCATATCCGCCGCCCTCTGAGGGGTGATTGGAGTCGCAGGGATACCTTTCTTGACAACATCATTAAGATCATGCTGACGGAATTCTCCGTGGGGGAACAGGAAGCTGTCACCACTGATGATTAGGGATGGATTGCGTTTCACCGATGTAATGCAGACAAGTGCGATATGTTTCGAGCTTCGTGCCTCTGCCAACCGTCGCCACATTGCCACCTCCACATCTTTTATATCTCCAACTTTGGCTAAAACGACTCTCCACTGGATTTGAACATGGGAGCAGATCGCGAAAGTTCGCTCCCATATTTCAGCACACACATCTTCAAACACACGAGGGCGAGACTTAGACCTATGGCGTAACGAAAATGCTTCAACCTTTGATATCTCCCCCCACTGATCCGTCCAAGTCGCTGTGACCCATTGACTATCGGCAGAACAGGCGTAACTGACATGCAGGAATGAATCTTCATCCAATACCGCAATCGAGCTTGTCGCGGCTAATTTGAAGTTAATCTTAGGAGGCGGATAATTAGCCAAAGTGAACGCTGGGGACGGACGTTGTAGAATAAGCCCAAAATGGTTAGAGGGAGCCGACGACCCTCCACACCTATCATAAATCCCCAGGCACAATTGTACCATTTTGTATTGTGATGTCTGTACGACAGAATCATATGAGGCATATAAGGTAATTGGCACCATCTGAAAAGCAATGCTGTCACTACCAAACGACCGCTTCATCTCAAGGAAGAGCTGACAAAACAAATAGATTGCTTTTGAATTCATGAATGGGTTTGCGAGGATAATAAGATTCTTCTCGTTGCTTTTTGTTTTCAAAGCAGAGGAGACCTGTAAACAGGCTTCACGGTAGCTGTTAATAACAGCGGTCAGATCAGATTGTTCTACAGCAGAAACTTGCTTTATGCCATCAAGATCTCCTTCAATCTCTGGGAACACAATGTCCCCCAATCCACAACCCTCAAATGTACTCTTTAGAAGGTTCAGAAAATTTGCGGACGCAGATTTGGATCCCTCACCTGGAGGCGCAATCAAAATCACATTCAGCTGTTTTGGGCCATTCTTAGGTGCCAAGCCAAATATCTTCCAGAATCTGAGAATAGGAGCACGAGCTCGGAGAGACTGATTGAACCTGTTTACAGAATAAAATGGAACAGGGATTTGGAAAATATCGCTCTTCATGCTGTTATCCTCCTTTTTTTGCCGGTTCGGATTAGGGGTACTAGTACTATAAGGAAACCCACTCCCAGTTTTGTGCGAGGATGTCAAATTAGACGATGGAGGACTTCCCTTTGAAGACAAATCGGGATCTGGCTGAAGAACCATCGCACTGTCTGGTTCTGTACTGATAGAATTTATCGCTGTAGCTTTACTTGCGGCTGGAAATTCTCCTGCAGCATCTTCCAAAGCACATGGACTTTCATTTGTATGCCCTGGGGATTCCAAGTTGATTGTACCAGCAGCTATCGACCTACGATCAGCAAGCTTCATAACATCCAGCAAAGAAAGAGATTCCACGTCAGGAAAGAGTGATATGCCTTGTCTTAAGAGACCACTATCGGGACATGTAAGAGCAGGACTTGAGGGTATTAAGTCTGATAGAAATCCACCATCCCAAACAACTTGTTCTATAACGACATTAATCACGTCGAAGAAATTCTCATCATCATCATCAACCGCATTATCTATCGCATTAGCTTTAGAAAGAACACTATCTGGAGTGCTTCTTGGATTTGAAGTCATGAGAATTAGCCAGCCAGAAGAATAATCAATGGGGGTTTGCTCTTCTCTTATCTCAGACTGTGGGGTCTGGGACATGTCTTTAGAGATGAACGGCTCTAGAGCTTTGATTTCAGCAGGTGGCGGCGCGGGTTCGTTCGCCGCAGCTTGTGTCATCTCATCATCAAGATCTGAATTGTCCGAGTCAGTGTCATAGGGAGGAGGGACGAAGTAACGCCCTCCAATGCTGTATTTGGAATCCAATACCGTCGATATAAAAGGATTAAAACTTAAAGGAGAGAAAACACTCATTCGCTTGCGTTCCGGCGGTGAGAAATGTGCATAATGCGACTGGTGCCCAGAACTGATAATTATTTCCTTTGATATGGCTTCTGAACTGTCCTGCAAAGCCGAAACCGGTTTAATGTCAGAGATTACTTTGTCTTCTTGAGGATCCATAGCTGCGCTGTCAACTTTCCCACTCTGACTATCATCAGTAGCCAGATCGACATCCATAAGATCCTCTGGAGGTGCTTGCTCATCCTCTGGTTCGTCGAAGAAGTTGAAGTCGGCTTCTGTCACTTCTTGATTGTCCCCGAACAGGTCTTCGTCTAATTCTCTCCAGACCTCCGCGGTTAGAGCGTTTGGCGTTGCCCAGTTATTTGAATCTGCGGCATCCCCGTCTATGCGATGACGAGCCTGGGGGTCTGGAGGTGTTGGATAAATTGAAACTCCACTAGTTTTCCTCATATCCATTTCGTGGTGCTGAATCATCACACTACTATTATTAATATGAGCTGGAACCTGAGAGTTTGATATCGGTAGAGACATTGTTTTTTTCTCGTTTTCCAGTAAGGATATTTTTACAGCAATAACTTGCTGCTCTATATCCTGGAAAATATCTGATAAGCCAAACCATTTGAGGCCCATTTCGATCTCGAAATCAGACTGACTACTGGAGTAGCATAACTCCGAAGGCCAGACCAATTCCTTTCCTGTGCTATTTAGGCGGAGCTTAAGCCACCGCTTGGAGAAAGACAAACCAGACGTAAGAAATCGGCCGGAGGAGAAATGGGCAAGCATCCCTATTAACTGCGCCGAGTTACTTGGGGCCTGGACATATTCAACGAATTGTCCTACATGCCCTGAAGGTGCTAGAGTTATATCATTACCAGGTCGACATTCATGCGACATATCCAGGATTCTTAGCAGATTTGTATTTTCATAGAATGCTTTTATGATGAGATCACCATTGGATAATAAATAAGGTTCAACATGAAGAAGCTTCATGTCGCGGGATAACGCAGCCTGGTCGAGAGGGACGAAAGCCGTAGATCCCGTTAAATCAGACATTATCAAAGCTCGAACAGAGGCACTGAAGGGAAAATATGGCGCAGGAACTCCAGACTCCATTGTCCGTATGGTAGATGCAAGGAACACGCCCGTAGATGTTTCTGCGACAACCAGTCAGCAATTACCCCCAAGCAAATCGTAAATTACTTACCCTTAAGGTTGAATCGTTTCAGCGGTAGAGGAGGGCTGATTGAATCCCATATCGAAAACGTCCATAGCTCATTCTTTACAGCGTTCACCAAAGCGCTTTGGTTTTCGCTGCGAACCGACCATTCAGCCTGTTTCATGACTGCCTCAGAACCGGCAGAAAGACTGACAAACACACGATATTGAATCTGTGGGAAATTACCCTAGTCATGTAAATTAGCAAATCTTGAATTTACGTCAAACCCTAGGCAAAAAAAAAACATACCGCCCGGTAAAGATTAGATCGTGCATTCTGGGGAAGAACGGTTGACATAACTAAGTTTTAGCTGATTCCAGGAGATCTTCAATTTGTCTATCATCCCTGAAGAGACTGCAATTCTTCTATTAAACGCAACGATATGATTTTTGACTAATGCTGGGCCTGTTCAAGGTGCATGTCAAAGCATATGTACAGTTGTGTATAATCTGAGTGACGGCAATTTATCACTGCGGGCCAGTCTGAAAATAGTTCTGAATGAACAGTGAGTCCGCTGCCGGACTGCTCTGCACATACGTATCCCGAATTCCCAATGCCATTGCAGCTCCACCATGATTCAGGAATCATTCTGAACCACATAGTTTTGGGAGCAAACTTACGGGAAGCACACGTATCAGAGCCAGTATTGGCCACAGAACGGAAAGAACAAAGTTACTCTAATGGCTACTTATGCTTAATAGCACAATTGCATTTACCAAAGCATATGTTCGGAAATCCTACGCCTGGTGGCAGGGGTAATACAGACTTTGATTCTAAAGTCAACCCAGTCTACAGAAACAAGTCGTCAGTCCATGTTGGTGAGGTGAACAGATATGTGATCTCATATACTCCGAGCGAAGACGCTCGCCGAACGTCTCTTGAGGATCACTGCCTCTGGCTTCGAGTGAAGAACCTGGAAGCCGTTGCCCTGAGAGCAGCCTACTTCGCGGGCCCGTACATTCTCTACGTTGATGTGCGCCCTGGCGATTATGATCAGGACAAACCAGCGTACTCGACTGCAGATCAACCAGTCTACGAGCCCCAGCTAAAGGCAGGCCAGGGATTCCAGGCACAGCTCTACATGAATAAGGTTATGAGAACATACACTTGGATAGTGGACGTGGTAAGTCAGGCTATCTTCTCAACAAATGCTGAGATACAATTTGAATTGTTAGTCGGACGTACGAAGGAGTCTCTGCATGGCGGCCATGCGCTTGACACTTCTGTTTCACCGTTGTGTATACAGGTTAAAAGGCATGACACTTTGGATCTCTGGCATTCTCCGGCTCCCCGATCAGATTCTCCCCTGCACCTGGTAATTTTAACACATGGAATGCATTCTAACGTTGGAGCTGACATGTTGTATATTAAAGAGAGAATCGACGCAGCAGCAAAGCAGACGAGGGAAAATGTCGTTGTAAGGGGCTATTTTGAGAACGTTTGTCAAACTGAGAAAGGCATCAAATATCTAGGTAGGCGACTTGGCGACTTCATACTAAGCGAAGTGGAACCCAAGCTTGAAAATTTATCGAAACAGCAGAGGCCTCTAAAGATATCCTTCATTGCACATTCTCTTGGTGGATTGGTACAAACTTTTGCCATTGCTCATGTGCAGTCAAAGATGCCCGATTTCTTTGAGAAGGTCAAGCCCATGAATTTTATATGCCTGGCCACCCCATTTCTCGGACTGTCAAATGAAAATCCAGCATATGTTAAGTTTGCTCTGGATATCGGCTTCGCAGGTAAAACTGGCCAAGATCTAGGTATGACGCGACGACCAGCTGCGAAAAAGAAGCCTCTTTTGCAAGTTCTGCCTTCAGGTCCCACTCACCAGGCACTTGAGCTTTTCTACAGGCGTACTGTTTATGCTAATTCTGTGAATGATGGAATTGTTCCTTTACGTACAGCTGCTATTCTGTATTTAGATTGGAAAGGTATTGTGAAGGCCAGGAAAGCCAAACAAGAACCACTGGGAAAATCACTCTCTGTGCCTGAGTCGACCCCCAGCATCAATTCGGAGCCTAAAGATAACAAGGATACAGTCCAAGATTGCCCTTCTCTTAATGAAGCGATTGAAAGCACTGGAACAGATGGTGGCAGTCCGATGGCAACTGAAATTCCTGAGGTTGGTGAAGTGGGGGAGGAACGAACCTTTTCCGAGGAGCAACCTACTGTGGTAGAAAATTATGTATGGCGTCCAGGAAATATTCTGAATTCAGTCACAGCACCGGTGAACAGTTTTTTTTCCTTTGTTGCACCGCAAGTCGGAAGCAAGAGGCCAGCGAAGATATATGAACGCAGCCAAACTTTGCATGAAAGCGATGCTGCTGCCTCCAGTGAAGATGAAGAAGGCATTCGAGCGAAGCTTAGGGATCTCCCAAAGAAAACTTCAATGCTGGAATCTGGGGTGTCAGTCCTTGTACCTCCTCTCCCATCGGCGAGTTTCATCAATGATCCCTCTAGCAGGCCACAGAGTATCTTCCACGACAGAGTATATCATGAGTCAGATCTGCCTCCCCGAAGATTCAAAGAGAGATCTACGTCATCATTACTTCGGGCATTTTCCAAAGATAAGAGCGACTCATCCTCGTCATCGCCCACTTCTCCAGTTGCTGGTCCTCTCAAAGATGAGAAGGAGAAGGGTGAGCAGAAAATTGAAAAATCAAAAGTTGAAGAACGCATTGCTCGTGAATGGCACCGTGGTATGACTTGGAGGAAAGTTCTCGTTAGACTAGAACCAGAAGCACACAACAATATGTTTGTACGACGACGCTTTGCAAATGCTTACGGATGGCCGGTGATTGATCATCTGATCGAGAATCACTTTGGAGCTAGCGCGCTTAAGGATGAACATGTTAACGATAAAACCAAAATATCGCGTGAAAAGGGATTATCAGAGAGTCTACCAATCATGAGGCCCATAGAGAGCAAGAACAAGCCAGGTGTGCCCCACCAGCCTGGTACAGGAAGAGATATGAGCTATGAAGATGAGCAGAAGGACCTATCGTCGATGGCTTTTGATATTGATGGTCTCTCTCCTGAGAGTAGTGTTCAAGTGGACGAACATGGATCCACTTCTACTGAAGCCAGTAACGGATCCATCTCACGGGCCTGGGAAGCGCACTTGAAACAGACGACCGATGAATCTGAGGAGGAAGGTGGAATTGTATTAAGCGTCGGTGGTTGGATTGATAATTTGCGCGAGCTGGGCAATTTCAACGTTCCATCCAGATTGGCGGAGGATGCAGCTGTGCTAAGCGACGAACCACTCGAGACGGACACAATTGAGGAACGAATGAATAATCGCATCGCCTGATGAAAAGTGTGTCTCCGTCGGAGTATGTTTTCATCATAAGCTGCATATAATTTATGATTCGTATTAGCATGTTAGCTATTTGTTTTTTTTGCTTACCTCTATTAACTTATTTATATGTTTTCTTTTTCTAGAACCTCATTCAACTCTGCGCCGTAGGAGATCGCCGATCTCATTGATAGTGAGGGTGCCGAGTACCAGCGAGTCCTTCAAGCCAGTAGCCTTTTGTAGATAGGAGCCATCTACCAGATCTTCGTCCGAGACACATAGTACAAGGCAAGTTTGCTCCAGCTTGGCAATTGAATTATCTCGTATAAGGAGAAAACTAGACCAGAGCTCAGAGATATCGAGCGCTAGTCGCCTTGCACCTGTCTGGCTGAACTGGTTCGCCTGGATTATGTAATTCCAGATATAACGCTCTAGAGTCTGTCCGAAATTTCGGCTTGTTTTAATAAATTCATTAGCGGAAAGAAACTTTCTGAGAAAAGACAGAAGTTTTGACAGTTCCCCTATTGGGCGCACCAGGTCGCTTGATATCGAGATATTGCTGTTAATTGTTTCAAGCTTCCAGTCTCCTGATCTAAAGTAATCTCTCATCGATGTCTGAACTTCTCGCTTTAGAAGACTGTCCACCATGAGAGAAACTTTTCTTCTTAATTTGGAATATGACGCGATGGTCTCGTCGAATAATGTTCCCTGGTCGTCCTCTGTCTCAGGTATATTCGAGCTATTAGCGGTTTGTACGACGGCAGAGGTCTTTTTATCTAGTGTCTTGTTTCTTGCAGACAGCTTTGATATGTCATCCCACATCTCAAGGAAAAATATATCCTCACCCCAAATCTCCAGTGCCTCAATCAAATAATCCAAGCTGCCATATATCTTGGTAAGACTTTCCAGCCCTTCCATTCCAGTCACTCGTCTCGTGGTCTCAGCTGAAATGGCTCCCACTGCCCGGACCAGGGAGGATGACATTGACTCAAAAGCAGAAATAGACTCCTTCATGCGTTCATAGTACCTATCCAAGATATTGATCTGAAGCTCAAGGAGAAATCGTAGTCGATAATTTATTGAGCTCAAAGAGCTGTAATGCTCTGTTATTCCCTCCAGAAGATCCTTGATATTGATTGCAGATGCCGTTGGCTTGCAGTAATTCTGCTCGACAGCTTCCCAGTCTATATCCCACGCTTTTGGGGAGTCAACAATCTCCTCGTACCTCAACAGAGCAGCTGATTTCTCGGCTCCTAACCACTGGTCAAACCAACCATGCTGTGATAGCATATCTCCAGTGACACCACTCCAGGTCTCTTGCTTGTAGGGGGTAAAAAAGTATTTATCTCGAAGTACTGAATCAAACAAGACAATTTCATGTACCAAGTGACTCAGCAGGGGAGGTGAATCCAGTACCTGAGGGAACATGATATTTAGTTTGTGATATAGTGGCTGAATTATAGCAACAATAAACTCATGTACAGCACTGCGCTCTTCGAAGCCTTCTGTGTCAGCCAAGCATTGTTGAGGAATATCGGCAAGAAATTTAGACGCCTCGTCAATAACATTAGTGAAATGACTAAATATCCACTCGGGCTTGTCTAACCTATTTGTCTCACGGTTTCCTTCAAAATGAAATTTGAATCGGATCTCATAAGGTTCAGCAAGTATCCGAAACGCCTGAACAGGCTCAGGAAATACAGGCGAAATGCTTTCTTGGAAGTCGGTCTTCAAGACCCTTGAAAAGACAGTAGCAAACCCTGTGCCTGGAGTCATAATTTTTGGCCACCCCATATCATGAAGGTACGTTCGAAGCTTGCCCTCAGTTACAATGCAGAGAGGGCCATGCACAGTGTTCCTAACATCATCCAACGCTCTAGAGATCAATTGGCCCGTAACAGCAATAGCACTGTCAACCAATACAGCCAACGAGTTTTCCAAATTCAAGAGCTTGGGATAGGACAGTAGGGCTTTCTCTAAATCTCGAGACAGCTCACTCAGTATGTCACCTTTTACTTCAGCCAGCTCAGCTAACTGTATCAAGATATCTCTCGAAGAGCTTAGACTCAAAAACAACTCATTCTTTTGGCGCATACTGTCGATGCGTACTGAATTCTGGAACGGATATATTAATTTTTCGAACTCTTCGCGATCATGAGCCGTAGCAACGCTCTTTGAAGCCAGCTTCTCGAAGTGATTCTTCAGAGCTTGCGCGCATGTGTTTTTATTCGCCAGCTCCTTTTGCCGCACATTCTCAATTTCAGACAGAATCCTTTCTTCCGAAGACTTCAGATAGACCGTTTCGGAGTCAATATCATTATTTAAAGCCTCAAATGTTGAGAACTTGCTGTTGAGATAACTCACCACAGGCATCGAATCGCCAGCATAAATGAAATAGTGGCCGTGGAGATCAACTTCCCAGCAGTACAACCACCAGTTTTCAACGAGCTCTCGATTAAACTATGGCCGGTAGTATGTAGCACAAAATACCAACGATGTTTGTATGATCTAATTCAAAATAACTAGAATCGAGGTCACGGCTTACATTGATTAAGCTGGTATCTTCAGCCAAGACTGGATATATGCGATACGTCATGAGACCTCGTGGATCTGAACAATTTTCACAAGTCCGATACGATCCCATAGGTAAGACGAAACCACCACTGAAATCTCTGCAGATTTAGCTTCTAAACCTATCATTCCTATAATTTCAGTTCAGAGACATGTTCTTTTTGAGGAGTCTAGAAAACGGAAGATTCCCGATCAGACCAAGCCGTGGATATTTAAATAAGCTTTTGTACATATAATTTACCAATACTCGCTAACTACCTTTCAGCAATGGGATTCGCATGTATAGTTACACTCTTGATATGTATTGCATCGAGAGGCCTGTTTTTCTTGTCCACTTCCACAGCTTCCAGATCGTCCAGTGCTGGAAAGCCGTCGATCACGCGCCCAAACACTGTATACTTACCATCCAGATGAACGTGCTTCTCGTAGGTTATGAAGAATTGAGATCCGTTAGTATCAGGTCCTGAGTTTACCATGGAAACGATTCCCTACGACGATCTTAGCATTGCAATAATTAGGTCTGTATTTTTTACCTCATTAGACGTACCCTTGTATTATGTCTTAATGAAGGTCTGATTTCATCCTCGAACTTTCCTCCCCATATCGATTCGCCTCCTTTGCCCGTACCAGTCGGGTCACCCATCTGTGCCATGAACCCTTGTTATTAACGATCTTAGAAAGGCGTGTTCAAGAGTCTCGTTCATATATAACATACCCTTGATGTTTCTGTGTATCTTGGTTCCATTGTAAGTACCTTTGGCGCAGTGAGCAAGAAAATTCTCAGCTGAACGTGGACACATCTCGCAGAAGATCTCTATCTTGATATCACCTACATCGGTATGTACCTGGCCAATCGTTAGTGAGGTCGCTAGCCTTATACTCGCAAGGCAATATAGACTTACTGTCACTGACATTTCGAGTGATGTGCATGCGGGATACAAGTACAGAACAGTCGAAAACAAGGCTCTCAAAACGTCACACAAAACAAGTTACAGCCACAATTATATAAGTTACAAAATATAAAAACATAGAATTAGGGTGCAAGGTAGGGTGCAAGGCCACTTATGGTGTAGAAGCTTCATATCTTGGAGTTTCGGAATCATCACCCCAAGCAGCTGGTGTGGGCGCAACTCCCGGAGTCTTAGCGTCAAACACACCAGGTGTAGCAGCAGCTCCTGGTGTAGGTGCTGAAAGCATACCATCATCTCTGAATGCGGCAGGAGTGGGCGCACTAATGGCACCTGGGGTGGCCGCAAACCCCGGTGTAGGAGCAGCCATATCGTTAGACCCATAGAAGCCTGGCGTCGGAGCTTCGGCCGAGCGCCCTGAAGATCGTGCATGGGAATCCCACGCAGGAGTACTGGCTCCAGCATTCCAGGCAGGAGTTCGACCTCCAGCATTCCAAGCTGGAGTCCTTGTACTAGCATTCCAAGCTGGCGTTCGCGAGCCGGAGTTCCATGCAGGAGTACGGGAGCCACCATTCTGCGAATCACCATACGCGGGTGTCCGACCACCCTCACCATTCCATGACGGCGTTTTACTTCCACCTGCCCAGGCGGGCGTCCTTGTAGAGTTCGATGAGCCCCAAGAGGGAGTCTTTCCTCCACTACCCCAAGAAGGAGTAGCGGCACCTGCGCCATACCCGGACTGCTGGCCTGGATTTTCATTTCTGCCACCCATTCCGAAGTTCTTCGGGAACGCAAATTCAGTATAAGATACTTTGCGCCCAGATTTGGGATCATTGAATAGAAGCTTGGTTTTATCTACAGTGACAATTTTGCTCTTCGCTTCAAGCTCGATTCTCGCCATAGTATCTGTCACGTCGCGAATTGTACCATTCAATCCCTTGTACTGTGAACCCTTGCCGATAGTTATTCTTTGGCCGATAAACTTATGCCAGTTTACACCACCACTAGCATTGACAGGAGGAGGCGCCATGCCTCCTTTAACAGAAGGATTCATCTTGTTCAGATCATTATCGCTTCTAGCTCCCTTAGTCTGCACGGTCGCGACATTGCCCGTTCTACTGACGAACACGCCTAAGTTTTCAGAAATTTGTCGATCATGCAGGAAAACAGTGGAACGATATATATGCAGGATGACACCCTGTCGCCCTTCCCCTGATAACTCCTTGACGGTATCGCCAATCCTTACCTCCTTGCCATTTCGATCTGTCGCGAAATTATTACCCTTAGTTACCTTCATGGTGATTGAACTAGGCGCTACAGTCCGCAAATGACCATCTTGACCGAGAACTGAAACGGATTCCCTTTCAATATTAACGATACAACCCACCATTTGAGAATTGAGCTGAATAAGGTCATGAAGTTCATACTTGCCAATTGTATTAGAACCACCTATGTCTGACGCAGACTTCAAGTCCTTCGAGAAGACTGTGATTTCGGTACGAGAAAGATCACTAAGGAATGTTACACTCTCTTTGGTAATCCTTACAACCATACCTGTGTCATCCTTGTAGTTACCGTTTATCACACGAACGTGATCACCTACGGAGAATACTTTTCTCAGATTTATGGAAGGCACCTCGATATTCTGGCCACGAAGGATGTCACTTGTGCCTACCATCGTCACGATATCGCCATGGGTGGACACAACCTTACCCTGCATTCCAGCTTGTTCACCGCTTTGTACCTCAACTTGCTCACCAGTCTGGAAAATAGTAGATGCAGCTGCCTGCCTGAGGCTCTGCGACAAAGCATTGAGATCAATACCATCCTCGTTTGCATTGTTAAATCTTGTAAGTTCTTCGAGCCTTGGGGCGACATCTTCTGTTAGAAGATAGGTGATCTTGAAATCTTTGAGAAGATATCCATTTTCATATTCCTCTCCAGAATAAAAGTAAGAGTTGGGACCACGTCTCTGAAATCCACGCTGGTCATGCTGCATAGCCTCTGAGGCAGAGAAAAGCCTGGCCGGAGGTCGACTTTTTGAGCTGGCCCCAAATCGTTTCCTTTTCGCACCATCACTATCAAGTATTTGAGATCTTCCATAATCAAGTCTCGGGACGATTTTAAGTCTCGCTTCCAGGCCATTTTCACTCAGGTTCTCGACCACTGCCAAATCACCCTGGTATTTACCACGTTTGATCCTGACATACGTACCCGGAGTAAGCTCTGTTTCTTTTGATTTATTAACACGGAACATATCTGGGTATTCTTTGATTGGAACAAGCACCATATTTTGAACATAGACATTTGCAAAGCCTTTGAGAGCCTGCAAAACAGCTGCCTGCTTGCGAGCCTCAATATAAATATAGCCAGTAAAAGTATCTCGCTGGAATGCTGAATAGATCTCCAGTGGCGTTCTGGTGTACTGTAGATTGATTTTCTTCTTCAAAATGGAGTGAACAAGTTCCTTCTCCTTGCCAATCTTGCATCGGATCCCCCATATATTGGGATCTTGCACGGAGGGGAGTAGCAAACGCTGAGGTACTATGCCGCTATCACCACGATACTTTGAAGCGGTGGACCGACCATATTTTTCTCGATATTCTGAAGCAAGCCTTTCTGCGTCCTCCTCTGCAATGGCTTCTCTACGCCTGTCGACTTCCCTGTGGAGCCGGTCGTCTCGGTCATCTGCTTCATCCACATCTGCTTCTTGAATAAAGCCATCCTCTCGCATAAGACCCTCTTCGTCCTCTTCGAAGTCCTCTTCATCTTCATCGACTTCGGCCTCTACATCCAAAAACTGGTTTCTTCGTTCTCTCCGCGGTTTTTTTCTTCGCGACTTGAAACTTATTAGCATCTGTGAGATATTTCAAAGCCATCGATAACTTGCTTACATTTGATTCTTCTTCGTCTTCATCATCATCTTCATCCTCGTCATCATCCTCATCCTCTTCCTGACCATCATTGCCATCATCCTCTTCCCTAACTTTCAAGCCACTCTCATGATCGCCATCTTCGTTGTCAGAAGGGATAGCGTCTCTGCTAGCTTCTAACCGGCTGTCACCCCACTCGTCTTCGTCTTCCTGCTCCAGGGCATGATTATTATCAGACATTACGTCCTGCTACTTCAGTTGTATCAGTGCCAAAAAACAAAAACACAGAATACCCTTCCACTGCTGCCCTCAGACTATTAGCTATTGTGAGTTATTCTTCTCCAGAAAGTACTGAAAAGACGCTTGCGAGTTGAGTGTAGGATCACAGGAGGGTGACGCCCCTGCGGCGCCACCGCCGCGCGAAGCGCTCTGGGCAAAGTACTTGAGACCCGTTTAAAGCTTTACATGGACTACTAGCTGGAGCTGTCAGGATAGCTTTTGGAATCACCCAGATGGCTCAAAGTATTATAACAACAGCGGACTTTCAAAAAGCTGTCGAGATGCTATCACTGGCCGAGTCAGTTGCTGAGCGCGACAGGATCCGTAACTCGAGGGTGCATCTCTTGAGATCGAATTCAGAACTACAAGTCGCGTGTAATGAAACCACTATTGTAGAGGAGCAGACCGTATACATGGAATCGATCGAAGAAAACGTAGAGGTCATTGAAAGATTCGACGACCGCATCAGAATCCTGGAGATTCACATCAAGAAGATCTCAGATCTAACAGCAGCGCTTGGGGTCGACGCACAAAACATAAGTGAAACGCAAGATTCGGGGGTGTTTCTATGAGAGAACTTATATGTAATGAGATGATGGCTCTATCAGAACCCAGGGCCCAGAACTTATATATTATTTGCTCTGAAGGGTTTACCAGGAAGCCAGGAAGCAGCCAACTCCACACGCGCGCGAGTGAGCGACGATCCTATTCAAGATCGCAGACATGGCTGTCTGCAGTATATTTATTGTGTGACTTTTCACCTTAATTCTCTACATAATAGTATAGCTTAGTTGTAGTTATGTATACTCCAGCGCTTATTTATTGTGATGGATTTTCGCGTCAACTCCCACAGGGTTAAGTTAAAAACTCTGACACGTCAACCACAAATTTTAAACTTTTCCCTTTAGCCAGAGAAGATATTCAGGACGTAGGCATGCGCGCGAAAATTAGTTGTTTGATTTTAATACTTTGCATTTACCTGCGACTAGTTTCGGCAGTGAAATTCAATGTGGAGGCGCGCCCAATGGGCAGTCATCCGCGATGTATTCGAGATTTCGTATCTGCCGAGACGCTGGTGGTGGTCAACATTAAATCGTCAGGACATGTTGGAGATGGCCAGACTTTGAATGTTTTTATCACAGACAACAAGAGCAATGAATATAGTCGGAAAAAGAGCGTGCTTGGAAAAGCGAATATGATCTTTACTCCTCACAGCGATGTGGCATTCGATGTGTGCTTTGAAAATGTACTTGATCCAGGCCGATCCGGTCAGAATCTGGTGAGAGAAATCGAATTGGATGTCGAAATTGGCGCCAATGCACGAGACTGGAATGCTGTGCAGGCTGCTGAACGACTGAAGCCCACTGAGGTTGAACTGCGACGGATCGAGGAGCTTGCTGACGACATCCAAAAAGAGCTGGAATACCTTCGCGTGCGAGAGACGCGTCTACGAGACACGAACGAATCCACTAACCGCAGAGTCAAAGTGTTCTCAGTTGGTATCATATTTGCGCTATTGTCACTGGGGGTATGGCAGATCTATTACTTGCGCACCTACTTCAGATCAAAGCATATTATTTAATCATACCCTCGTGAACACCTTGCCAAAAAGCCTACCTATAATGAAGGAGAAAACGGTTGTACTATTTTCAAACAAATATATTATATACTATAAAGGACTTACAGTACGTCTAACTTCTTCATAATGGATTTGAATGCCTCTAAGTCGACTATATTTCTTTCATCACCTGACAATGCTATCATATCTTGCAGCTCCTCATCTGTTGCATTATCTCGAATTTCATTTGCAATCTTGCGAAGATGACCGACGTTGATAGGCCCATTGCCGTTCCTAGCGAATAGACTGTACAGTTCCTGTAGTCTCACGTCTGCATCCACAGGCTCCGTAATCGTTTCAGTCGCCATAGAACTCTCGTACAGATCTGTCGTCATCAACTCTGCGAATGTCTCATAACCGATTCTGCCAGTTTTGCCGGGATCTAGAAAGTCCCTAAGATTCTTAAGCTGGTCCGGAGAATGTTGCAGACCTAACGCAGTCAGGGCATCTGGCAGGCTTTCAGCTCTCATAGCCATTTCGCCTTCGTTGGCTTCGTCAAGAAACTCGGCAAACACCTCAGTGACAAGATCGAGGTCTAATCCATGGCTCATAGCTGGTAACGATGAACCCGCCGATGATGATGATTATTGAGTTGTACAGTAATGGCGGTACTTGTATTGTGTAATCTATTACATAATGCATCACCACTAACTCGGACAGAATCCGACAGATTCAACATGCATTGGGCTCGTGAGTTGAACCACCTAACAGATGCTGCTGCATCAACCGGAGAACTCACGCCATCTGTTGTTTGAAAACTGTAATCTCAGCATATGCTGTAAGAGTGAAAAACACTTAGTATGCACAAAGCTAGGCCAGCATATGACTGAATAAACGAGATCAAAACTTCGCAGGCAACTAATTACTGGAGCTGAGCACTTACAGTAAAAGAACTAATACAGGCCTACTACGCTGTCTACTAATACCAGAGGCTAATCAGATAACCAGCACCCATATCAGCCCTGTGGAAAAGCAAAGTTTAGCTCCGGCTGGTGCTAACTCGTATACAACATACTCTGCTACTTTCGACCTAGTGCTAGTTAAAGTTCTCATAGAGACGATAAAATACACTTTACGCCTGGCCATTAAAGATTCCAGCTCTAGAGCCAAAATGCGCCGAATTCCGACAGTTTACTAAAGCTTGGCCCAAGCATCGGCAAGAAATCGTTTCCATCAGAGCTTATCAGTTGAAAATCCAAGCTCGCATTGATAGAAAGCAACAGATAAAAGATTAGGTAGTTGTTATAGCGAAAGTACGAGCAGCAGAATCTTACTGCTATGAATTGATGTACTTCAAGTCTCGTGGCTGTAGGGCATTCTACAGCTGTCATATTGTCTATCAATACCGCGGCGCCGCAGATAGTTCCTTGGCCCAACGGCGCTAGATGATGCCGCGCGCGGGACGGATCGCCCTTGCTATCATAATTAATCTCGATTATCTGTGACCAATAAAATGCCAAGGGTATGGTAGGGAAACGAATATTACCTGGCAATAATGAGCTATACGGTATTTCTGGACATCTGAATTCTTGGATAGTAGTGTTTTGGATTACACGATATGCGTTGAGGTAAACACAGTTTGGAACGGCGCCAACGATAATTTCAGGCGTGGCCGATGATGCGTATCAGAGGAGCCACATAGTGCCGTTTGTTACGCAGGCGCTAGAGATGCTATGTGTCAGCCTGGGCAGGCCTGGGCGGTAAGGATAGCAGTGGAAATAGTGGTGGGGAGAGGGCAACCGCCGAGATAGCCAAGTATCTTAAGGCATTAGGTTTGCAGCAGCAGCAGCTCTGCTGCCGACGGGGCTCTGTGCCGGCCGCCTATCAGTACCATGTTTTGCGTGCCGTAAGGAGGGAAGACTGGTATGCTAGTTTGGTGCCTTTACACGAGACTGAGATAAGATTTACAGAATAGACGATCTTTGGTGCCTAACGATGCACAATTCTGCGGTATCAACTGAGCTATTCCCCCTTCCCCAAGTGCTATTGTGTCTTTCAGGTCTTATAGACCGCCCATTTTTATTATTTCTGCTCGTTTATTATGCAAAATGGTGAAAATCATCGACACGGCATCGCTGAAACCACTAATGTTGAGCTTAGGCCAATTGGCTTATCTGCATTCTATATCGTGAGATTTGCCAGTGAGATTGGAGAATGCCATCGTCATTGCAATTGAAAGTGCTTAATTCAAAATTGTTCCAGAACCTTGAATTCTATGTCAGGCTGGACAGTGAGAGTCATGGATTCAAATTTCCTGAAAGGAAGCTTAGTTCGATGAAATCTCTCAATATCGGTTTCTTAGTGTGGCATATGCGTACAGCGCTTTATCACGTATCTGAGAAAGTCCGTGACAGCTGTTGCTTTTTTCTTAGTGTCTTTCCTGAGCGATGATGGCCTAAGGGCATTCGATATGCCAGTGCCGTACGAAGATCGGTACGTGAAAAGCAAAGACCCGCAAGCTTATCTCGTCAAGTTTCACGAGATTTCATAATTCCTGCGATACGTGATAGGACATTTATATATTGATGTGTTTTGGGCCAGGTATGCTTTTGAATCGCTTTCAGTGTAACCAACAATATGTCGAAGGAACTGGCTAGATCCTCCTCAGGCGAGGATGAGGTCATCTCTAATGATTCAGACCTTGCTCTTGGAAAGGTTTCAGAGAAAATCACTGAAATGAGTTCTGCTCAGCAAGACATTCTTATTCACAGACTTGGAAGGAAGGCCGAGCAGGAGAATATTGCTCCAAGTGCCGATGTTGAGTTCATTTTTGAGAAAATTGCTGGTCTTGGACTTGAAGAGGCACTTGAAATCCTTAGAAAAGCAATTGACTATCATGAAGATGATCGCAATTTCTCTTATGAGACCATGGACAAGATTAGGAAACTGGTCGCTGGTCAAGAGGAGTCTGGCCTGGATGCCGATGAATATGACTTCGAGGTAAGAGTCGAGGCAGGAATCATTCATTTCCACTCTCCCTATCCTGAAGTCAGAGCTATTGCCGACCCTTTTGATGATCCCACTATTCCTGTTGAGACCTTCAGGGCCTATCTGCTGGCTCTAATCTGGGCAATTGTCGGTCAAGGTGTTAACACTTTCTTCAACCCTAGATTCCCGTCCATTTCTATCAGTTCATCGGTTATTCAGCTTGTATTGTACCCCTGTGGTAAACTTTTCGAGTGGTGCCTCCCTGACTGGGGATTCACTCTCTTTGGCGTTCGTCATACTTTGAATCCGGGCCCCTGGACTTACAAGGAACAGATGTTTGCAACTATTTCTTTCAATGTCTGCTTGACTTCTGCATACGTGTACTGGAATTTTACCGTCCAGAAGCTGCCTGTGTACTACAATAACACATGGGTCAGCGTCGGTTACGAGATTCTTCTTACCATTTCGACTCAATCGCTTGGTTTCGGTTTTGCTGGCTTATTGAGGAGATTCGTTATTTATCCAATTAAGGCTATTTGGCCAACAATTCTTCCTACTTTGGCTCTTAACAAGGCACTTCTGGTTCCCGATAACAATAAGGAACCAGTCCATGGATGGACCATTAGTCGTTACAAGTTCTTCCTCGTGACATTCAGCTCCATGTTTGTGTATTACTGGATTCCTGGATACCTCTTCCAGGCTGTAAGTAACTTCAACTGGACTACCTGGATTGCCCCTGATAATTTCGATCTTGCTGCTGTCACTGGAACCACTTTTGGTCTGGGGTTCAACCCCATTTCGACTTTCGACTGGCTTATGATCAACCAGTTCTTTCCTCTTCAAACTCCTTTTTACAGTTTCCTCCAGCAGTTTGGCGGTACTTTCCTCGGTGGTTTGATTATCTTGGCCTTTTACTATACTAATACCAAGTGGACTGCCTATCTTCCTATTAACGATTCGGCCGTGTATGCCAATGATGGAACTCCTTACAACACATCCATGGTCATTGTGGACAATGTTTTGGATGAAGAGCTTTATGCAAAGTATGGTCCTCCCTACTATACTGCAGGAAACTTGCTTGTGTATGGTGCCTTCTTTGCCATCTATCCGATGAACTTTCTCTATGTTCTTCTGGATCAATATTCTGTTATTAGTACATCTATGGCAGGTCTTGCTAAGGATATTGTTAGCGGAACTATTGGGTTGTTTAAGGGTCTTAAGAATGGATTCTCCTACCTGTTCAAGGGTGATATTCGCCAAGCAGCTATTGAATTTGCCAATGCCTTCGACTCTACTGGAAGCATCTATGAGAAGTTCGATGATCCTCATAGCAGAATGATGTCCCAGTACAAGGAATGCCCTGACTTGTGGTACTTTATTGTTCTTGTGGTCGCTTTCATCTTTGGTATTATTATTATTGTTGTTTATCCTTTGAACACACCCGTATGGACCATGTTCTTTGTCGTTGGCATTAATGCTGTTTTCTTGATTCCAATGACTATTATTTACGCAACTGCAGGCTCCAATGTTGGTCTCAATGTCTTGGTTGAATTGATTGTGGGTTATGCTTGTCCAGGAAATCCTCAGGCTCTCATGTTGATCAAGGCTTATGGGTACAATATTGACGGACAGACAGATTCTTTTGTCGGAAACCAGAAGATGGGCCACTATGCTAAGATTCCTCCAAGAGCAGTATTCAGAGGCCAGGTTATTTCTACTATCCTGACCAGTTTTGTTTGTGTTGGTGTTATGAACTGGGCTGTTTCTAATATCCCGGGCCTGTGTACTGCCGATCAAGAGTCCAGCTTCAGTTGCGCTGCTGGATCTCAAGTTTACTATTCTGCTTCTATTACCTGGGGTTTGATTGGTCCTAAACGTGTATTCGACACTCTTTATCCCGAGTTGAAGTACTGCTTTTTGATTGGATTCCTGATTGCTATTGTTTTCCTGGTTGGTCAAAAAGGTGGCAAGTATATTCGTGCATGGTGCCAATCTAGAATGTCTGAGTCTTCTTTTACAACTGCCAACACTTACTTCTTCCATCCTATGTCGAAGCTCAAGCTTGTGAATCCTGTTCTGATTTGCATTGGCTTCTTGGAATGGGCTCCTTACAATCTATGGTATCAAGTGGGTGGTCTCTATGCATCGTTTTTCTTCATGTTCTTCATCAGAAGACGATACACTGCATGGTGGGAAAAGTACAATTATGTTTTGGCTGCATCATTCCAGGCAGCTGTTGCGCTTTGTCTTATCATTATTTTCTTTGCCGTCCAATATCATCCTAAGAATCTTGAATGGTGGGGTAATGATGTTATGTATGCAGGCATCGACGGGTCAGGTGGCGCAAGACTGCCTATCCCTGAAGCTGGTTTCTTTGGTCTGACTCCTGATCAATTTATTATCTAGTAGTTTACGTATTTACTGTGAGCGTTTAATGAATTTGAATTAATTTCTGTTTAACATGCACTACTGTGATTTATATCTGGCAGAGGCAGACTGGCACCGATGATCCGGGCCGAATTTATACACCTTTCCCAAATTGAATCCCGACTCAAACTTTTTTTCCATGTCAAAAGTGTTAGCCAACCAATCTCCATGAAGCTATCACCTGCAGAAATTTCATTTCTGAGGGATTCCCTCTGTCTGACTCCTCCAGTCAGACCTGATTCTAGATCTGTTATTCAATTCCGTCCGCTCGAAGCAACTACGGATTTCTTGCCTGCCGCAAACGGATCATCGAGGGTTAGAATCTCAGATGGAGGGGAGTGTATAGTAGGAATCAAAGCGAAGGTAGTCAGAGCTTCGAAAAACCCTGATCTGGTTGACACTGATATAAGTATTTCAGGTCTAAGGGATGACCATCCCCTGCCAAATCTGCTGATGTCGACATTTCGATCCCTTTTAAATTCGAGCACTGAGCTGCGCCAGACATTGAAACTTACGTCTCGGTATTCGTTCAAACTATTTATTGATGCTTCGATCACCTCTTATTCATCGCATCCACTTAATGTAATTTCTCTCGCAATTTATCTGGCGCTTTTATCAGCTAGACTACCGTTACTGGTCTCGTCGCGTGACGACCAGGACGCAGAGGAGCTTCCGCAGTTCCATGATGACTGGGATCAGGCTGTTCCTGTATGCCCTGAAGGATGGAAGCCACCATTATTATTTCTTCTGGCTGTCATAGGAGACAATGTACTTCTGGATCCCACTGCAGTGGAGGAGCAGGTATCTGAGGCAGGCATGTTTGTGGGTTGGGCAAATGGGCACATCGCAGGCCCTATTCGATCTGTAGATCTAGGTGGGCGATGCATGAGGGGATTTTCTAGGTCAATATTTTCGAAATCATTCGAGCTGATTGAACAATGTGGCAGAGAAGTGTCTGATGCCCTGGACGGTATTATAAATAGTAGCGAAGAAGCAGCTTCAATGCTGTTCTAGAGTGCGAATTAATTACGCTCTAATGAATCTATGATTAACAATGTTGAATAGAATATACATATACTGCAACAGCAGTTGCAGTCTGTATGTTCATCGATCGTATGACACCAACTTGTTTGATTTCAATGCATAGATCCAATTCAGCAAGTAGGTCTCCTGGAATACCTTCTCGCTCTTTTCCTAGTAACAGCAATGACTTTTTGGGGAATCTGAAGTCCGAATTAAGCTGGACACTGTTATCTGTTTGCTCCAGCCCAATCAGTGTGTATCCTTCACGTTTTTTCTCCTTCATAAATGGTATTATGGCCGCTATTTTTACCTCTGCCATGGGCATCCAGCTATCAGCTGTTACAGCAACATTTCTGAACTGAGGGTGTTTTGCAACACTGATGTCGTCTAGACAGAGCAATTCAGCACCAAGAACCTCGGATAAACGGCATATGCCACCTAGATTGGGAGGCTTATCCACAAGACTAGCCAGAACAATCATTTCACCTCTTTCTATCTTTGCAGTTTCGTTTCCTTCGAACGATCCAATGCCAGCGTTCAGTGCGCCTGACTTAGTTTGTAACAGGGTAGAGAGACCACCCTGGATATTGATATCTACTTCCACTGCTTCTTTTGCCGCTGAATTGTCTCTATCTGTATTCTCGGTCCCTAACTCAAGAATAGACGAATTACTAAGAGATTCAAAATCGCTTATTTCAAGTCTATCGAAATCTTTATCAGACACTTTCTTCAACACACCACCACAGATTCCCACGAGAGTATAATCAGCTTCAATATCCCAGATTGCCCTCTCACCGCTTCTGAAGAGCTTAAAGTTTTCAGCAGCAGCAGCAACTTTTGCTATGCTTGTCATAAGCTTTAAAAGGTCACTCAAGGATTCAGGAATATTTCCTCTCTGTTTCAGGCTGTCCAATTCTTCATACATAGCACATATCATAGATACTGAAAAATGTCGCATACCGGCCCGATTGGTTGTTGCAAGCGGTATTACGTGTCCAATATACTCAGTGTAAAACAATATAAAATGAGGGTCATTGGTTTTTCTAAGATAGCGTGCAACCATTAATCCAATTCTTTGCATCGATGCAGAAATACGCGGTTGCAAGTCCCTATTAGCCAGTCTGGAGAATATATGCTTTGAAGCAAATTCGATGGCATTTCTTCGCACCAGCCTTGAAATTATCCATTCTAGATGAACTCTTACCAATGGTGAAGGCTCCGTATCTAACGCTGGCAGAAGATATGCATCCAACACGTCAGAAGCCTCATCATACTCCAGAGAACTGTCTAGTGCCAAAAGAATTTGAAAGCATTTGATTCTCACTTGCTCTTCATTACCATCGTTTCGCTTAATCGGCACGAAAATGTGGTATTTCTCACAATTCAAGATATAGTGAAAAATATCAGACCCTGAAGAACCAATATTTGATAAATATATAAACGCTCTAGCGCGTGCAGATTGCTCATGTGCACGATAATACCGGATGTACATGTCATTTCCATTGATACCATCGCTTGCAATATCTGCCATGACGTATTCCAAGTTGAATAGGTGATCATTAATCTGCCGGAAAGTGTAAAGAGATATCAACACGCGAGCAATCCACCTGGAATTGGGGAACCCTTGAAGCAGTTCAGATAGGTATGGCATTAGGTCTCGTCTCGCAAAGCTCTGTTCTATAATTTCTTCAGAAATGTTTTCGAGGATATCGTTCAACTCGGTACAATCCAGTCCCACAAGTGCTTTGTGATATAAGATATCCAAAACCCGGTGATGCAGCTTACGTTCTGATGCGACTAATCGTTCATCCGTCAATGATGTCCACATACCTCTGATTGTATCTATTACCGAATCAATATTATGCAACAGTTCGTTAGGCTCTAGTACAGACAATAGCGTGTCTATCACCTCGCAGATCAGAAAACGAGCGCGTAATTCACACATCCCAAAGTGACTAGAAGCTGATCTAAGACCGGACAAAAGTGATGTATTGTCGAGTTCAGAAAAAGCATCTTTGCTATACTTCAGCATAGCACAGTAGACTTCTTCTAGACAATCTTCTCGAGCGCGCTTATCACTTATAAGTTGCTTTGATAGAAAGAATCCTCCAGCATATTCAACCAGCTGGCTCAGGGAGAGACTTCCATGATTCTTCTGGCAATTATTGTCAATGGTGAGGAAATACACAGAGGTTTTGTAGTCGTCATGTATAGATGATAAAAGCGGTTTCGCATGGCTTAAGCCACGAGCCCAAGTATTGTCTCTTTTACAGATCGAAATTAGCGCACTCCTCAGCATGGGCATGTAGTCCGCGGAATCCAGAGCTTCTTCCACCAGTGACTTAAACTTATTTTGGATGTGTTTCTGATTAAGAAACGATGTTGATGACTCTAAGTTCAAGCTTGCCAAGTCGCAGAGAACTGAAAGAGGTAAATCTTGGATCTCAGGTACAGACTTACGAGCTTTGTAGTACATATCCACATAAACTACAGCGTTATTGGCAGAGTGCTTCCAGGAATCAAAAACTGATACTCTGCCGCATGTCAAAACAAAGTGTTCGTATATTTGTTCAGAAAACTCACCGACTATCGTGGGGTTGCTTTTCCATAGTTTGCAGTAACAGGCATACCAGTCTGACCAAGTCCTTTCAGGGTCAGCAGATAAGAGCAATTTGACATAGTATTTACTGAAAATGTCTCGTCTTAACTTGGTCTCTGCGCTAGACCCCGAGAGGTCTGTCAGAAGCGACAGTTCGGAGCTGAACAATACCTTGCGACCATCCAAGCCTGATACAAGGCCCTTAAGTACAAATATGCGAGCTGGATCAAAAGAGTGTCGCACATGGAACAGTCGAGAGAGAATGCTTGAGGAGAATAGCCGTGCCTGTTCTTCATCCAACCTGGACGCTATTCTTGAAACTAAATCAGAAATTCGATTTCCATGACCACAGTATAGCTTGGAACTCTTTCGCTCTATCTGGAAATGAGATGCAAGCATTGAATACTCCAAAAATACATCAGAAAAGAAAGTTGGGTCAACACCAAACACCGATAGGCAGCTCGAATCCAGCGTCAGAATGACGTCGACGATTAGTTTACGAATTGCTTCCATTGAAGACTTAATTCCAGAGGAGAGTAGTACAAGGGCCCAGCGACTGGGAATCAAGGAAGTTCCGCCAACCATACCGGCGATATCTCTAGCTGAATCCTCTGCCTGGTAGATGGAAGTATCAATTGAGATGATCTCGGTGACAGTAATATAGCGCATCCAGTCATTCAAATACGCATCTCTCTGCTCACACCTGAATGACATGTATTGTGTATCAATATCGGTCTTTAAGTTCCGGACTGATTCAGATAATATATGAAGGCAGTACTTTTTACAATCGTAAGAATCACTTAAAAGTCCACCCTGAATAGCAGCCCAGTAGTAGTCAGACCGAAGTAGCACCAAGAACTCAGAGCTCGACGTTATATGCTCTAAGCCGACCAACCGAAGCCAAGTTTTATATGCACCAGAGTAGTATGGTTCTGCTTTGTTTTCCAAGAGGGCTTTAGTACTATCCAACCATAGCTCGAGAAAAGTCGATTCAATAGAACTTAAGGCAATACCCAGAATCTTATTTGACAGAACTGAAATTTCTGCGTTCTTGCTGCCTTGTAGCAGAAACATCCTTCGGAGTAAGGGTTCCGATAGTCGGAATTCTTGACGACGTACCAGAACTGAATAAAGTGTCGATAAAACCGCTACAACCTCATCATTTTCTACCAACAGGGCATTGCTACCAGGACTAATTAAGCTCCTCATTTGTAATATATAGCTGACAGCGTTGTCGGTACTTTCTATTATTGATGCGCATCTCTCCTTGAATTGATCCGCCAATTGTGGTATTCCACACAGGAGTTCTAGAGCCCAGTCACTAGTGAGATCTTTTTCAATAAGATTACTTGCATAGTTTAGACGCTCATTCTTGTCCTGTTAGTAACTTATGTACCGATGCTCTTGAGCAGTACTAGCTTACCATCCAACGGTATTGCAGGCAGAATGGCGATACTTCGACCAGGGCCCGGCTGGCTGTCGACTTTCTGTCAGCATGCGATAAATCATTAAATAACGATGTGATGACGGATAGAAGTACTTTTTCGTCTAGATGCTGTACAAGTAGACTCGAAGTCATCGATCCAATCTGATAATTGTGTAGGAATAAACTATAATTTTTTCTTATGAGGGCTGCGCGCGGCGGAGCCTCACGATTCACGAACTGGTCGTAAGTCTAAGCAAAGAGCTGGCAGCAGCCGTCGACGTGCGATTCCACGCAAGTTTTATAATCCTTGAACGTATCGAAAGCTATATCTGCATTTGCTTTGGATTCTGAAGGTGAAACAATTTCTCACAGTTGCAGCATCTTGGAATCAAGTGAATAGATTAGCGGATCAATGGCCCGGGAATCGTGCGATGATGATGAGGAGGTTGGGAGAATCAGGAAAACTACCAAATGTGGAAGTGTGTAAACAGGTAGTAAGTAGTTCAGTCAGAACTCTTAACGGCGAACTTCACGACAGCACCATAGCTGGTTCAATGAACAATAATAAAAAATCACGGGTTGCGGCCCTAAGGCAGAGTACGAGTTTACGAAGTATTTCCAACAAGGCTCTGCCTTCCTTGGCGCCTGAGGGCTCTCCAACGGGCAGACCGCAGTCAGCTCTCGGCACTTCTCGTGAGTTTCAAGGAAATAAAAACAGGAATGGAAGAAGCAGCGGCAACGTTAAAGTTGTTGTACGCACCAGACCATTTCTCGCACGCGAGATTCAGAGTAGTGCGAAATGCTTGGTTGACGTGAACCCGTTAGATCAGTCGACAACGATCGTATCTGATGTATCGCCAGCAAGCGTTGGAATGCATTCACACAATGTGGAACCTAAGAAATTCTATTTCGACCATTCATTCTGGTCCCTTGACCCAGCTGATCACAATTTTGCAGGCCAGAGCACCATTTACGATTCATTTGGACGTGAATACCTAGATCACAACATGGAAGGATACCATACCTGTATATTTGCTTACGGCCAGACTGGTTCAGGTAAATCACACACAATGATGGGGTCAAAGGAAGACCCGGGGATTATTCCAAGAACTTGCACAGACCTGTTTGATCGAATCAATCAGATCATGAGCGCCGATGTCAGCTGCACGGTCAGGATATCTTACTTCGAAATCTACAATGAGCAAGTAAGGGATCTACTGGTATCCAGCAAGAAAGAACATATAAAGCTGAAAGTTCGGGAGTCTCCTACAGATGGGCCATATGTGGAAGATCTGTCAGAATATGTTGTTAAGGACGCTTCACAAGCTATGAAATACCTCGGTGAAGGGAACAAGACCAGAGCGACAGCAGCAACTAAAATGAATGATCAATCCAGTAGATCGCATGCTGTGTTTACGTTGGTAGTTAAGCAGGTACACTATCATGCTGACACGGAAACCACAGAAGAGAAGGTTTCTCGAATTCGTTTAGTTGACTTGGCAGGGTCCGAGCGAGCAAATTCTACCGGTGCTACAGGTGTCCGCTTAAGAGAGGGTTCCAACATCAATAAATCACTGACAACACTCGGTAGAGTTATAGCTACACTTGCATCTCCAGCGACCGGTACCAAGGTGGTTCCGTTTCGTGACTCCACTCTGACATGGATTCTGAAGGATAGCTTAGGAGGCAACAGCAAAACCGCTATGGTAGCTTGTATTTCACCAACAGACTACGAAGAGACCCTGTCAACTCTACGGTATGCTGACCAGGCCAAGAGAATCCGTACAAAGGCCGTTATCAACCAGGATATTGTTTCGGCTGCCGATAGAGACAAGCTTGTACAGGAAATGCAAGAACAGATTAACAATTTGCAACATTCCTTGCTTGAAAATACTGGTCATCAACAAAAAGAAGAGCAGTTTAAGCAAGAGCTGTCAAAGGTAAGGCATACTATTCACTATTACGAGGATCGTGCGATCACCGAAGAAAACAAACGGCGCGCTATCCAACAGGAAAATAGAGCTCTATCTCGGCACAACAAGCTACTTTCTGAGCATCTGAAAGAAGTCACAAACAAAAGCTTATGGAGCCCCTGGCTTGCCAGTAATTCCACATCGACTGATCATGTCCTTGCCTATGACGATTTGACTCGCGAAAAAGAGAATCTGCTATTAGATTTACTTGCATATAATGTCTCTCTGAAAGACACGCACAGCAGATTTAGCTCAAAATTGGCTGAGCTGGGAATCCAGCTCAGCATTTAAAGCTGTAAATAACGAGTTTAGTAGTACAGCTACTTAGTACAGCTACTTGGTGATATTTACATGACATGCGGTTACGAAATCAGAGGCAGATATCCATAAGTGTTGTATGGGACTAATAGTTGTTCTACTGGCAGAGTCCCAGAATCATGTCTAAATAAACTATGTGCAGCGAAATAGCCTGAATATCCAAGCCCGCCCGAGCACATATAGCTTTTCTGCGGGGATATCCGACCACCAGAAGTTCAAGCTCCATCCAACATGAATATCGAAGAAGATAAAACTATAGAGGATAAATGTGAGTGCTGGTCTTGATTAGGCTATCGGTATTGTTAACTAATTGACTTATAGATGTTATCAAATCGGTGGATATGGTATGCTTTCTAGGCCCCTGATCTGTTGTTGCCTGTTGCTTCTTTAATCTAACGCCAATCAGTCACCGGAAATGCAGTCTGTAGTCGTAGAACTCGCTCTGGCCGCCATGCGAGAAAACGACCTCGAGAAAGATATTGCGGCTGTTATTAAGAAGGATATGGACCGTCGATATGGAACTACTTGGCATTGTATTGTTGGCCAGAAGTTCGGCAGCTACGTTACACATGAATCAAGGAATTTTTTGTATTTCTATATTGGAGATATGGCGATTTTGATATATAAAACTGCATAAATGCATAGCTAGAGGATTCAGATGCGTCTAACCTATTATATTTTGCTCGCACCCCGTATTGCCATGCTCATTCTGAGCCCTTGAAATATATCCCTAGGTCGAGGCTAGCTAATTCCCAAGTTCGCTCCGTTGATATGTCGTTCTCTCTCCGCTTTCCTTGTAACATTAGTACTAACACCATACACCCTTTCATCAAGACCAGACAAACAAACGAAACGCTTTAGATTGATTCATTGGGCAATCATCCTGAGAACTTCTTGATGGCTGATTTCGAAGACAATAATCCCTTTGCAGGGAGCGATAGAAGCGACCATGGTTCCACGCAAGCGGATTTCGGTAATCTATCTTTAGCGTCGCCGAAACAGCCTCAAGCTCAATTGAACGAAAGCCATAATAATCCTGGTATTAAGTCCTATAGTTCTCGAGTGGAGCAGATATTGGCTGAAAACCCGGATGCGCAGGTGTTTATCACCGGGGCCGGAAAGTCTCACGAAGGTGGCAGAGGGTTTATTGCCTATACCATCAAGATTCAAGATTTGGCTATTCGAAGGCGGTATTCTGAATTCGAAAGCCTGCGGACTACAATTACGAAGCTTTTCCCGACACTAATCATTCCTCCGATTCCAGAGAAGCACACGATGTCTGACTATGCGGCATCACCTGCCAAGGCCAAAGAGGATGCTGGTATCATCGATCATAGACAGCGAATGTTAGCTGTTTTCCTAAACAGATGCCTTTCAATGAAACAAATAAGATCCAGTTCTGTTTTCCAGAGGTTTTTGGATCCAAATTCTAGTTGGAGTGAGGTTCTCAACTCGCCACCTGTTGCCACTCTCCCTAAGAACATATTGAAGGCACCTCCCTTGGATCCCTCATCTCCCACAACTGCGCACGGCTATCTTCCACTCCCTTCTTCTTCAGCAAAACTTAAGGCTGAAGATGATACTGTATTTGATGAGGTGGAGCAACGAGCCAAAGAGTATGAAACTGTTATCGTCGGAGGACTGGAAAAAGTGAATCGAAGAATAATTAAGAGATACTCCGACATGGCTGCTGATTACTCTGATCTTGGTGCCCGTTATAATGCATTCAGTCTGGAGGAAAATAACTATTTGGCCAGTGCCATCGAAAAGGTGGGACAGGCAGCTGATAATAGCTATTTATCTACCGAGGAGCTTGTACGTGGACTTTCTAGCTCGTTTAGTGAACCATTGGGTGAATCTGCACAGTTCGCAGCAGTTGTTCGCAGTGTCTTGAAATATAGGCGCCAGAAGGCTCTGCAGAAAGAAATGACTTTGGACAGTCTTCAGACAAAGAAATCAAGCCTTGAAGCGTTGGAGCGTTCTGAACAGGAGGCCCAGCGTATAAACTCTTATCTATCGAGGGATATCGGGCATTCTCAAACTCTGAATCTGCCACCCAATCAGACGGAGGCTGCCGCTCAGTCTGAAGAAGAAGAGCAACATTTGGAGGAGTCGTTTCCTCCAACTCATGCAGATACGAAGATGAAAAAGTCAGGAGGCTTTAAGATCCCGGGGATTGGTAAGCTCAATCATGCGATTCATGGGATTATAGACGTGGATCCTGAATCTACTCGAAGGAGCAACATCGGAAAGACCCGCGAGCAGATCAGTCAGCTTGAGGAGGCCTTGGCTGTCTCTAAAACAGACACGGTTGAGGCATCAGAGTCTGTTAAAGATGATCTTGATAGGTTTCAGAAGAGCAAAGAAGAAGATCTTCGAAAGATTGTACATGCCTACATACTGTGCCACATAGAGTGGGCCAAGGAAAATTTAGAGAGCTGGCAAGAGGCCAAGGCTGAGATCAATAAGCTCTAGCCTAGCTCGTTTATAAACCAAGGCCTTGTTTTCTCTCTACGATCGTTATGTATTTGAACGTTTAGTAATTTATTTTATTTCACTCGCTGGCCCCGTTATTTGATCATCAGGTTCCATGGCACACATCTTTGAATGGTATGAACTAGGAGGTCAGAAACGTTTAGAGGGAAGCTGAGCCTCATCGGCACCATCAATATCTGTGAAGCCATTGCTGTATATTATTAAATCATCGAGACAGAAAACCTTTGGAACATTTCAATAGATCAGATATATACAGCTTGACTTGGGGATCCCAGGCATTTCTACAGTCTCAGCTCATGTCTGCTTATGGAGCTATGCATAGAACTGCAAACAGCTATATTAGATTCATTTACATGATTCTGAGATTTGTTAAACTGGACTCGAACTACTGCACCGATCTTTCCATACGTTGCACTAGAGTGCTAGTTGATAACTTGTTGATAATAGTTGATTTTTGGTTTCTGGGGCAACTGAGATTTTCGTGTTTTAATGGTGTTTTAGTAGTGGTGTTTACATCGCGATGTTTACTTTGTCAGGTTAAGATTTCCGCATTGACCAGCAGCTCCTGTAACTAGTGAACCCCTCCAAGTGCTCTTTGGAGAGTAATCTACCCTATGGTCTCGTCACCGCCCACTTCCTATCCATGCTATGTCAAGGCGATTTATTCATGGTCGGGAGAAGAAAAGCGTATGCATACCTATCAGGTCGTTATTCATGTAAGGATCTGGTCTAATGATAATTTTAGGTGATCTAGGGTTCGTCGAAGGTGATATCATCGAGGTGATCAATACAGGCGATGGGAACTGGTGGATGGGCCGTCTTAAAAGAAATAAAATGGTGGGATTGTTTCCGTGCAACTTTGTAGAGTATGTTCAGAGTGTGACTGGCCCTTTAAGCAGGAGTAATAGCGAAATTGAGATATCTGAGCTTTCAATCAGATCACGCTCTAGTTCGCCAGTAAAGCAGTATGATAATAGACCACTTTCGAGAGCAGAGCTTCGATCTAGGTCTGAGATACTCACAGATATAAGCAATGCACTCAATGGCGATATCAGAGCGAAGGAACATATTGAGACGGAAAAAGAAAGCTATTCTAGAGAACACTACGATGATCCCTATTCATTTCAGGATCAGACCGACGAGGATGAGGACCAGGACTTTGAAATGCCAAACACTCCTCCTGTTCCCCCGCCTCATTCAGTATCATTAGGGTCAATTTCTCGCGCTTCATCTCAGACGTATAAAGCTTCGCCTAACGATAACCTCGATAGAACACCTTCCCCTCTTCGAAACGCAATGGATGATGTCCTGGAAAGCCTCGACAATATGCATGATGTTTCACGAGAGAATAGCATGAATTTTCGAATGGACGGCAATACAAAACGAAGCAGTGCTGCTACATTGACGGGTTACTATCCTACCTCTCCTCTATCAAAACACGGATCAGACAAGTTCGAAAACTCGTACCAAAAGAGACACTCAGATCCTGACGACGATGAAAATTATGACGATCGATACACCTCATTTTCCCCTAACTCTTACAAGATGACGCAATCTGTGTCCGATAAAATCATATCACGGGCGGACACTTTCCACAGCATATCCTCTATTAATACGAACAGTCTATCTATCATCAGCTCTAGCACAACACCTACAAGTATCAGTAACGCTAGTGCCACATCGGCTGGATCACTTGCACGGCGCAAAATAGATCAACGAAAGAGTATGCCTGCATTGAATCCAACACACTCCAATACTTCTTATGAGACCCCGGTCGATCTCCCACGGAATACTCCTACATCTGAGTCCAAATCAGTGCGATCGTTAAAGCTGAAGAAGTCGACAGGATTTCTCAAGAAGCTATTCGTGGGAGCAACTTCTTCGAACTCAAGTTCAGAGAAGCACCTATCCTTTCCGGGCTTTGGAAGTAGTACAATGGACGAAGCTAGCTCTCTTAAGAGATCAAAATCACGGTCCTCCAGAATTTCGGTATCATCTGCATCCTCCAGGCTGAGAAACACTCTGCGAAGTGTATCCTCAAAAACGCTAGGAGCCAGCAGTAGCTCGCAATCGATTACTACTAATTGGATGGAAGTGCGACGAGATGTCCATCGTGCTAATACGGTCACATCTAACGAGGCAAGGCAGCGGCGCCAAGCTAGAGAAATGGATGGCATACCTATTATTGAGCCGTTCAGAACTCTTTCTCTAGTCCAAGGAAACGAGACTGTCAATGGCTTTACTCGTGGAGAGGGCCGTCTCGATTCTCGGAAGCAGGATTTTAGCGCTGTTGACAATTTTATATCCACGCTTCGATCATGGCCTCATTTGATGACCCCGGCAGCATTTGCCAGTAGTCGCATTGGCCGTGAGTTTGATTACGATTCTGAACGACTGCGAGGTATATTTCTTTTTTGTGCCTCAAAAATCGGATGGGAAGCTCCATTATACGACAACGCGCATGCAGAAGAGGAAGAGGAAGAGCTGGTCCTCAGCATGTCTCGACTGTTGGAGTCTCGAAATGGCACTCCGCATGAAATTGCACTCTGTGTGAAATCCATGTGTGATGCACTTGATATTCATTGTGAAGTTGTTCGTGGGCACCTGAGACAACCTGGCGAGATTTGGGATCGTGCGGGAATACCTCGAACAAATCATTTTTGGAATGCAGTTATAATTAATGATGAATGGCGGTTTGTTGATGCGTCACTTGCGAGCCCGACATTTCCAAATAGAGAATGGTATTATAGGGGACTCGATGCATCGGCACCAAACGCATGTTACTTTCTGGTTCCTCCATATGAACTTATAGGTACTCATATACCTCAGGATACCCGTGACCAACATCTGGTACCACCAATAAGTCATGCAGAAGCACTTAGTTTACCGCTTATTGGACCGGCAACATACATGCATGATATAAAGTTTGTCGAATATCATACTGGCCTGACTAGGCTCAACAATCTAGAGATTGCAGAACTAAATCTTTCCGTGCCGCATGGAATCGAGCTCACGTGTGAAGTTCTCGCAGGGAATATTTCTAGTCGCGATGACATGATTAGAGTACCTGGGCTGGCGCAGGCGTATTGGTCAAACAACAGGCGTTACTTCAGAATCAAAGCTTTTCTTCCTCCTGAATTTAGCCAGGGAATTCTTAATATATATATTGGAGTGCGTGGCAAGGTTCAGACTGTAGGCAGGAGCGTTCCTGAGATATCATATTCAATGCCTCTGACACATAAAGGCCAGAATGCGCCCTTCGAGCTGGTGACAAGACACCCAACTCCTCACTGCCAGAGACAGGATTTATATATTTCACAGCCTCAGTGTAAAAAGTTGGCTTGTGGCAGTCACTATCAGTTTTCGATGTTGCAACATCCCTCTGCAGGTGTGACATCCGGATCAGCATTTTCTCGTATTAAAATTGCAATCCAGTCTCCCTCGGGCAAGATACACAAGCTTCACCGAAAAGATTCAGAGGGCACAACTTTTGGAACTTGGGAATCTCACATCAAGTGCTCAGAAGTTGGTACATGGCGCGGTCTAGTTTTGGCAGATCATGGAAATGCCTGGAGTGTCTTTGCTGAATGGTACTGCATTTAGTTTGTAATAGAATATCTTCTGCGCTCTAGTAATTTTCTATGTAACATCCAATTGACTATCCCCTAGAATATGTCGAGCAGCTTGAAAGGGTAACCACCGTTCTTGATACGGAACTTCGAGATAACAAAGCTGAAGCCCAAAAATGTGACAGCAGATAGTAAGACTACTGCAAATGTCTGTGCTTGGGGGTTCGCAATCCGAGGCACCTTAGTTATCATAGAAATCATAGTGAAAGCCAACACCGCATAGGCTATGGCCATGATCTGTGTCTCGATTGCAATCTGGTTGCTGTGCCCACCGACAAAGAGAGTAGTACCACCATGACCATCACCTACTATATATGGAGTGTGTCGAATCATATTAAACATATGTCCAGTAGTGAACATGAAGATCGTAACTAAAGAAACAGCAACCCAGATTTGCTTCGACTGGAAAAACTTGAGAATATTTGAAGCAAAATTCTTAGCAGTAAATGCAGTCATTACAATCAATCCTAGTGCTGATATAACCTTCCCCCAAGGAAAAGGTTCATGGATCGTGACCCTCTTGCCATGGGCAGTCAAGAAATAACTAGCTAGCTCCTGCACCTGACTTTCGGTGGCCAGGAATTGATACACGTCATGCTCAGCCTCGATTCCACTAGGGTTCGTGGTTGGCGAATAGATCCAAAGATTTGGAGCTCTATTTAATTCAAGCTGTCGGTAAGCAGCTCCATTATAGGCAATATCTGCTACAGCGAAGAAGAGACCATCACTTTTGGGATGGTCCTGCGTCCAACTCTTCGCTACCTTGTTGAATTGAGGCCCTATAATCTTGCAGAACTGGCAGTTGTACTGAGGGCCATCCGCAGTCAGAAGTACAGCTATAGTATAGTCTCTTGGTCCTCCAACCACGTTATTGAAAGTTTGGTCTGTTAAATGCACCAGTCCATCCGATGACTTGAGGGACTGCACATAGGCAGCATCATAAGTCTCAGCTGACCTAACAAGCGATGAAAGTATCAACCATAGGCAGATGAGATTATTTTGTGAAGGTTTCATCTTTGATAGTATTTTACTCGCCAATTGGCTTGAAATGGAGTAGTCAATAATCTAGTTTCAACTAAACACGTACTGCGAAAAGAGCTGCGGAGTTCGTTGTGAGTAAGTGGAGTTTATTAGTTAGGCCCCTGGTGCCTGGAACCGCGGACGCGCCATTATAGTTAACTTTCGATGGCGATGTTGTCAATGTCACAAATGGATAATGCAGAGCTTTCTGGGCTTCTTGCAGCTGTTCATGATCTAATGTTAAAGACCGAAGCTAGAACCAAAATTGAAAAGTCAGAAATGAGACGGAGGTTCGATGTGGAAGCATTACAGATCAAAGCACTGCAATACTCAATACAAAGTCAGAGGCTTGAAAGCGTCCTGCAGCGGAATTTGGCGTCTCAATCCTCATATGAGAGTCAGATAAGGCAGTATAAGTCACAGATACATCTTTTATCACACCAGTTGGATATTGCCGGGACCGATTTACGGGTTTTAGACGACTTGAAGGACCAAAACAGCAACTTAGCCAACAAGTTATCACGATTAGAACAGGTTGTCGCAGAGGTTTCTAGAGAACTTGAGTTGTTAGAACGCGAGGTAAATATCACCAATGCCGAGAATACAGACCTAAGCGCCCGTTTGCGTGACTGTAAGGAGACAATTAGAGTTCATCTGACTGATGGCAAAGCCGATTTGGCTTCAGCTAAGACCAAGGTCACGGATCTAATGAATGCTCTGGAAGAAACCAAACAGAATGCAGAAATAAAGATTAGGCAGTTAGAGCTTGACGATAAAGAAGAGTCTCGACTGAAAGATATTCTAGCTGCAGAACAGCAGAAATGTCAACAACTCGAAGAGGAGATTGCAAAGTTGAAACAACATCAGCAACATGCTACTCAGGCGAGTACTGAGCTCTTTGATATACCGCGGTTAGAAGGAAACAAAGAATCGCCTTCTGGGTCAGTACGCTCTCCTTCCCTCTACAACACTGTGGCCCATAGTGAACGGCAGCAGATTAGAATCGACAATCCTCCTCTAACTTCTTCAGCATTTTTCAACTCGCACACACCAGATAATGTAAAGCGGTCCGGAAGAACTTCTGGGCTATTTGGAAATACTAACAGCTCCAACAGGTCTATGCAGCATTCATTTGGAGGTTCGCTTCTGGGTCCTCAGCCAAAGAGTTTCAACTTAGCACAGTTCACACCAAAACCAGGAAGATACTCCAACAATTCTCCAGATGCGGATATTGCCAAGTCTAAAAATGCAAAGCGATCTATATTCTCGCCTTTTCCAAGCATCCAGAAGATCTTAAAGCCTGATGCAAAGCCTCGAAAGAGAAAACTCAACACAAAAATAGGCATCATGGACCCGAGTGAAGACGTGAGTGGCAGCGCCGCCAGTAAAATCCCTGGTGATAACAAGTTGATGAATGAAACGATAAGCCCAAGAAAAAAAAGCATGAAGTTTCAAGTAAACTAGGCGAAAGGAGATATTATGTGATATACTATTCTTTTAAAGAACTTTTAAAGCTTCGCTTGAATTGCACTTAATCGATACTTTACGTCCTTAAGGGCTTTACTTTCAGGCTTCCAGTCATCAAATTCCTGGTAGAGCTCGTGTAACTGATCTGAAAACTCGCTTCTCGACCTAGCTTCAGAAATAAGACCTCGCATACTCCACGGTAGTAAGTAGGGGTTATGGGAATTGGCTGGTTTCGGAATCTCAAACGAATCAAGCACTTTCAATGGCACAGAAAGGTCAGAATCTGTCGTCTCTAGAGCATGCCTGATTGTGATATCGTACACTGACTTTTCTTCGTATATCTTGGAGTGTCCGCCTCCAGTCAATGTACCTGATAGTGCACCTGAAATCTCTTTTATAACGCCATGATCGGTGGACCCGGTGTTTTGTAGTCGCAGCGCGATAGAAATGAGGGTTGAGACAAACTCGGGTGCGACGTCCTGTCCATCGATATATGCAGCACGATAAATATTTGGATGTGATACATGAGTGCATGTACCGGAGTACAAAGGTACCAATTGATCGTTCAACGAGCCGATAAACACAATTTTGGTGTTGTGTGCCAAAATGGTTCTGAGAGAGTCCAAATACTTGCGGGATTGCAAACTGTCCAGAGTTTGGAACTGAAATAACTCAAATAGAGAATCATTTTCAATTGATGACAGTGCTCTTAAAACAATCTTTTGATCGAGACCTGAAAACGGGCCAAGGGATATTCCTGCCATGCTTAAAAGAGCCAGTCTCTTACCTTCGACAAGCCCTTCTTCCACGAGTTTGGCAAGCAGATGTACTGCAACGGGTGTGCCCTGTGAATGACCAGCAAAATAAATAAAATCGGAGTTTTTAATAGAGTCCATCCAGTTTCCTAGTAGCCTGTAAAGATTCTCCACACGGTCCAAAACCTTCCCCTCCCCATCCAATGCAATTTTCTCAATCAACACCTCGAATCCATTCTCAGATGCCCAGCGCTCCACAGACGCTGCGGCCTCATTAGCAAATTTCATTGATGTACCTGTGGGTTCACCCATGACTGCTCTAAAGAGTCGAGCAGGAAAGTACCCATGGACACCAATGACTACCACTCGATGGATCTTATGGGGATTTGATCGATATATATGATGATGCAAGCGAGTCTGGCCCTTATTCTTCAAGTGAGGCACAACGTATTCTGAAAATCGTTTTATGGTGGACCTAAGTGCCTGGGTCTGAGAGTACTGCGGCAAGCAGAGCTCTGGCTCTGGAACCACCAAGTTTGGCCTTGATACTACATTGCTCTTCTTTGCCTTTTTTTCTTTCACCTGAGGTTGAGGACCTTTTGAATTATCTTCGGCACTGATTTGTCGCTTTACCAGGCGAGGATTATGCTCGGAGTCGGTGCCAGCGATTGCCAGTTGTCCTTGGCTATTATTTTTTGGAGAAGGCCAAAAAGCCCAGCTTCTCCCGGCAGTTTGAACTTCTTCTAGTACTGGAATAGCCTCATAATCCGTAGGGGCAGATCCCTCGGCAGTTTGCGACTCTTTCATTTGTTCCTGGCTTCCTATCAAGGGCTTTTCGCTCTTGCCAAAGTAACCAGAATACCAGGTATCTGGACTTTTAGAGGTATTCCAGGACCACGAATACCACGGAAGTGATTTATGAGTGTACTTGGTGTCCAGTATTTCTGGCTCCTGGTTTGGCAAATTAGATGGACCCAGATTGGTACCACTAGAGAAGTTCCCAGGCGCAGCAGCGTCAATCGAGGGGCTTGCAGGATCTGAAGTGAAGTCCTTAGGCATAAATCGCCGCAAACTAGAGAAGGACAGCTGCTTGTCAGCGTATGGAGATTCAGGATTCTCAACTAACACTGGAAACGCAGTAGTGTTGTCTGAAGATACAATTGCCGCCTCGTGGTTCTGCGCTTTTGGTAGAATGGTAGTTTCTGTCACTAAGTATCCTGAACGAGCTCTCGAAGATTCATTCTGATCTATGCTATTGGGGTGAATTGCGGGAACCGATTCCTCTTTCTGGCCTGACACATTATCTGTCGAAGTATTCTGTTTGTCTGATCTCGAGAACAAATCCTATATAGTAACAGGGTTAGCAAAGTTGTCCTTGACGCCACCTACCGCTCTCTCGGGGCTGCTTACACGAAACATTCCACTAATAGGAGCCTTTGTATAGTATAACTCTCCTAGCAAGGTCGACCGTTTCCCCAGTCGAGTCACACTGTGTACACGAATTTCTCAGATGCTGCTGTTATGTGCTGATTCTGGCTATGGATTTTATGATGTGGCTTTGATCCCGATAAGCGCGCACGTTGATAACGCAAGGTTCGGAATCGGAGTTTTTTCTCGATGTTCCTTCTCACATGCAATTATATTTTATTAGAGTGCTACGTGCACTATACTTTGAATTAGTTCTAACAGATTGGATTCAAGCTCCTTCCTCTTTTGACAGAGTAAGTCGTAGCTCTTTTTAGTGTGCTTGCGCTTATATTTCGTAAACCATTTATTTCGATGGTCTTTTCCTCGCAGATAAGCCTGCTGAAGTTCATCAGTATTATCGTCTTCTGGGTGTTCAGCAGTCACCCATGTCAGAAAGACATCTGTAATGCATTTTAAAAGGTCTATGGCATTTTCAAGAGGATTTATCCGGACATCAGGCTCGTATGCCAATGCATCTAATATCCAATTGTCACCATATTCAGTTCCATGGAAAACATACTCTAGTCGTAGATCAGGTGGAAGCATGCGAGACCATGCCAGTCTAAATAATGATGTACTGATCAACGAGGGCTCGAGGCGTGAAATTGCATCGTACAACCACTGCTGCAGGTATATATCGCAATCATAGAGGAGCTGTTCCCGTCGCTGTTGTGAGCATGTGGTATAATCGTCAGGCATAAATGAATAGCCCTTTTCAACTATATTGAGGAACCGTGATCGGAGCTCCAAAGTCTCAATGCTGAGCAAAAATTCGTAACCAATATCGGTACCTCCAGAATCGGATTCCTCGAGCATTTCGTCTGGGAATACAGCAACGAATCTCCTTTCCCCTTTGCCTTTTAGTCCGCTACTAAGAACGCAGTCCACGACGTCCGCTCGATGATGATCTGAAACCCACTGAGAAATAAGTGAGTCAATACCACGTTGTTCCCAGTCACGTTCCAGAACCGCAACGAGAAATTCAAGAGCTGGTCTCCATTGGGCCCATCTCTTTCTATAGATCACTTCTCGCCGACTGGAGCATTCAAAAGCCCATCCGATCATATTCCAAATCTGATTATTGGACTTGAAAACGCACGGAAGGCTTTCAATGCTGGGAGCCACTACCGGGTCCCACACCTTAGGCGTGCTGAATCCCAGCGTCTTTTTGATATCATCTAAGGACACAGTCAAGGGAGATGGCGTGCCTGATCCCGGGGTATATGTTTCAAGCCCTGCCAGAGAACTATTTTCCACGATTCGAAGCCTCTGCCCGACATAATGGAAGCCCTGAACCCGGTGGTCTGTAAAGGCTTTGCAGAATTCTCCGTTTGCCATGTGATTATCTGCATTCTGGGCGTAAGAGCTCAGCTTCTTCAGCAAACGTAAGCTTCTCTCCGAGATAGAGAGTCCACCAGAAGAATAGTTCGACCTTAAAGCCGCGTACCTCATTCCAGGTGTAACAGACAGCGCCCAAAGCTTCTGTATATGATGAACGGCTGGGAGGCCAGAGTTTGGGTGTCGGCTGAAGCATAGGCTCTCCAGACTTAAAATAAACTCCTCATAGAGCTGCTGGTTATCAAAATGGTCTACCCCAGTTCCACTGCTGGAATGAGTGCTCAGCCAGGTAGCCATACCCTAACCAACACTGCAATATCACCAGTTTAAATGATGATGGAGTTGGCGAGTTTTCAATATCCGCCGATCGCGTTGGGATGATCTTTTCCGCCAGCATTCTGCGTGCAGGAACGGAAGACTTAACTCGTACCTAAGTACTAGAATTGTTATCTTTTTGTGATTATGGTATAAGAACTTTGGGAATACCTGCTTAAAATTTACTGAACTCCAGCAGCCGACAGACTGTCCAACCACGCTGTAGTTGCGGACGTTTTGCATTATCTTCGTTACATCTGAATTCTTTCTGAATGGAGCTTGGTGGTTTACTTCGTACTGTTGCCAATTCTAAGTCGTTAACTGACCTCAAATCATCGGAGTATGATATAACTGTTTCGACCAAACTATGACCTAACGCGACCTGTGGATCTATGTGCTAAGGATATGGACCTTGAGATTGCATGACACTTTTTGCATTGTTCATAGAAACTTACATGAACAATTTCTTCAAATCACTGGGTAAGTAATACTGCATCCGCCCTAAAAGTCACTGAGAGAATTCTTTGGCTCTTAGAAAATGAATCTTACTTATATATGCCAACGAACCCTCCAATCTCCTGTTCATTGTGTCTTGATTCAGCTTAGCTTATTTCGATGCGGGGGATCTGCAGGCCTGCTGGACCGTTGGCTGTTTTTAGGTTCGATCAACTCCTAAGTAAGAAAACGTGTGAACCAGAAAGATGTTTCATGTTGTTAGTACTGAGAGCCAGTATTCCAGGGCATAAATGGTATTTTGTGAAGGGTATCCACTGAAGTGTCTTGCTGTGCTATAGGGTCAATGTTCCGCCAATGTTCAATTTTGCCTTGTGCTCAAGCTCCCTGCAAGTAGCCACGCTTGACAGAATGGTAAGATTGGTATTCAAAATTCACCGGTATATTTCGCGTACGTGTTGTTAGAAGGATAGTGAAGGTGCGTCTGCTGTGACTTGGGTATACCAATATCAAGAATAGATTTTGATAATAGATACGGCAAAACCTAAATTTTTTTCCTGTCTAGTATATCGATCTTCTTCACAGACTACTCTCAGGCCAGGGCATAAGGTGCCATATGAAATGAAATATCAAGTAACCTCATGTTTTCGAGATATGGCCGACTGCCGACTGCGAGCGGAGGGCCGACTTATAGCTTCGCTGCAGGTGATCTGGAGCCCGGTTTACCACTGCTCTGGGTTTTAGGACCTTGGACAAAAAATCATCAGAAATATCACTGTATATATGTAATTTGAAATCTACAGGAAGGTTTTAATTTTGACGCGATCTGGCTCTGTAAATATCTGTCTGTGGCTTGAGTGGGGTTGCAAGGCCGCATTTCCCGCGACTCATTAACTCCGGTACTGCATCTCTGATCGCTTACTTTGAGGCTTCGCTAGATACACCAGTTAACAACTAATCGGCTTATACAACCAATGCAGTGATCTATCCGGGCATTGCTAAGAGAAACGGTTATAAGTTATAGTGAGTGAAAGGTTCCCCGACAACACAGCTCTTCAATCGGCACAACTGAACCGGCCGACGATCCAATACGAGGATACCTGACTAGCGGACTTAACAGACCTCCGCAGATTATTTTTGATGTGCAGAGATGCACTATTAATACAAGACAGTATGCCACCACTACCAAGACCCGCGAAGATAACCGTTTGAAAAGTGACATGTCTTGTTCTGATTGCTTCCGAGGTGAGATCAGAGCTGATGCAACTCCTGTAGGGACTATTAAAACCATCCATGGCAAGGAGACTTATGTCGCATTAACATCGACATGGACGGAGGAGAAGTCTACAATTGTCTTCTTCACAGATGCATTTGGACTGGACCTGCCTAACAACAAGCTTTTGGCCGATAAGCTTGCAGAAGAAACGGGGTTCCGTGTTCTGATACCAAGTATCATTCCTGGTGGCCCAGCGCCCTTGGGGGTGCTTTCAGCGATGGAGAACCTAACAGGGCCAATGCGTAGCTATTTCAACCCTTTTGATTATTTCAAGAAGGCTGCAGCATTCTTCACGGTGCTTACTGGATTTGTTCCATTCATGATGCGTGCGTCGCCTGGAAAGGCATACGGCCCTGTTCTTCAATGGACGCGAGAACTTCGTGCAGAGATGGCTCCTTCTGCAAAACTTGGAGCCGCCGGTTTCTGTTGGGGGGGCTATCTCAGCACCAACCTGTGTAGAGAAGCTTCAGTAGATGGCGGTGATACGCGTCTTATAGATGCACAGTATTGCGCACATCCTTCTGGACTGAAAGCACCAGATATGATTGTTGACGCTGTCAAGAAGTTCTCTGTCCCATTCTCAGTTGCGGTGGGAGACAAAGATATGGTCATGGGTAAAGAAACTAGTTTGGCAACAATCAAGCAGCTTGAAAGGGAGGTAGGAGACTCGGATTCGAGCGACTGGGAATTCACGATTTATCCGGGATGCGAGCACGGCTTCTCTGTCCGTGCTCGTGCTGGGGATGCCATTCAACACAAAGCTGCTGGAGAGGCTACTATGCAGGCTGTCAATTGGTTCACCAAGTACCTTTAAACGGTTGATCAAGCTCTAGGTATATCGCGTTTTCTTATCTCGCTGTATTTTAGTTTTTGTTTAAGTCTTGAAAGTGACAGTTAGATTTATGAATCTGAGAGATAATATGAATCCAATAGATAAGATTATAGACGAGTCATATTGAGCATCATGTTGATCGACATATCGGCCGCGGCGAAAAAAAGTCTCTATCACGTTTTCCTTCTAGATCATTGATAAACTTTACAACTCTAAATACAACAGCTTTTTTTCCAATCAACCTAACAATGAGCTTGGAAGAGATCAAGAAAGAACTTCGACAGAAGCTGAGACAGTTCCCCGACTTCCCTTCGAAGGGAATCCTTTTCGAGGATATTATGCCCATCTTCCAGTCTCCGGCGTCGTTCCAGCTCTTGATCGACGGTTTGAAGCTGCAACTTCAACAGGCCAATATCAAGCCAGATGTTATTGTTGGCTTGGATGCTCGTGGATTCATCTTTGGCCCAACCCTGGCTCTCCAGATCGGTGCTGCCTTTGTTCCAGTCCGAAAGCAGGGCAAGCTCCCTGGTGAGACTGTCAAGGCAGAATATGTCAAGGAATATGGCAAGGATGTATTTGAGATGCAAGCGGATTCTATTAAGCCTGGCCAGGTGGTTGTGGTTGTCGACGATATTATTGCTACTGGTGGAAGTGCTTCTGCTGCCGGTGAGCTTGTTGCAAAGCAAGGTGGGAAAGTCGCTCAATATCTGTTTATTCTGGAACTTTTGTTCCTCAAGGGTAGAGACAAGCTAGACGCACCTGCATATACTCTTCTGGATGGTCAAGACTCCTAGATCAAAGTCTGACAAGTCATTGTTGACAGGGTCAGGTCGATATGTGTTGGCAAGCTCTTATCTGACTGTAATTTTTTTCCTTAGGCATGTATGTATTAACTAGACTATGATATTAAAGACGATCAAAGTTTTTCTGTAGTTCCCAGAGTCAACTGGGGCTGTGGTGGTATACCAGTAGTATATGTCTACAGTTTAATGATCTCTCACAGACCTCCCAAGTCGCCTAACATGAAGGAGGCCCAGGAGAAAAATGAGCAGATCCAGCAGAGGTATACTAAAGGTAAGGACACTAGTAATGAGTATCTAATTTCATAATTCTAATCCTTAATAGAGAAGAAAGTTGGTGAAGGTACATATGCGGTGGTGTATGTAGGTACGTGTTGGTTACTGTTTCCACTGGAGTGAATAGCCCACTAAGATTGAATGAATAGGGAGGCAAGTGGATACCTCCAGACAGATTGCCATTAAAATGATCAAGGTGGGAGAATTCAAAGACGGCATGGATATGTCTGCTATTAGAGAGATGAAGTTCCTGCAAGAGTTACGGCACGAGAACATCATTGAGCTGCTGGATGTGTTCTCCTCGCAAACCAATATCAACATAGTCTTGGAGTACTTGCCGGCGGATCTAGAAATGCTCATCAAAGACAAAACGATCATATTTAATAACTCTGATGTCAAGTCTTGGCTGCTAATGACACTTCGTGGTCTTCACCATTGCCATCGGAACTTTGTCTTGCATCGAGATCTGAAGCCAAACAACCTGCTATTGTCTCCGACTGGACATCTCAAGATTGCAGATTTTGGTCTTGCGAGGGCCTCTCCTACTCCCAGAGAATATGTCACACCCACTGTGGTCACCAGATGGTATCGAGCCCCCGAGCTTCTCTACGGTGCTCGCCATTACACAACTGCTATTGACATCTGGTCAATCGGCACCATTTTTGCCGAGCTCATGCTGCGCACGCCCTATCTACCTGGAAATTCCGATGAAGATCAGCTGGAGGTCACATTCCGGGCACTTGGCACCCCAACAGAGAAAACTTGGCCAGGTGTGAGCTCATTGCCAGGGTTTGTTCAATGGAAACAATATCCTACGCCATCAAGGCAAGAATTACAGTATCGGTTTTCTGCAGCAAGCGAAAATGCATTGAACCTGCTCGACAACTTGCTTCATCTGAATCCTATAAAACGAGTCAACACTGAATTAGCGTTGTTATCGAAGTATTTCACCGAGGAACCTGTACCAACGAAGCCTGAGGATCTTCCGAGAAAGAAAATGCAGGATCCTGATATGTTTGATAAGAGCATACGGGAAGAGAAAAAGAAGAATATGATCAAAGCTACTCGAGAGGCTAGGGGTCAGAGTTGAACAATATTGTACATGAGTCTTTCTTTCTCTTTATTGCAAAAGATTATCTACATATTCTGCAATTGCCATTGATGCAGTCAAGCCTGGGCTTTCGATATTCAAGAGATTTATGAAACCTGGGAATCCTTCCTCTTGCCTGATTACAAAGTCCTGAAACTTGGAGCTGTCCGAGGTTATTTTTGGTCTTATGCCAGCGTAGTCAGGTACTAGTGCAGTGGGGTCAAGTTCCAGGTATGCCTGAATCTGCTTTTTGGCATCTTCCAGATTTTCATCATTGACTTTGAGATCATTAGGATCATTTACCCATTCGAGGTCAGGACCAAATTTGATCCTGCCAGCAAGATCAATAGTTAAGTGAGTTCCCAGCGATGCTTGATCTGACGGGCACGGATAAACCAGACGACTTACTTTCGGCTGCGAGGCAGTATATGCAAAGTAGTTTCCTTTAGCATAATATGGAGTTATGTGCCTTTCGGCAGATAGAACCATGTTTGAGATATTCGGAGCATTCAAGCCTCCAGAGTTGATCAAATTATCAGTTTTGATTTCAACCTCTTCCCCACCCGAGACACATTTCAAAATATACCCATCAGAGTTTCCTTCGTATTCAATGTCCTTCAGTGTCGTATGCAAACTCAAGTCTGCCCCATTATTCTTGATTTCCGCTTGGAGGTAGTCCATCAGAGAATGAGCGGATATGATCCCAGTGGACGGTGAGTGCAGAATGGCCTCCTTTGCAATTACAGCCGGCTCGATTTCCTTTCCCTTCTCCGGGGAGATCCATTCCAGCAGAACGCCGGATTCTTTAGATCTGTCATACATTCTCTGTAGATACTCCCGCTGAGTTTCATTTTGAGCAACCACCCATTTACCGCACTTCTTGAGCTCTATTTGATATTTTTCACTGGTCTGGTATATCAATTGTTTCCCCCGAATGCAAAGCTTTGTTCTGAGGCTCTCCAATGGATGGTAAATTCCGGCGTGTATTACCTCTGAATTTCTTGAAGTAGTCTCCTGACCTAGTTCACCGTGCCTCTCTATTAACAAAACCGAGTTAGAGGCAGCCACTGAGAGCTTTGCAGCAATAGCTAGCCCCACAACACCACCACCAACTATGACATGGGAATAGTCACTAGCTCTGGTTAACGCTCTTTTGCCAATCATTTTATTTCGGCGAAAGGTCTGGCCGCATGCCCTTCTTGCCTGACCGCAAATCAAAGGTGATTGTCGAGATGTCTGAGATGCGGGCAAGCGGGAGGGCCCGCGTCTGTTTTAATGATCCAACTTCTAACCAACAGAAGTCGAAGTAAATGTTTTCTTCAGTGGCCAGCAGGTCAATGAAGTTTGGAATTGGCAGGAGGTTATATTCTGTAGAAGTTCTTCCTCGTAACGAACTACGGAAATATTTATTTGAATTCCGGATACCATTGTCATACAAGACAACGGTAGCGGTCTATCAAGCTGCTTACGATGGGACTGATCTGCCATCTGGTGTTTCGTCTGAGCAAATAATGAGTCTGAAAAGGATACTGGAGACACAGAGGAAAAGATCCCGAAGTGAAAGGCCCGATAATATCTTGATCGAAAACAATCTGGTTGAAGCAGCTGCTGAGATGGGCAATAACGCTGCTATAGCACTGCTATGTGCATCTGTTATAGGGGATAAAGAGTCCCCACCGGAAGAAAGAGAATACGGAGAAACACTGCTGACAGAGCTTATGAGCAAAAAGTTTCCATTGGCGTTCAAAGTGTCGGCTGACCTTGCATACCAGTTGGGTCACACGGAAGAAGCCCTTAAGTTATACCAACTGGCAATAGACAATGAATTGAATGATAACTCTCTTGAGGTGGAATGTCTCCGAAGCATAGCGTACTTGTCATTTATGCGGCGGGATCTAATAAAGTCTCGACAATACTTTGAGCTGGCCATTGACAGAGCAAAGAATCCACAGCAGGTGATTGATTGTCACTACTATCTGGGACAAATGCTGGAAAATGACAAAGAAAGAACTAGATACCACTTTGAACAGGCGGCAAGATATGGTCTAAAAGAGTCTTTTGCTCCTCTCGGATTTCTGCTCATGAATTACTTCAACGAAACTCGCATCGCTCGAGAGTGGTTTGATCTTGGCCGACAACTCGGAGATATGAACTGTAACATAGGATTATTCGATGCTTATATGAAGCTGGAAGACTATATTGAGGCAGATAATGCCCTGCGGTTTACCAGGGAGCATGGGGGCGAAGAGATTATAAACAAGGTTAGAGCTGATGCTATCCTTCGGCTAGAGGCACAAATCCGCTCGAAATCGAGCTCCATATTTCATGAGTCGAGTGTACGAGATCGTTGGTCATTCTGATCTGCTATATTTATGTCTTTATATTTTTGTGACGCCCTACTCTACTTTTCTAGACTGAAATATTGCAGGGCCTGTATATTAAGCCTCTAAGCAAGTACGTTACTAATGAACACTATTTATCTTCGTCGCTGAGTTCTTCCAGAGTCACCCCGGGTTACCGATCGCAAAACTGTAGCCAAAACATTGCCCTTCATTCATGGGCACTCACTCATATAGCTCTGGATGCTCGGTCTCGGTAGGAAGTTGGTCCGAGAGCTACTTGAAGACGTGCTATCACAATATCATGGCAGCAATATGCTAGCAAACGTATAACGAAACTATACAAGAGAAATCCGAATATAGCTACGATGTTTGAAGCATTTGAACTTTGCCAGCGAAAAAGATTACGTAACGCTGATTATAAGACTAGCTAGGGTGCGGCTGCTTATTGTAAAGTATAGCCTATAAACCACACTAGGGATTGCATGGCTCCATCTCCATCTCCGCCTTAAGAGTGCGCTTAAAGAGGTTTCTGCCCATCATCTGCCTGTGTTATGAGAGATTTCAAAATTCAATGCTCTCCTGGTCGTGAAAAAAATCAAATTCGAACCAACTACCTTCTTAAGCTCATTTTCCGCGTAGGAAGTTCGCGTCCCAACACGCGCGTACAATTCACAAACGCAATGGTAGTCGCAGTCAAGAGAAAGCTTGAGGTGGCCGCAGGCTCAGCTTCAATAACCTCCTTTTTCAAGCCAGTAGTAAAGGTTCAAAGGACTAGTCCGGCTTCGACTATTGCCTCAGGCAGTAAACCCTTTAACAGAGAACTCTGGATTGATAGCCTCACACCACACCAACGCGAGATGTTAGAGTACGTCCCAGATCTCATAGATATATAACAACGTTTCGTGCCTTCTCATTCTAACTACTAGCCAGTCTGGAAATAAATACCATGGACGTTTCGTGGCTCTCCGTTTTGCACAAAGAACTGACAAAACCGTACTTCATCTCGTTGAAGGAGTTTCTGAAAAAGGAACTTAATTCTGGCAAAACAGTCTTCCCGCCACAGAAAGATATATACTCATGGTCACGTTTAACACCTTTGAATGAGGTGAAAGTAGTAATATTGGGGCAAGACCCGTACCATAATCATAACCAGGCACATGGGCTAGCGTTCTCGGTGAACCCTCCGACGATTCCACCACCCTCGCTGAAAAACATGTATAAGGCTATAACTAAGTGCTACCCGGAATTCAAGACACCCAGATCTGGTTCTCTAATACCATGGGCCAAGCAAGGTGTTCTGCTTCTTAATGCCTGCCTTACTGTCGAAGCACATAGCGCAAATTCGCACTCTGGCAGGGGATGGGAAACGTTTACTGAAAAAGTCCTGGAGGCTGTATTACAGTCAAGACCTACAGGAGTATGCTTTCTAGTCTGGGGTACGCCAGCAGCCAAGCGAGTTGAAAAAATTAGACCTGCAGTGAGTAGACCACACTTTTACGATTTTCATTGTTTCGATTCTAATAATGATGTCTAGAATTCGCACTTAATTTTAAGGTCTGTGCACCCAAGTCCATTGTCTGCAAGTCGAGGTTTCTTTGATTGTCAGCATTTCTTGAAGGCCAATGACTGGCTTGAACAGAAATATGGCGATGATAGCGTCATCGACTGGGCATTGGAATCTGGTAATAGCACTAGAAAACAAGAAGTAAACAGCGTATCCGTAGTCGTCGAGAAAGAGCTGGTCGAAGTCTCTGAATCTAGAGCGAACGATGTCACAGCCGACAAGAGCGTTAAGAACGATAAGGGGAGTCCTAGAGTAGATTAGTGTAGACAACAACGTCACCAACTCGTCTATAATCATCATGGAAATGACTATTAAAAAATCTCTTGCTTTCGTGATACTCTGGAAGAGTAGATTTGATAATCGGCTCTAAAGGCTCAAAAAACACCAGGTGACTTGGTGTTGGAAAGGACTCTGTACCAAAATACGAGTTTAAGAACTTGATATAATCATCATAGAACTGATCTGCAATGTCCAAGTAGGTCTTCTGCTCTTCCACAGATAGACCCAACGGTGGTTCGCAAGTCAGAAACCAGGCACTAATGTTTCTATGCAAATGGCTCTGCCATGGGGTCGAATGGCATGGCATCAAGAACCCTACACTCTCAACAAGATTATCTTCGTGCAGGTATTTGATGACATCGATCACTCCCCTCTGGTGGAATGTCGTGAAATAAAATGCAACGGCGGCATTAATGACAATGAGGGTTGACATGATAATTCGTCTATAACGCAGCCTAGCGATCGAACGGGCAAATATCACATGCAGCAATGGCAGCAATGGATATATAAACCGAACTTCTTTGTGCCTCAGCAACGAATAAACTCCTACCACAATAAGTACAAGCCTTGTAATAAGAGACTGCCGTGATCTCCAAAGTTCGTAGGCAGTAAGAGGCAGGTATGCAATAAGCAGGATAGGGAGGCCCTGGCTCAAATAATAATGAGATGGAGACGTCCCATAGAAATGAGCTAATGACTGAAACAAATTGAACTGAAGGAAGTTCCACATGGTGAACACAGGACGCTCAAAATACCAGGTATCAAGAAGAATCGAAAATAGAACAGCCATGGCGGCAATTCCTACCCCAAGAAACGCTATATCTAATCTTCGTGTATTCCAGACAAGATTTATTCCTAATACTATCCATATAATAGCATTGGTCGGTCTGAATATGCACGTAACAGACGCAATTACCAGAGCAGTGCTGATCTGCAATTGGCTAACAGTATCAGGGTTTCTCCATGCCCAATAACTAAGCGCAGCAGTAGTCAAAACCATTTCCAGAGAATTAGAAAATGTTCTAGTCATGCAATACCAATTAAAGGCTGAAAATACGGCCGCTATAAGCCCCCATTTTGCGTTCCGTCGACCTAGGATCACCTTCGAAAACCGATACATGTAGTAGTCGCCTACGCCAGCAATGCATGCTTGAGCCAATTTAGGCGCTAGCACCACATCTATCGAGCAAAGATCAGCCAATCTATAAACAGCAGTAAACAGCATCGGGTGTGCTGCACTTCTTATAGCCTCCTTCCATTCCCATGTCAGATATCCATAGCCATAAACACTCACGTGAGCCGGTTCCAGGGCCTGCCAATATTCATCAGGCTGGAAAAAGGTTCTTATAGAAAGAGCATTCAATATACGGAAAACTATAAGTATGGGAAGAATCTCAATCATCTTGGACCCCTCATAGCGGATTTTTATTGGGGTTTTGTGTGAGGGAGTTCTCGATCATCACACCGCATCATCAATACCATCAACATTTGGTCGCGGTTTAGATACCAGATGTTCTTCGCAAAGCTGCAGGAGGCGGCAGGGAATAAGAACTCAAAACACCCTCAAAATTCTCGGAATAATGCCTCCAGCAAACTGAAAGTGTTGAGTAATTCTTCAGTAAAGACAGAACCGAAAAAGACCAAGCCGCTCTTAAAATCTGTTCATCAACGGACCACAGCTGCTGTCGTAAAGAGGAAGGCCACTCCTCCTCGGACGAGGATATCATCGCCAGAAAAGCAGCTACACCAGCAAGTACAGAATGAATCCAGCTCAGATGACGAGGACTGGGAGGCCAACATGAAGCGGCTTTCTTCAACGCCTGTTGAGCATGAGAGATCGCCGGCACCCCGAGTAATTTTTGCTGGTCAATCTGGGGAAAGTCGCGATAGCCAAGTAATCAACTCTGCTGATATAGTATCGCAAGACATGGCTGAATATGTTCCTATTTTCGAGAATGTTGTTGTAGTTTCATTGGAGCTTCCGTTTGGAAGCGAAAGATATTCAGCAGTGCGTCCAAAAAAATCAAGCGACGAAGCCGACCCGATCGCAGAGCTGGAAACGGCAATTGAGCATATTGCTTCTATATTTGTTCCTGAAGCTGTTTCAGAAGTCATTCGACATCCTATGATGCAGGACTGCATATTACGGAGGTTACGAAAAAGTATGAAGGAAACCGATGCGGATCAGTTTTCAAAGACTATAGAGGAATATAATGAGATAATGAGAAATCTGAGGGCTAGTGGCGAGATGCAGAAGAAGCTGGAATCTTCGACTAGTCTACCATTTAGCTTTGTTTCAGAACTTTTGAATCAGGTCTACAGGCGTGTCGTATCTCCAAGGTCCCATGAACTGAGAGGCTATAAAGCATTCTCGAATAATGTCTATGGAGAGCTTCTTCCGCCATTTATGAGCCAGATATTTAGTATAACAGGAATAAACTCAGACTCTGTTTTCATCGACTTGGGTTCCGGAGTTGGAAACTGTGTTCTCCAGGCAGCACTCGAGATTGGATGTGAAAGCTGGGGTAGCGAGATTATGTCCACGGCTTCAGAACTTGCAGCTTGTCAAAAGACAGAATTTGAGAAAAGAGCCAGACTATATGGTATAAAAACTGGTGACATCAATCTTCGATCCGAAAGCTTCGTTCATAATAGCGAGATCCAGAAGGTTTTACAGCGGACTGACTTAGTCTTGGTAAATAATTATGCTTTCGACGCGCAACTCAATGGGCATCTGGTTGATATGTTCTTGGATCTAAGAGACGGCGCCAAAATAGTATCGCTGAGATCGTTTGTTCCACCTGGCCATGCTATATCAATACACAATATTGAGTCTCCCTTGAATATACTCAAAGTTGAGCAGCGCCACTTTTCATCGGATAGCGTTAGCTGGACAACTGCCGCGGGTGACTTCTTCATATCAACAGTTGATCGTTCACGCATTGCCAAGTCGCTTAAGGCTATGAGGTAAGCTGTTAGTGTCTCGCATAATAGATTAATGACATTTCATAAACATAACAACATGCCTTTCTAGAAATGAGTTAGCATCATTCATTTTGTCGGCTTCATTGGCTACCTTGGCCAACCACCGCTCGATCAACGCCGAGTTTTCCTTCTCTAATTTTGTTACTTCGTATTCCTTCATATTGAGCTGTATCTGTAATGCGAGGATATCGTCGTGCAATCCTTGAACTGTCCTTGACTTAATGTTTGCCTCCTCCAGGTAATCACGAGCTCTTTGCTTGATATTGCTAGATTCCACCTGCAACACCTCGTGAGACGATCTGAGCTCCCTCAATGATTCTTCTAACTTATTCAGCGAGTCCACCTTAATAGATAACTCGCTGTATAGTTTGGTTAATTCGTCCTCCGTTTCTTCCGTTGCTTGTACTCCTACTGCTCCAGCCTCTGCTGCGACTGCTCGTTGGGCTGCCACAGAAACTGCTAAACGTTAGCAAAGTCCAACGATAGGTATCACGAATAGTTTAAGAGTTTAATCATACACGCTGAGATGATTCTATCATATTGGCTTTCGCGGAGATCTCTTTCAGCAAGCCCCTCTTGCAGTTGTTCTATCCAGGACATTAGGGTGAATGACCTAGTCGATGAAGTGGCTCACTACTTATTGCGGAGATGCAAAGCAGATCACAACTAATGCTAAAACTTTACTGCTGGAGCCGACCACCAGCGATAGTAACCAATGCCAGGGTTTGTGGATTTCGTACTCTTCGATGTGTACGGCAGTCTGTGCTTCATCCACTGCTTCTCAAAAAAGCAGAGCTTCTCGAAACAGAATATAATGCCCTCACCACGGAGCTGTCAGCAGAAGGAGCCTACGACATGGAAAAGGCTACAAAACTGAATAGGCTGGAAAATATCCTAGATCATCTTAGTCAGTATAAGTCTGCTGAAAAGGAATTGCTCGAGCTCAGACAGATGCTTAAGGATCCTCAGCTCAGAGAAGAAGCTGCGGTCGAGATTGAAGGATCGGAAATGGCCCTTAGGACTATATCGTCGAAACTACAAGGGCTGCTTATACCCACTAATGATTTCAATGACAATGCATGTATATTAGAACTTCGTCCTGGGGTTGGAGGGAGTGAAGCTGCCATCTTTGCTAATAATCTATTGAACATGTACATAAACTACGCGCTCAAAAAGAAATGGCAGCACCAAATAATGTCCATTACCAAGACGGAAGGTGATAGGGGTATAGTAGAGGCCATCCTTAGTATTGATGAGCCAGGGTCATATGAACGACTGCAGTATGAGGGCGGCGTTCATCGAGTTCAGCGGATTCCTGAAACTGAGTCAAAAGGGAGAGTTCATACTTCGACAGCCGCTGTGGTTGTACTCCCGAAGCTGGAAGAGAAATCAGTAGACGAGGCTGAACGAAGTTTTGCCCCAGGTGAAGTTCGTATGGATCTAATGAGATCTCGAGGAGCTGGTGGTCAGCACGTCAATACTACCGACTCTGCTGTTCGCCTGACCCATATTCCCACTGGAATTGTAGTAGCTATACAGGATGAGAGATCGCAACACAAGAATCGTGCCAAGGCATACTCCGTGCTGCGTTCTCGGTTGGCTGAAAGGGAACGAGCTGCTATGGCCGAAAGCGAGCGCAGTAAGCGCACCTCTCAGGTGTCGTCTACTACCCGATCCGATAAGATACGCACGTACAACTTCCCCCAAAATAGAATCACAGACCATCGTTGTGGGTTTACAAGTTATAATCTCATGGAAGTTGTCGCGGGAGAAAAGCTGGACGAACTGGTTGATGAAATGGACAAGCATATGAAGGTGCAAATCATGAAAGAACTTGTTGAGGCAGATGCCTAGTTATTGTATATAGATTAGAATTCTTTTGTAAGTATATATTAAATTAGTTAACTGTAATTACATGCTAACGTTATTTGACATTGACTGGCGGTTAAGAAACATCATCACATACACACAGAGAAACCCCAATGATACATGGCCTCGCCAGAATCTAACCAGGACCTCAACGCTTCGGAGGTCCAACAGGACCCTCTGGAAATGAGTGTACAGAGCATGATAGGCCCGTCCGTCGATACGACTGTACTGGCACTCCAGACATTACATGAATCACAGCTCGGACTCTCGACTCAACTCAACATTCTGCTTCAAAGTAAATACGATCTCCATAGCATTAGCATCCACTCGGCGAGCACAAATAAAGGACTAACATAAAGTTTAGAACTACAAGAGTATCAGGATCAGGCCGATCCTGTGGATATTAAGGACACAATCAAGAACATCAACAGCACTAAAAAGCGGCTGGCCACAATACGATCTGTTCTCAGTACGGTTGAAAACAGATTACAGCACATAGCCGGAGGACTCGACTCCAGCAGGAATCTCTAAATAAAATAGAATTCATTTAAAATAAAATTAGCATTTTTATAAGAAAGAATTGCAGTTTACGCGGGAAAACCCTCCTCCGGAGCTGTCCGACCGCTGTCAAACTGCCCATGTGCATTAACCCGTTGGATGCCCAGCGCGACCAAAGCCACCAAACAAACGATATCCTCATCGTTGTCAGATAATTTCCCCACTATCGATAAAAAATTAGGACACAACTAACGCAATCACTGCGCTTCCTAACGGAATGGAAACTCTTGAGATACACTCAAAGTCCTTCTTAATAAAATGGGTAAATGCGCCAGACAATAGTACCATAACGTGGCAGGTGAAGCCAACAAAGAAGTCGATCAACTTCGGCATCTATCGACACTCAGGCGCCGGCATTCCCGAGAAACTACAGGGAAACAATATCCAGCGGCGTAACTCTGTATCGCAGACTTCTATCGAAGAGAAGCTTGTGCTTTCTGGATTAGAGAAGGTTTTGTGGCATGGCAAATGCTCGCAGAATGAATCGCTAAGGGGCCACTATGATGTACAGCATACCCAAGGAGGCATGTTTGCTTTGGTCTTTGACAACACATTCTCCAAGAATACAGCAAAGACCGTGCTGTTCAGCCAGCATGTCAAAATAAAGGGTTCTGGATATTCCCTCCTGTCCACGTCGCGGGATCTGGTTACAATTCAATCTACTGGCGAATCATTCGTGGCTAAGCAATTGCAGGATGAGGATGTAGCACGATCCACTTGTGTTAGCGATGGCAGATACACATCGGGGATGATGATGAAGAAGCGTCGAAAGAGATTACAAGGTTACGCCCGTCGATACTTCACATTGGATTATAAATATGGTTTGCTGAATTATTATCTGGGTCGAAAGTCGTCTTTCCTCAGAGGTAGCATGCCTATACGACTGTGCGTTGTTTCTGCTGTTGAGAGCTCGAAAGAAATTATCATAGATTCCGGTATGGAAGTATGGGGGCTGAAGGCCCTGTCTGATTCAGATTTTAAGCTTTGGGTAACGGCTCTGGAGGCTGCCCGCTTAAACCCTGTCCCAGTACGTGATAAAAAGACTTTTACCATTCCTAGTTTGGTTGTGGATGCTCCAGAGGAAGATGTGTCATATTGGAATGCCGTGTCTGAATTGGTAGCCAGGCTAGACTACGCAACTGCAAATGCCAAGGCCCATACATCGCCCATCGATGAAAACAAGAATATATCTCAGCTTTCATTGAATGAGTTGCCACACCCAGCTCCTTTGTCCGATTCACCACCGTCATTTGACCCTGCACATTCTTCTGTATCCTCTACTTCTACATCTGGTCTGCCGGCTCCTGCTTCCCAGCAACCAAACCAGAGGCGCCCATCTATTTGGAAGCGCATAGGCTCAAAAAATAAATCATCAAACAGTCCGGTGCAGCATGAAGATTATACAAATTCCCCAGATAATTCGATGAAGGACTTGGAAGCCAGAGCAACTGCAGTTCCGGTGAATGTAATAAGGCAGCTAGACGATATTCTCGGTGATTTTCACGATTTGTTGGCTTCTCATCAGGCTACTACAAAGACTCAAAGGTTAGCTTCTAACAGAGTCTCTCTGGATGGGAGTATTTTCTCAAATGATCAGTTTTATGATGCTTTTGAGGATCTGGAGGGAGTTAATTATCTTGATCAATCTGTCATTTCCTCAGTGTCAGATGACGAATATGAGGATGCGGGCTCTGAGGATGCAATGTCTTCTTCCGAAGAAGAAAGAGAGGATGAGCTGGATGAGCATTTAGAGCTACAGCGAATAATATCCACGATTCCAGAAGATGGTGACGCGGATATTTATCCTCTCCCGCATGCTCCTCTGAAGCGAAGAAACACTGTCAAGGAATCAGCGTCCGCTCCTCCTAGTTTGATTGGCTTGTTGCGCAAGAATGTAGGCAAGGATCTGACAACCATTGCCATGCCTGTAACTACGAATGAGCCAATAACGATTCTTGAGAGGTGCTCTGAGATAATGGAATATGCTGACTTACTGGATCGAGCTGTTGTTACACTGGATGAATCTGAACGTGTCTTACTTGTGGCCGCGTTTGCTCTCTCGTCGCTGGCTGCACAGAGATCTAAGGAGCGCGCACTACGAAAGCCTTTCAACCCTTTGCTTGGAGAGACTTTCGAGCTGGTGCGTGAGGACCTAGGATTTAGATTGATATCCGAGAAAGTTTCTCATCGACCTCCAGTTATGGCGGTTCATGCTGAATCGTCCAAGTGGACCCTACAGTATTCCGCTCATCCCCATCAAAAGTTTTGGGGTAAGAGCGCAGAATTGACAGACAGTGGACCAATTAGAATTACATTCAACAAGACCGGTGAAGTGTTTCAGTATATGCTCCCTACCACTTGCCTAAGAAACATTATTGCAGGTGAAAAGTACGTGGAGCCGGTAGGCACCATCGATGTTGTCTCGTCATTCGGATCGCGGGCTGCGGTAGAATTCAAGTCTGGCGGGATGTTTTCTGGTAGGAGTGAAGAACTTGTCGTTAGGGCCCATAACAGTCGCGGTAGTGAATACCCTGTTACATTTCAGGGAAAATGGACTGAGGAGATATATGAGGTTAAAGGCGGTAGACGTGGCAAGACTGTTTGGAAGGTAGGAAACTTGGTAGAAGGCCATCAGAAACGCTACGGATTCACAGAATGGGCCGCATCACTCAACGAAATCAGCGATATGGAGTCTGACCACCTCCCTCCTACTGATAGTAGGTTGCGACCAGATCAGAAATTTTACGAGGAGGGCGATATAGAGAGTGCCGAAACCGGAAAACTGGATCTTGAGGAAGAACAGAGGCGAAAAAGGAAGCTCAGAGAAGAGCATGGAGAGTCTTGGGAACCCATCTTTTTCCAGCCAGGTCCTACTGACCCCGAATTCTGGATCATCAAAAAGGGGCCCCAGAACTACTGGGAGCGCCGAAAACATCAAAACTGGGATGGATTGCCTAAACTATGGTAAGAGATCCCGTTGTACATTAATAATTAACTTTAAAGTTAGGCATTTTTATTATTATTCTATCAAAATTTCATGGTTTTTTATCATCACCCCTGAAGTAGAGCACCATCGGCATTTTCAGCTTCTCGGTCATCTTGTAAATGAGCCTCTTCGACCACCTCGACTTCTTCCTGTTGGTTTATAACGAAAAATGACCAACAAACCATAGCAGCTCCAACGTAGTAGTAAGCCGTTCCATATCGTCTGTTGAGTATAAAATCACCTAGCATCGATAGGGGAATTGTTGCACTCAACCCCACTGTGACAACAAGAGGAGAGGTCATAAGCATAGCGAGTACCCAGCAAAAATCAGAGACAAGCGTTGAGGCACCATTAAGTATCAACAGAGTCCAGATCTTCGCAGTTTCGGGGAGAGCAAAATGTTCTATCCCGAGAGAGTTGAATATAAATAGTAGTGGCCAGAGCACAATAAGATTGAACAACCCCACAAATCCGAAAAATAACCTTGTATCGACCCTCGATTCATCTCCTATCCGGACTTTAAGAAGCGTAGTATACACACCATACAGTAAAGCACTGGCCAGAGACAAAACATTACCTAAAAGAGCATTTCGGGGTGCCTCAGGACTATTATTGTCTGCATGTGAAATAAGGGCAATCCCTGCAAAGCTGGCACATAATGCCCCAAACTTCAACGCCGTAAAGTGCTCAACATTGAACATTGTGCCAACAATAAGAGTGAAAAAACTACTTGTGCAAGATATAATCGTGGCACTCGCAACGCTGGTATAGATGTAACTGGCATTGTTAAACAAGTTTGATAAAAACCATAAGACAGCGAACTGGCTACTCAGGATTGCCGTTTCCTTAACTGTGAATACGGAAGACTTGTCGCACAATTCCTCGTAAGATCGCAAGTTTTTCCGGTGTATCCACCAACGCACAGCAGTTGGCGATAGATATACAACAAAGGTACCCGTATTGATATACGTTATGAAGTAAGGTTTTGCATACTCGTCAGCCATGGCCTAGTAATCATTAGAAAACATATTTCATCTAAGCAGGCAGCCGTTAGAAAGGGTTTGCTTACATTAACCAGGAAACCAGATGTCACCCACAAGCCGATTACGACCGATAGAAAGATAAGGCCTACTCTCCATCTGTGCCTTTGTATCGCCTCACTGGATAGACTATCCATTCTATCAGGTCCCTATCGACCTATCTAAGTGGAATTAGAAAGAAGAAATCCTTTCTCTCCGTTATTGGCCAGGGCTAGGCAAGTGTTAGTCGCAATGAGTAACTTTGAGAGCGATACGCAACCCCCCAACGGCTACACTATGAGGCTCAGAAATTTAAGTCCCTGATAAGCCGAGTTTCAAGCGAAACGCAAATAAAGCTGTCATATAAAGCAGGCACTAACCTACGCTGCACCCCTTATGGATCCAATACCAAAATTTTGAATCTACAATGCAAAACTTACAGAGTGTGAATTTCAGCAGGCTTCACTTAGAAAATTAATCACAAGAGGGTTAGGGTATGTTCTGATACGCCCGGCGCGGCGGCCGCAGATAAAAAACGCGTAGCGTTCTACAAACCGCCATCATCATCTAGAGCTTTGGCAGAGAAGATTCATGTTCCCAGGAACGCCTTTGACCGGTCGTACAGAGACCAATGTCCTGTATGGGAGGCAAGCCACTGTTCCCTCTCAGCCGTTGCAGAGGTTGACAGCAAGACGGATTCCTCAACTCGGCAAACGCTCCTCGTACCAGCAAGACAGCTCCATCAGTACCAATGCCCCGCAGAATGATGTTCCGCGTCTTCCAGATTCCAGAAAGATTCAGATATGGGATCAGCAATACGAAAATGTTCTGAGGGAGGAGCAGGAAAAGATTTTGGAGCAAGAGGACGAAAGCGAGATGTCGGACGACGACGTAATTGTAAAAGAGACGCAATTTGATAGCCATCTTCCTAATTTCAGCAAAGATAAGGAAGAGCGTGGAGATGGCATGGGCAAGGATCTTGACTATGAAATAGAAATCGAAGAGGACGGAAACTCTGTTTTCGACGCGGTAAACGGCTGGGCTCTGGGCTTGACACAGAACCGTTGGGTCTACATGTTCAGCCATACTCTGCGTAATCTCATACGAGATCCATCATTTATTTATTTATTGAAGGGAGCGATGATAATAGCTGCCATATCTTCTCTCTCATATTTTTTGTGGCCGTCAGGCGCTCCCTCATCAACTTACAACCCCCCTGCAATACCTCCTCAAGATATCTCCGAAGTCTCGAACCGTCTCATGCTCTTGGAAAGGGAGCTGTCTTCCGTGTCAGCTCGTATAGCAAGTGGGGAGCATACGATCAAAGACGCTGTAAATAATGCTAATGCACGTTCCGAAAGAGTTGAGAGTGAATATCGTGGAGAATTGACTCAAATATCGCGAGCTATGAAAGGTATAAATGATCAGCTGAATGAATTTGGTCAACGAATTGATGAAGCAGAAGACTCTGTGGGTAGCCATGGAAGAGCCATGGTTGAAATACAAGGCTTGGTTTCCACTCTGTCTAATAGTTACTCAGAACTTTCTCAAAAAGTTCTGCAGGAAGCAGAGGGCCACAATATAGAGTTTGACAAGTTTGTCTCAAAAAGCGAGCTGGACAGTAAATTACCAGGGTATCTAGAGCAGTATCAAAAAGAACTAATCAGCTCGCTTCAAGATATCGGCAGCAGATTAGAAGAGCACAAGGGTTGGTCTCGTAATGAAATTATGAAATTTCAGCAGGATTTCAACGGTTACAAGGAGACACTTGAAAGTGAGATCAAGAGCATCAAGAGCCTGGGAAGCGGCAACTACGATCTGTTAAAGCCCTTGCAAACAGTCATTGAACAGCTTCAGACTCGTCTCCATAACTTGGAATCAACGCTGGATCCTGAGAGTATAAGTAAGGCTGAGAAATCGATTATTCCAGAGAAGCCAAATTTCGCAGACACAAAGATAGGCTCTCGCATCGAAAGGCAGTTCACATCTAGTACATTTAATCCTCTCAGAGACGTATCTTGGTCATACAGTTTTCTCCGAGGAGCGGGTCGCATGCTTGGAATGCTGAAAATAAATATGAACCCGCCTGAGATGGCTCTGAGTAGTAATATGGACATTGGAAGCTGTTGGCCGTTTCATGGAAGGTCAGGCAAGCTGGGGCTCAAGTTCCCGTTCCCGATTATTCCTGACTCATTTTCCATTGAGCATCCAGCGAGAAGTAAACTGCTTGATGCTACGACATCTCCACGAAAAGTGAGTATATGGACGTTGGTCAATGATCCAATGCTACGAGAAGCGATCACATCTATAATGCCACAACCGGACAATTCTGAGGTTGGTGCCAGATTTCTCAAGATTTCTGAGTTCGAGTATGACATATATAACACTCAGCGCATGCAAGTTTTCAGTATACCGAGAGAAATTAAACGTCTCAATTTGCCTGTTACAAGGCTGCTGTATCTGTTTGAAGAAAATTGGGGAAATAATGAGTATACTTGCATCTACAGGCTGCAGGTGTTTGGCGACCCTTACACTCGCGGTGATTCAGTGTCTCTTCCAGAAGAAGTATCCTTTGGCGATGATAGTGATGTATATTAGTTATTTTATTTTATTATTATATGCTTAAATTAATTAGATTTGAAAGGTCTAGTCGTAACAGGTCGTGGCAATTTGGGTTGAGCGCTATATGTATCGAAAGTACTTGGGCGAATTCAGCACAGACCTTGCTCTGTGAATGGACTTCAGGGCAATTTCAAGTTTGTGAAGTCGTTCGTTTGGATCATGAGAAGCACTTTCAAGCTGCTCAAGCTTCTTTTTCAATATGTCAACTTTTTCTCGTTCCTTTGCGACCCGGCCATTAGCGTCTTCAAATAGAGATACCGACAAATCCTCAATCTGGGCGGTCAAAGCGGCTTCCCGCTCTTCACAAACCATACGACGTTCCCGTTCGCTCTCGAGCAGTTTCTTCAGGTCATGCTGGTCTTTGTCGACCTGCTCCGGTTCATCCATGGTGATATTGGTACTGTCCGAGGTTGCTGAAAATAACGAATTTATAGAGCCATTGGAGGAATATGCATAGTGTGTTTTGACCAACTTCCCATCCCGAGTTCGTGAGCCACTGTCATCAATTCCAGGTGCTCTAGATTTTAACTCTTCTTCTAGTCGGGTTGCTTTGTCAACCGCCTCAGCTGCCGCGCTCGCCAGCTGTTTTATCTGTTCCTCAAGAACGTAAACACGCTGTTGGTCGCCTTGGGGCCCGGGCATGACTATATCAGAAGCATTTTTGACTTTAGACGAGAACATAGCGACTGTAGTTGTATAATATGCTGAATGGTTATGTGAGAAAGGTAACGAAGGAAGCGAACCGGATATATATTGCACGTCCCACCTGTGTTTACTGCTCCATCCAGGCCTAATTGGTCTCAATTAATGTAGACCTTCATTTAACTCTAATGGATGGTCTAAATTCTTCATTCAGGGGTAACAAATTTACCCCCAGAGCAAAAGTGTTGCCGATCCTATTTCAATTTTACCCCAATTAGAGTTAGGCCGGGATTTACTATTTCCCTACATGTTCTAGTTAGCTCACCTGCATCCCTCCTAGATTTGTATCTGACCGAAACGTCCCCTAGTAAAACATCTTGTGTATTCTACTTGAGCTACTCAGACACTCTCTGTCCACACCAACTTTGATCAACGTATATCTAGATTCCAGATCCATTGCATCCATCGGAATCTGCTTTGATTTACGATGCGCTCATCTCGATCCACAATAGCAGCGGGTCCCACATTCCAAACGATCTTTATCGGCTCCACCGTTTTTTGCTGCAGCGGGGCTGCTTGGTGTCGTCGACATTCCAAGTCGCGTCCCAGTCCTTGGCCCCTTGGACGCGTTCTGAACCGCCGCCGCCGAGCACAGCAGGGAAGGATGATCGCCAAAGATCGGCGTCCAAATCTCAATTTGGCGCGTTCATTTCGCGAGGCAATGAGGAAAATGGTTTCTGAGGCAACCAACTGCGCTCTGTAACGCTCAAGCGGGAGAACCCCATTTTCAGTAACATCAAAACAGGAACACAAACCTGCAATCTACGTATTCTTACTTATCACCAGTTCCCATCCTGCTCCAGGTGCCAACATCATGGCTCGAGTTTATTCCGATAAGGAAAACATGTCATATCGGGCACCGAAGACCCCTCTGGCAAGGGGTCTCGGCAGCAAGAAAGTGCAACTTGCGAAGACCCCAATCTACAACGAAAATCATGCAGCATTGCTGAATGCGAAGTCTTTCACGGCTGCCGCTGCAAATATTGCCACTCCTACTACTGCAGGCAGAGTTCCATTGGGTGGCAAGGATAAAAACATCCATCGCTTGAACGGTGATGGCGATTTAGCTACTACGAAGAAACCTGGTGCGACGACAACAGCTCGTCGTCAGCGTCCTCTTTCATCATCAAACTCAGCCAAAACTAACACGTTACTACAAAATGACCTCTCATCTCGGTTTTCAATCGGCCATGAGGTTAAATATCTCCAGGAAGAGAGCATGCCACATTATCCGAAAGAAATTGAATATATGCCAGAACCTGTCGAGCCTCTGCCGGACCTTCCATTGGATCACGTCGAACTAAACTACGAAGCTCTTAGAGAAGCGGTGCGTACAATTCCTTTTTACTCGCCAGGAATAAATGACCTGGATGAGCCATTGGACGTCGACAGCATACTTGATAGCTCTAGCATGGATAAGGATGATTGCCCAGTTCTTAATTCAGAGTCTCCCAGGCTAGGTACGCCCAAACCGCTGCCTTCCTACATGAAGCCTACAAAGTCTGCCTTAGCCAAACAACGTCGATTTGAATGGCCCAATTCAGTACCAGTTACTTCTTCGCCGTCTGGACACTCGTTCCGAAGAGTTCGGTTCGAGAGTCCTAGAATTGACGTAGAACTAAGCCATGAGGAGTTTGAAAATAGTCTCAAGTTTTAATGCTCTTTCTGGAAGGAATATTTTAATGAAACTACTACCATCAGGTGACGAAAAAAAATATATCATAATTACTGGTTAATGCATGTGTCAAGGTTCTCTGCCGCTTGATATCCCCTGTTGCTCATATATATGTACAAATTAATTAATTAATGACTCTCACATGGTAGCACATTCTGGAACACCTGCTCTGCCGTCTTCCATATCCTCCTCCGACTCTTCATAGTCTTCGTCAAACTGTGAATATGCTTCATTCGATGACACGACAGAGTGTTCAACATCATCCACTTCCTTTGCTATTATATCTATAGGCTTGGCAGTGGTTTCTGGTAAAATATTTCTCAGTTTCAGAATCTCGCTAGCCTCTCTGCACCATCCATCAGGAGGAAACTCGATATTCATTTTGAGATACAAATTTCCCCGCATATCTGTCCCCTTAATTGGCATTCCTTCGTTTTCAATCATAATATGATCACCTGGCCTCAAAACAGTGCCAGGCGGTCTAGTTACCTTTAGTCCTCTTCCGTCCAAATGCTTGACTGCCACCTTAGAGAAGCCACAAAGAGCATCCGCCAATGTGATATTGAATACCGCGCGTAAATCATTTCCCTCCCTCTCGAAGTAATCATGCTCCGCAATATTAATCCGGAAGATTAAGTCTCCTGTGACCTTTCCGTACTCTTCGTCCGACATACCTTCCATGACAACCTTGAATGACTCGGTTGCTCCTGGTGGGATATAAACTTCCAGTATCGAATTCGACTCAGCTTTGCCATCTCCATGACACTTCTTACATCTATCCTTTTCACGCACCACAGTTCCTTTACCTTTGCAATTGTCGCATTCCATTAGATCATTTGCCATAACACCTGCCGAGACTCGACGCAGCTTCTTTACATATCCGTCACCAGAACATGCGCTGCATTTTCTGGGTTTGCTCTTTGCTCTACAACCCGTACCTGAGCATACCTTACACAGAACATCTCGTGTACTATTCATCTTGAAGACTTTACCTTTATATAGGTCTTCCAGCGTAACATCCAGAAGTATCGTAGCATTTTCCGTTCGAGCAGCAGCCTTTGGCTTCCTTCGCGGTCCATCACGGCCTGACCTTCCCCCATTTCCAGGCCCTCCTCGCATGCCGAAGCCGAAAAATTCGGCAAAATCCTCTGGGCCAAATGTATCTCCATAGTCATCTTCCCAGCCGCCGTTATTACCTGACGATGCGCCAAACATGTCATAGTTCTCTCTCTCCGTGGCGTCCGAGAGAACCTCATAAGCCTCGCTCACTTGCTTGAACTTTATCTCGGCCTCTTCGCGCTCATCCTCGGGTACTTTATCAGGGTGATATGCAAGCGCCATCTTTTTGTATGCCTTCCGAATCTCGATTGTAGATGCATCTCGCGACACGCCCAGGACTTCATAGAAGTCTATCATACCGCCGTTCACTTATTATTAGATTAGCCGCCGCACAATATTGAATATTTTAAGCTCACAATAATGCCTGACTTACTACTTGGTTGGTACTGCGCGTTCGTATTATCTTTTGGGGCAAATTTAAAAAAGATTTCCTTCTGCTGTCTCCCAGACCCACGCCCATTTCTATGCTCCTCCGCACGGGTCGGCCCTCCTCCACATGGTCTCTTTTAAGAACTAAATTATGCATAGTTATATGGAATACGTGCAGAAATGTTTCTACAAGAGCACCAATTGGACAGACGAGAATTCTTATGCCAATGTCTTAGAGTCCACCAAAAGTGAGTTAGCTGATATTCGGTTCTCCCTTGTAAACGCCGTATACTCATAGTGTTTTAGACCTCATTGATTTTAGCACTCCCGAAGATGCCACCCTGAAACTCTCATCGCAGACTACGAAAAACTCATGCACATCATATACGCTATCCAACCTAGGTCTCGTGAATGGATCAATATCGTATCTGTATTCCAGCAGACCGCTTGAGGGTGTCTTGACCTCGAAAGACATTCGTCTCCAAGACGTTGTTTCAAGCTATAGGGTTTTAGAGCCGCTCCGAAGACCTGAGGACCCAATTTACTGGCAAACATGGAAGGCAGGTAAAAGAATTGATAGCAAAGATACTCTTCTGTTTGGAAGGCTGTTTATGCCTGGGACAGGTCTAGAGGCAATGGTCATTAGAAGAATAAGCCCGGTATCTCAGATTCTCGTAAAAGCAGTTAGTGATAACAGGCTGAAGAGTAACGGTGCTATCACTTTCAACTATCAGAGCGACAATGGATCATGGAGCCATGAGTTCATATATAGCACTCACGAAGCTCTGTTAGGGGTGCGCGGCTTGTACAATTTTGGGTTCAAAGCGCGAGATCTGGAACAGGCCCAAACATCGCGCCTTTCAGTTGGTATGGAGGTGTATTATGGAATATCTAATAAGAGCCCAGGCCTTTCTACTGCTCTGAGATACACAACACAGTCAGCACATACCGGCATTCCGCTAACTCTAACTCTCATGTCCAATCCGTTGATGGGACATATCTCGGCGATGTATGCGGTGAAAGCCTCTTCGGCTTCTTCATTTGCAACTCGATTCGATTTCAATGTGTACTCATACCTCAGCGATCTCTCAATGGGATGTGAAATCTGGCGAACACCGCGATTAAGGGTTGCGGAGAATGAAGAAGAACAGTACTCTCATGTCTTCAAGGCAAGTACTAGTTTTGGACAGCAGTCTGTTCGCCTCCTCTGGGAAGGCCGCTTTAAAGAATTTCTAGTTAGTGCAGGTGCAAGTCTGAGCTTAGCAGGTCGTGCTCCAGTTGCAACTTCCTTTGGAGTTGAGCTGCAGTTTTCATCCTAAGATTCTACATCGGCTGGTTCCGCGGAGGTATGATTTGGTCCTGCTTTTGGCTGCTCAGTTTTCTCCTCAGGGTTTTCTTCAGGAGCAGTGGGCTCAAGTGTGACGTTGTCTTCTATTTCCCCGGGTGGCTTGTCCTTGTCGATTGTATCTTGAACTGGCACCTGTTGCTGCGAAGTGTTTTCGGGATCGGCCTTGATAGATACTCGTTTCCTGCGCTTAGCAGAAGCGTCTTCTCCCTCCTTAGGTTTGCGAGGCTTGTACTGCCTTTTAGGACCCGTAGCAAGCATAGCGACCCTTAGCTTTGGTGGTTCCTGTAATTTGTCCAACAGTTCTCTATGCGAATGGTCAACTTGGAACCACACTGACCATCCCTGAGTACGGATCCCAGAAGCAAGTACCTTTTCCATTTTTGCAACGGTTCTGTTGTATCGATTAATACTTCGTTCAATCATGGGTATCACCCTTGTGGGAACATAACGAATTGTAATAGTAATTGGTGTATAATATGTAACAATCTCTTGGGCAGGTATATGATTATGCTTTGTGCCCTTCTTTGACTTTTTCCCCTTAGGGGTGTCCTCTGCAATCTTTCCAATGTCGGCAGGATGAATAAATAAAAATGAAACAAGAATTTCTCCGTTAGGAAGAACCTCAAGCACTGAATCTTTTGGAAGCACAAACCGGTCAGCGGGGTTGTCGCGCAGCTCAAAAACTATCATAAGCTTGTTGTTTCCTATACTTTTGGGTATTGCCATTGGCTTTGGCTGTTTCGGCTGTTTCGGTTGTTTGGGTTGTTTCGATGGCTTGATACTCTTTGGGGTCTTGGTCACTGGCGGTTTAGGACTTATAGCCGCGCCTGATGGTGGAATCGTCGACTGAGAAACAGGGACAGGCTCGAGTGAAATTTGGAATATCCCAGCTTTAATAGCCATCTGCTTCGCTCGACTCATGTAATTATGAAATCTAGAGATTTCAGCGTTATTAGCATTTCCTCTAGCGACAATTTTCATGAGACTGCTCAGAGATGGATCTTTCTTCTCGATTTCCTGCAGCTTGGCAATAATAGCCTGGTTGTTTCTGAACTCAGTTTCTGAATTCATGTTAGGAAGTATCACTTCTGTACCAGCTTCATTCACCTGATTAGTCTGAGATGACGTTGGCTCGGCGGGCTGTTTCTCGTCTGCCTCTGCCAGTTTGTCATCTTGAGGATCTTCTGGAATAAACTGCGAATTGACGTTTGAAGTATCTCGAGAAACACCTGGCGAATCATCTTGAGAAGGGCCGATCAGGTCAGACTTCTGTGCCTGTTCTTCCTGGCTTGGAGGATTTTCCTCTACTTCATCTACTTCATCTGGGGAGTCATCCTTTACCACAAAAAGCTTTGCCGCAAATATATGTGGTCCCATGACCATCGAGCATTCACACAGCTTTGTCATCTTGTCTTTGGCCCCTACTTCCCCATTTGCTAGCTTTTTCCCTCGAGGAGGTCTCGTCCAATACTTCTTGAACATTCCTCCTTGTACCCATTGGTTTCGAGACTTCTGAAGTGAGTACGTCAGCGAATAGCTATCTTTTATAGAGACGGGATTTTCCAGAAGACTATAATCTGGCGGTGCATGTGAAACAGGCACCTGGTCCATGACCTCGAACGGATAATCATGTAGAGGCTCTGGTGTCTCAGTCTTCGCCACTGACTTCCGACTTGCTCGTATCACCGGAGGCGTCGGTGATGACTTCAGGACAACTGTATGATGCTCCTGGAGTCTCGAGCTTCGCCTCATTATAGATAATGTTTCGGATGAGAACCCCTGGACAGGACTTTGAATTCAAACTTTGGATGAACCCGTTACGTTGCGTTCTTCGCTGATTTCTACGATCTGGGTATCCGAGGCAACTGCGGCGCGTTTATTCCTAATGATTTCAGTCTCAGAGGAAACATCTCGCTTGAACATAATTAATTTATCTTAACTTTATACCCTGAAGCTGTTTGATACAGTTTTGATAAAAGCAATATCTTTTTATTGTCAGCATTTTATTGAGTCTTGTGATTTGTTGGACTGTTATATTTTGGACTGTGTAGGAGGTTCATTAATGGTTCGTCTGCCCGACTCTCTAATATGAAAGAGGAAGACGACGAATCGACGACGACTGACGAGTACGCATCCGCAGAGGATGGCCGTGGCTCTGAGTCAAGGAAACGATCGTTTGGGCAGGATAACAGTTCGTCAGCCGATACCAGTACTGACTCGCTTGGAGGCACGCCATCCAAGGTTCGCGTTCTAGAAACCCATCAATGTGAAGCGCCAGGTAAGCGTTTATATGATTGCACAAATATGGACAGCTATTCTAACCATCTGATAAGTTCAATTTTCGCCGGGCTCTGTTGTAAGGGTCATGATGCACAACTTCTTAACCTACAGCCATATTGAGTACAATTTTGGTGCGTCACTTAACATGGTAATTGGCCCGAATGGAACTGGAAAAAGCTCACTGATTTGCGCCCTATGTCTTGGTCTCGCAGGTAAGCCTGATTTACTAGGTCGAGCAGGCGAACTTGGTAAATTCGTCAAATCTGGCTGTGACACTGCCACTATTGAAATAGAATTGAAGGGCTTCCCCAGAGAGCGAAATCAGGTTGTAACACGCATCATTAATAGTGACAATACAGGCTTATGGAAACTTAATGGTCATAAGTGCCCCCTGAAAGATGTTACCAGTTTTGTCGCGCGGTTTAATGTGCAGATAGACAATGTGTGCCAGTTTCTTCCTCAGGACAAAGTTGCTAGTTTCGCGCATGCGACACCAGAACAATTATTGCTCGATGTTGAGCGTGCTATTGGTGGTGTTGAGATGCGCGCGCAACATCTGGATCTTATAAAGCTGAGCGAAGACCTAAAAGTTGCTCAGTCGTCCCTATCTGTCGATCATGCGCAACTTGACAAACTTAAAAAAGAGCAGGAACGGGAAAAAGCTGAAGTTGAACGAATCGAAAGTTATGAGGCGGATAAAAAGCGCTTAGATCAGCTCAAGTGTTTGAAACCCATCCGTGACCTCCTTGACCTGACAGAAGACAGGACTAGACTCGGCCGAGAAGTTGTCCTGATAAGAGAGGATATCACACGCCGCAAAGAGGAGAGTCAAGTCTTCGCCGACAAGGCAGCAGTGAATAAAGGTGATGCTGAAAGTGTAGGGGTGGCTCTAGCTGACACGAATGCTGAAATATCAGCAATAAACAAAGACATGTCGAGACGGTTTACGGAAGTGTCTACGATTTCAAATGAAGTCATGAGACTTAGAAAAGAGTACTTGGCGATATCACAGAAAGAAAAAGCTTATAAAGAGCGGCTGGAAGAGCTTCATAGGCAGAAGCAAGCCAATGAGTCACACCTCAGAGCAGAGGAAGCGAATCTGCCAAGCCCGGAAGAGCAGGAATTTAATCTGAAAAGGGCGGAGGAAATGGCTGATAAAATCAGAACCCTGAAAACTGAAATGAGTAAACTTACGGAGTCGAGTGACACAACTAGTCGAAAGCTGAAGCAACTTGGCCATCAGGAAAATAACTTACAGAATCGAATCAAGTCAATTCAATCCGAGAGCGAGAGGAAATTACAGAATTTGAGCAAGATTGATAAAGACACCGCTGCTGCTGTTACATGGATAAGAGCTAATAAAGATATATTTCGAAAGGAAGTTTTTGAACCACCTATCCTGAGCACGAGAATCAAAGACTTTAATCTTCTCAAGCAGATTGGAATCATTGTAAGCCGACAGGCAATGCTGACATTCACCTGTCAGACCCGAGAAGATTACTTATTGCTTTCGACTGAGCTGTTGGATAACAAGAATCTCCGTCTCTCCATTCAAGAATACTCGGGCTCTATAAAAAAGAGGATCGCAGATCATGCCCGACCGCTTGAGAGGACTGAACTAAGGAACTTGGGGTTTGAAGGTTATATCTCTGACCTATTTGAAGGGCCGGAGCAAGTTATCAATATGTTGTGTTTTAGTACTGGATTCCATATGACGCCGTATTCCAGGGAGAATCTTCCTGAAAGACGAAAGTACGAGATCTCGAAGCTTGTTAATGATAAAGGTTTTCCAAAGTTGAGGTCATTCGTGGAAAAGGATGTAATAAATTCCATTCAGAGGTCCAACTACGGAAGAAAAGAGATAACAACCAGAGCTGAGATAATCCGTGCTGTGCCCAGATATCTTCAGGATTCACGTTCTAATCCTGAAGAGCTACAAAAACAGGTAAACCAGCTTGAAGAAGTGACTCGAAACAAGCACAGTGTATCTAGTGATGCTAGGAATCTGGAAAAAGCACTGAAAGACTGCATGGGACATCTTGGTGAGTTGACTGAAGAGCGCTCAAAGATTCTTTCTGCCGATAAAGATGCGCGTAGGCGCTTGGCAAAATTTACCCAACTCTTACAGACAAATGAAGAAAGGATTAAGGAGGCTGTGGAAAACGCTGTTGACTATAATGAAGAACGAGCTAAACTAGTCGAAGTCATAAAAAAGAAAGTGGTTCTTCTACGCAAGCAATTTTCAAAATCTAAAGAAAATCTTCATAGTTTATTAGAGCTGGAGAACAAGGCAGCAGAGCTGAAGATAAGCGCCAAGGTCTTTGAAAATGCTGCAAAGACTTACGAAGAAATAATTAAGTCAGCGATTTCAGATCTGTTGAAAAAGGAGAAAGAGATCACAACTGAGGGCAAAGAGGTTGTTGCAAAGATAAAAGCAGTTAAGAAAATTCTGAAGACCTATGCGTCTGATGATCTCGAAGAACTGAAGAACATAGCAACCTCGATGTCTGCCCAAGATCTCGCGGATCAGATTCGCGCTCTGCAAGCTAGACTCGAAGTAAATGATCAGCATTCTAATGCTAGCAGAATCATGGCAAAAGTTCGTCAGCGAGAAGCAGATATCGAAAAACTAGAAGCTTTGGTCGCTAATCGCTCTCGAGTTTTGGCGGAATCCCAGGGTAATATAGATAAGATTCAAAGTGTTTGGGAGCCTGAACTAGAAAAAAAGGTAGCCAAGGTCAGCAAGACATTCGCAGAAGCATTTAGATCTATAGGGTGCGTTGGAGAAGTCGTCTTAGGCAAAGTGCCGAACTCCTTCAGGGAATGGAGAATTCAGATCATGGTCAGTTTCCGAGAAGGGGTGCCTCTTCAGATCTTATCTGGTCAAAGACAGTCAGGAGGTGAGCGTTCTGTTACCACTATCCTATTCCTCATGGCATTGCAAGAACAGGCTAAGGCTCCATTCCGAGCTGTAGATGAAATCAACCAGGGTATGGACAGGCGTAATGAGCGTATGGTGCATACACGTATGGTTGAAGTCGCCTGCAGGGACAATACTTCCCAGTACTTTTTAGTGACGCCCAAGCTTTTGCCTAATTTGACTTACCATCCCAAGATGAAGGTTTCATGCATTTTCTCTGGCGGGCATGTTGGGAAATTGGATGCTACAGAGATGGACAGTCATCAGGTTATAAAGAAGGTGAAGGCTTTGATTCAAGGATAAAATAACGATTGTCTGTAATTAAGGTAATAGAATTTATAATGTTAGTAGAATTTTGTAACGCTTAGAGCACTTATATGGCGATTGGCAAAATTTTAGGTCATTTAAATTGGATTCGTTTTGGGAGGCACCAATATAAAACGTTTTCGCTTTTTGGTCGGTCCTAACATCGCAGTCATATCGAGGTCCAAGGGGGTCCTTATTTGTTGATATTAATCATTTACCGAGCTAGGAAGAGCTTAGGTTATCAGAGAGCAGGTCTTTGTATCATACATATTTACTAAGTCATGATGAATTATGCATACGGTCAGCAGCAGCCGGTATATCCACTGCCTATGAGGGAACCGCAGATGACGCCATATTCAGCAGGACTTAGCTCGCTGAGTAACAGCACTGCTAAATTCAACGCAGGAAGGTCCTTTGATTTTGAAGACGACGCAGAGTTCTGCCCGGTCCTCTCTGACGAGGAGATCAACCTGATCCGGTTAACCAACTCATCGTTAACAAATGGTGGAGGCTACTCACCAATGGTCAACCCTCGAGTGTCTCCTCCGCATGGGCTGAATCCTAATTCATCTCCAAGCTATTATCTGGGGTCACCAGTTTCAAAGCAGTCTGCGCTTAATAATGGCATGAATGGTGGTGGTCCCATGATAAACTCAAACAGTGCCAATAGTGCCTTTGGGGGTGCAAGATCGCGAAGGGAGCGTGCATTAGAGATAATCGACCCAATAACAGGTGGCAGGGTGTCTTCTCCTCAACCTCATGGAGCTGGTTCTCCTAGCAGGTATTTCCCAAATCATTTAGGTACCCAAGGTCGAACTTGGTAAAATGCATAACTTAACATATTTCGTTGCATAGTGGCTTACATACTTGACAGCTCTACATATTGTCCTCTATTTCTTGGTCTTTTCTGTTCTTCTAGCATTAGTACATTAATTATATATATATCTTTTGTTCTTTGGTTCATAAGACTGGCTGAAGCCAAGGGCGACCCTCAATATGCCGCATGATACAACCAAGGAAAGACTGTTAATTTAGTAAAAAGGACAGGAAATGCAACGCAATACATGTAAACTATTTCAAAACAACAATGAGAATAATAAATATCAGAATCAGGATGCCGATGGTCAGCAGCGACCCGTTCTCCTTCGCCTTTCTTGAGAACTGATCAAGACGTCTCTTGGCAGTCTCCAGACGGTTCTGACTTCTATCAGTATATCTATCAACTTCATCTAGGAGCTCTAGATGTGTGTCAAGCTCGTCATCTATCTGGATGCTCAGTTCGTGCTGCCGAGACACGCTAGCACCCAGGCGATCAAGGCGTGAGTCCTGGTCCTGCATCACCTGCTGCTGCTGCTGATAAACACCCTGATTATCCAAAGTACTTGTATCAGTGGGCTCAGGGTCATCCTTGTATGGCTGAACGAACAATTCATCTCGTTCCCTGTACTTTGACCCACCCTCTGTCGCCACTGGTTCGTGCTCTTCCAAATTTTCCTTGAATCTAACTGACTTGCCTAGCTTCTGGGACCCATATACTGAAGGCTCTGATAAATCCTCAGGAATAAATCTGAGCTCACCCAGTGCCACGTCGTTATCCTGGCCATATAGTTCCAGAAGCTCCTCGTATTCATCTCGTAACTTTTTTCTATTTCAACGCAGTTAGCAAGACAAATCATTAAATGGCCATCTCAAAAAGGCTTGTATTCACGTACTGCTTCCTTTCAGTTTCGCTACGAGGCTCAATATTTTCCTGTTGCAGGGCCTTCAGTCCATGCAAAATGGTTGTTAGGGATTTAACAATTTCTGCCTCTTCCTCCTGAGAAGGGGCCAGGCTTAGCAACTTTGACCTGTTTCTTTCCTCCAGCGAAAACCTTGTCTGCTCGCTGAGAAGTAGCAGCTTCGACAAGGTGCTAGGTGCCATGTCTGGTGTTATCAAGGACAGCTGGTTAATAAGGTATTGTTCGGGTTTTGAAGTCTAACGAATGTTCAGGTCGGCCAGTTGCTGGGCAACTGTGGAGTTATAATAGGCGATTAATGTTCCCCTGTTAGTACTCCGCACATCATCATCAACCCATGCCGAGCACAAGTAGAGTAAAAGCATGTCAGAAGCTAGAGCCCAAGGAAACTATCGATTATTGGTCCCTGGAATATGCTAGTAATACACTGCAAGACCAGCTGTTGTGTCCTATCTGTCGGTGTATTTTGGTAACGCCGTTCTCTACTAAATGTGGGCACACATTCTGTGAGAAGTGTATCCGAAATGCTATGGAGACTCATGATTCAAGTGAGAGAGATGCCGAAGTTTCTCAGCTCAGAGGAGAATCTAATGGAGAGAAGCGGGTGTTCAGATGCCCTGTCGACCGTCATCCACTGCCTAATCGGGAGGACATCCAGCCAGCAGCATTTTTGGTGACAAGCTTAGTAAACGAAATGGTGGTTAGGTGTCCATTTAACCAACGAGGCTGCAAGTTTGAAGATAAGCGATGGCTATTAGAGCGTCATATTGCGGCAGATTGTGGATATGTGTTGGTCTCTTGTGCCTGTGACAAGTTGGTTGAAAGACGGGTTATTGCCGAATGTGGTGATGAAATTGAGCATACATCAGAGAATATGAGTGCATCGAATTCATGTGTGCATGCACTGGTGGATTGTCCAAATGGCTGTGGTGATCGCATACCTCTTTACAGGCTTGAACAGCACTATGCGGACTCATGCCTTGCGATTACTGAAGCTTGTCCATACTGCGAGGAAGACATACCGAAGCCGGAACTCTCAGATCACAAATTGGAATGCCCTGAATCTGTAATAAACTGTGATGGAAGCATATTTGGATGCCCATGGAAGGCCCGAAGAAAAGAAGCATCAGAGATCAAACAGCATCGCGAATCCTGTCATTTCGTATTTCTTTCGCCCGTTCTGTCCAAGCAGGAACAAAGACTGGAGGCACTAGAGCGAGAGAACCAGGCTTTGAGATTCTATATGGATAACATTGCCAGATCAACTTCGACTAGTATGCAAGAGTCGTCATTCAGCGAATCTGATCTGATGCACGTATTTATGGAGTGCGAACGACTGCGACGAGACGTTGGACAGCTGAATACTACATTAGGTGAACTAGATCTGAAGCAAAGCATGATGATGATGAGGGAGAATGTTCGTACTGGAGAGGAAATAGCTGTAATTCGGGCGGGGTTCAATAGTTTGAGGCATCAGCTTCATTTCTTGCTCTCGGAGAGAAGGAACTGGATGCATCAAAGTACGGCCACAGCTTTCCATGAAGATCGGCCCATGCCGGATCGCCAAGATGTTAAACTATGAAGCTTGGGTGTAGCGGGAATATCAAATCTGGTTTCTTTCACTACATTAACTTTACATTTGACACCTAAGGTTAATCTGTTAAATAGCTATATATATTCATTCAAATATTTATTAATCAAACAAATCAGCAGCTTTCCTTCGCTTAGTTTTACTTCTTTTACTATCAAGGAGCTCGCCCTTCACCCAGCGAGGTCCTGCGAGACGACTGGCTAAGTCTTTACCGACTCTTATAGGTGATCGGGAGCGTGATCGCATCTTCTCAGGAAATAGATCCTCCTCTTCTCTCTGCACTCTACCTTTTCCCCTCACCGGTCCGTGAGCTCTGCCTGGAAACAAGTCTACTTCAGAGTTCGATTTCTGATTTGGTGAGCGCTCACGTATAGACCTCGCAGCGCTAGCGTCTCTCTTAAATTTATCGGGGAGTAAGTCTCCGGTTCCATCTATCTTTTCATACGCAGCCAATCTTTCCCTTTGCTTTTGATCGTCTTCTTTTCGGAATCTCCTCTTGTCGTCCTCTCTGGTAGGCTCTCCATGAAATAAATAGTACCTGCTTCGTGCACGAGCGCCCTTAACCTTCTGATCTGTTTTGAGCGCAAACCGGGCAGAAAGGCTGACGCCTGAGTGTACGGGATGGGTTTTCACCGGTCGTAGATCAGTCTTAGAGATACTGGACCCGTCATAAAATACAGCTTCAGAAGTAATGGCAGCAAGGGCTCTTTCTGCCTCCTCATTGGTCTTAAAAACCACATTCACTATATTATTAGATATATATTCGTCTCAGGATAATAGAAATATCCTTACGAGAGGTGTCATCGATCCAGGCTACCCGATAACTACAGTCAGGGATGTAGTGGTTTATCAAGGTCTCTATATCTCCGGATGAAAGATCATCCACTCCTCTTATATGAATCGAACTATCTTGTATTTCCGAAACATTGGCATTCTGATGCTAGGGTTAATAAAAGAACCAAGTCGAGATATCCTACTCAATTTAAATATACCTGTTCTGAAGATGGGACAGCCGTAGAGCTCTCGTTCTCTATTTGCATCTCGTCCCCATCCGGTACGGCTGACGTACCCTGTTTCTCTGACGAAACCCCTAGTAGATTAGGATCCTCGAACACCAGATCATCTTCCAGGTCAATCTCTGGCATGACGATACCATCATCATTTTGTGCGGTAGACATCCTTATAATTAGCGTTGACGACGTGCTGCTGAATGGGAAGTTTAAAACCTCTGACTAAACCCGAACATACAAGAATTTGTACCAGGCAGCTACATAGGGGCAGCTACACAACAACATCTGACTTGGGAACCGATTTTACTCCAATTTTGGACGCGTGTTCTCTGTCAGTGGTTTTTATTTGATCTCTACTAAAGTTTAGAAGCCGGAAGAGGCATAGAGGCTTGAAAGCTGAGATAAAGCTATATTCTGCGATGAAAGCATCCAGTATCTGCCAACAATAACTAGCAATAGTAATAAATTAACTCTAATCGATGCTCGGATAGATTCTCGCAGACTGAAAAAACACCCGGGCTGCACCTCCACAGCCCATGAGACTTTTGACAAGCTTACGGTCCTCGACATCTCCACCGCCATTCTCACGCTCGAATCCGGCAGGTTGGTAGCTTTTGTTCTCACCCGTAAGAAGCTTCCATCTTTTATAGTGATCCTCCGAGATGCGGTATAGCTCAAAACTTTGAAAGTAGAGCCCATCACTGGGATCCCGCATGTATTCATATACATATTTGAGAGTATGGAGCACCTCTCTCTTGACCTGGGCAACAACTTGGGGGGAAGAAACTCCTCCAAAGAAAAGCATAAAGTCGGCGAGTCCTTCTGCTAAAAGCTGGTAAAACTTCGTCGTGTCCCGGTAATACCTAGCTTCCATGTTCCGAGTGTCGCGGTCGAATATTGCCGTGTTCCTATCCGTGACAGCAAGTGCTAATCCTTCAGCTCTCTGTCGATAGATGTCGTCATTAGTAAAGGAATATAGTAGTGCACAGAGTGTCAGAGGAGTTCCTTGATTATAGGTCCACTTGGTCGTATTGCGCTTGAATCCGCTTCCATCTGGCTCCAGTCCATCGCAAATCAGTTTGTCGTCGTCCTGGAGACGTTCAAATATCCAGTCGCAGCACATCTTTGCAAATTCAACGTAAACCTTATTGTCTTTTACGAAACGAGCAACACGTGCAGCTGCCACTCCGACTTCAGCGGTTGTGCAAGTATTGGAACCTTGCTTTTGCATGTGCCATCGAACTCCACCAAATACGCCCTGATCTTTTCCGGTCATCAGGAAATTAACATTCTCGATTCCTTTCTCTAGATACTCTGGATTTCTTGTGATCTCGTATGCAGTCAAAAAGCAGGAAGCAACTTGGGCATTGTCATCTTGGCTCTGTCAGCGTCACCAGCTCTCAGAATCGTCACTGAATTTCTACTCACCGAAATAAATATCCTTATTTCCATTGAAATTGTACGACGCACAATAGGCGTGGAATTCAGGCGAATAGTACGCCTTGAAAGCCCCTAGTGCCGGTCCTACCATTGGACCGATCTCCTTTGGATAGATCCTTGCAGCATCCACCACACTCTGGATTGCTACTGCCATTGGCCACAAGACATATCTTCCGTCAGAATAAGCTCCTTCAGAGCTATTTCCGTCAATAAAATTCGATTTCTCAGAGTTCCAGAACAGAATCCACATGTTCCGAACTATTATAGCCGCCGTGTCTCTTAGTAAAGGCTTCACACCACATCGCTGCATGCATGATTTAATAGACATACCAATCGAATAACCTTCCAAGTTAGGATCGTGAAGACCATTGTCATTAGCGCCCATTCTAGCTGTTTGAAAACGACCGCCGTTAATTTTACCAAAAACTACTAGAACTGATGTTATTACCGCCTTTTATACTTTTATAGCTTGTCTGTTGCTGCTGCGGACCACGAGCAATAATTAAAATACGTGCATTTACGTCACTACAAATGCGGAGAAGAATCTGCGCATCACTGCAATTAAGTCTGGAAGGTTTAGCGGCAAGAAGTGAACCTTCTTGTGCGCAGTTCAATACAGTCTGGGAAGTCTTGTGCACAAACGATTTTATTTAAACACAGACACGCAGCCAGTAAGAGCTGCAGTGAAAGCTAATAGTTGAATATCAAGAAGCACGACCCAGATTGAAGGTCGGGCGGTCTGCGGAAGAGTTAGAATTGAGAGCTAAAGTGACAAGTTTTCGGCGGTATACTTACGAAATATGTCACGGAAAAGTCCGTGGGCGTTGGAAATGCTCATCCTTGGATCACGTACTTGCGCAAGAGATCCGCGATATCTTTCGTTGACTAAGTGATAGCGTCCATTTGATCTGTAGTTATTGTGCGTCTGCGGAACCATGTCTATAGGCTTGATTGCAAATTTGTGGGAGCGTGAATTTCCTTGTTGTTGACCAAGAATGTTTGTGAGGTTGCGTGTCAGATTGGTCCTGGCTGTACGGTATTTGTTCTGAAAACTAGACATAGAAACCGCAGAGCCGGGCACGCGAGATGTAAGGTGATGCTTGTTCACTCTGGCGTGTTTCGGATTCAATACGGCAAGCTTTTCTGACGGACGATACCTGGACTGTCGTGCGGGTACATACTGCGGTTGTATCTGTTGTTCTTGTTGCTGCTGCTTCTGTTGCTTCTGCCTCTGCTCACGCTCATTCTGCTTTTTCTGGTACTTCTGCTGTCGCAGTTGTTGTAGCTCTTCGCTGACGCGTCGTCTGGGCTGGTTCCCTTGAGAATTGTCTGAATAAATGTAATTCGATGGAATTCGAACAATGCTGCGCTGTCTTTTGAGCCTGGGGGAGTTCGTGACGACTGGAACTGAAAAATTCAGACAATATTCTCGTAATTGATTCAGAATCTGCTGAATTCGAGCGGAGGGCTCTTGGCGTGCACTTTCACGAAGCTCATGTGCACAGTCGCGAATCAGTTGCCATTTCAAAGCCTTCGCCATGTTCTTATCTGTCACCACTCGCTGGACAATAATTTCAAGCAGTTTTAACCTCATAACACGGAACTTGGCACGCTCGGTATTGTAGAAGTCCTTATGGATTGTTCTTAGTACTGACACTTTGTACAAAACTCCAGCATCAAGATAAACATAAGACAGGATGTATTGCAAGGTTTTGTAAGCTGCTCTGCCCTCACAGACTCCGTGTTTTGCTGACTCAATCAAAGGATACCAGACATCGGTCAATAGCAGCTCGGAGAGTTGCTCGTCTTGCTTCTGCAGCTTGGCAAGATGTCGGAAAATTAGGCAAGTTTCCGAGAATGACATGTCCAGATTGCAGGACCTAATGCCGTGGGTTTTAATATTCAAGAACGGAACTAAAAATGGAATCACCCATGCCCAGCTATTGACAGCATCAATCAGCGCTTTAGCATGGCCCACAAAGTCTCGAAAAATGAAGCCAAAGTCTTCAATACTCCCAATGCTCTCTAATGCCTGCTGTTGTTTGATTCTTAGAACTGCAGCTTTCTTTTCAAACTCAATCGATTTCGTTTTAAGTGTCCCTTGCTTGCGAGAGCACAGAACGTTTTGATAGAAAGAGTCCATCTCATCGCTCATCTTTAGTGAGGCATATGCTGCTGTGTGCTCTTGTCTGACTTTGTCAGGTGGAGTAATGCCGTAGAGGGGTGGTGCGAAGCGTAGTGCATCGTTCTCGTAGACTGTGGATTGTTTCTCATGTGACCTTCCATCAGAGGGAGAAATGATAGCATAGCGTCTATTGCTCCAAATAGGTAGCTTGAAAACTTCTCGACCATGCGCAGTGAGCGAGTTATTTCTAGAATCGGGGTCTTCGTGGGCATTCACGAAAATATACCTATCTGACGATGAAGCAACGGTTCTAGGACCACTTCGGTATCCATTCCTATCGTTGCTTGCACTGGAAATTGAAGAATTATCAGCCATATAAGTATCAATAATGGAAACAGACATGTTCTTCCCCATGAAAGGAGATTCAAGGCCCTCCACAACGCTCAGAATTGGTGCAACTGAAATGTTCGTTCTAGGAAACTTGTGCGAGCCATTGTTATGTACGTTGCGAGAGGCGCTCTTGAAGTATCTATAGTTCGCAAGCCCTTGTTGGAAAAATTCCCTGAGAGATGGTTTCGATTTGAACAGTTTCCTGCCTGCATCCTCTGCATAATAAGGCCTGTCAGCAGGATGCATGATAATACACAAAGTGATGCAAACTGAAGAAATGAGATTAGAGATATATTTGAGATTTAGCAGATAGAAATCAGTCAAGAATGCGTAGAGTAAGATGGAAGTGGGAAAAATTCAGAGTGTCCAAGAAATCGCCCCAGCAGAATACGCCATAGACATTATGCTAGATCATTCGCCCCGGCTGCAACACCAGGTTTACAACACGATAAAATACATTATGGCAAACAAAACCTACATAAGGTACAAATAAGTTGAATTTTATTTCTCCCCCTCTTACTAGGCGTCCTTCATTTCCGAATCATTGTCATCTGTTATCCACAGAACATTATTGCACCTATGCTGAATTAGTGCATGAATATGGAGAAATCCTTGAGTCTGTAACATACCTTATCAGAACTTCCCCAAGTTCTCCTTCATTTTTACCGTCTATATATTCCACAGCCTCGTCTAATTGAATATTCATATAAGAATCCACTGACACAAGTTTCCCTCGATATTCAGTTTCACCCCACTTTAATCGCACTATTACGGCCAATCCCGTGAGATCCTGCAGGAATGGCTTTGGGTTTAAAGGCACAAACTAGTATTGGTTAGAGGCTAACATCTTCAGAGGAACTTTTTGACGTTGCGCTTACCGACATGGTGCTGTCTCTAATGTTTATGTGAGTTCGTTATTTTTTACTGCGGAGGTTTGAACTTTGAACTTTGACTTCCACAGCAGCACATTTGAGATGAATTCCGGGGGAGCGCCAAAGAATGAAGAATTGCAATCCCTTAGATCGTTCCGTGCTATGCTCGAATCTGTTAGGATCCTGACAGAAAATTTAAAAAGAGATCTCCAGAATGCCGTTAAAAATCATGGTACTATACAAGGTATATATTACAATCTCCCTCCCGAACCTTTTCGTATCTTTTAACAAAAATAGCTGATTCAAAGGAGCTGAACTCACTGATTACAGACGATAAATGATCTACATCTGAGTTACGTTCGAATTCTTGCCCCCGTCGTAGTCTACTCTAATTGCAGCCCACATTGTGTCCGAGACAATAATGGTCATGGACAAGGCATAAACTAACGTGATGGCGTAAAAAAAGTTGGAATTTCCAGATCCAAGGTATATCCAGAGGTGATAGAAAGTTGGAGCAAGCACAGATGCAAACATTAGGGCCAGTGATGCTAGAAGAGGGTATCGAAGTAGGGAGAAGATCGGCTTGTAAAGCATGAGCAGCGTCAGGTACAGGCCAACATCACCAATTTCAGGATATGACTTGAAAATGGTTGTGATCCCAGTCAAGCTCGCAATGGCGAATATAGGACTCTGTTGAAAGCGCAGAGTGACAGGCAAAGAAAATCCAACAACAAATATTTGAAAGACTCCAATAAAGAACGGCCTGAAAAACTCAAACATTTCGGTAAAAAAATACCACCATAGTCCAATATTGGGTGTAAGATCTTCAGAAAACAAAGTCGCACCTAGTGTGGAGCCAATGTAATCCCATGATCTAGTAGGATAGTAGCCCAGAACCAAGAAACATGCCCCAGACAGGACAAATCCAATAACAACTGCCAATTTGCTTGTCGCGGGTCTGAATGACACTGTGAGCAGAGTCAATCCCGGCAAAATATATGCTGGGTATAAGGAGAAAGTCGCACTGAGAGCTAGCGTAGATGCCGCCAGAAAGGGTTTACCAGAGACAGCGGATTGGATACTCCAAATCGTAGAGAAGCTGGAGAAGAATTGAGTTGATCTCGATAGAGTAGACAGCAGTGTAAAGGGGTTGAATAAATAAAAAGAGGCAATAGTCGCGGCCGAGTAACTGCTCTCAGAACGCTGGCGATTCAGCGCGAAAGCAATATCTACTAAGAGCTTTGCTGCAACTGTATCCAATGCAGAGTACAGCAGATCTACTGCCCATGGATTATCAGGTAATATGCTGAAGAGAGCTATCAATAATGGTGATTGGTGGCATACAGTCCCGCTATATGGCGACATGCGGTGCAAATACAGGAATAACCCCTCTTGGAGACGCTTGAAAGAGCTCACCGGGGTAGAGCATTCCACTTGAGCGTCAAGAATAACCGGCAGTCCAGGAAACGCTCTGAATACCACTATCCTTAGCAGGAATCCTGCTATTAGGACACCAGCAGTAGTCGACCTTTTTTGCATCCTTGGTGTGCTGTGGGACGAAAGGCGCGTATATGCGCCCATCAAGATCACTTAAAGCTGCAGGCCATACAATTATGGAAGCCAAAACACCCTTCACAATAAAGGCAAGATTGAAGGGAAACAAAGGTTTTGATTAAAAACTCAAAGTTGGATCTTGTCATCTTTCGTATTCATAGATATGGCAACTGGCGCCAGGAAGCGAAATATACGATGCAGTTGTTGTCTCTAAGACTTAACCATGTCTAAAGCAAATGGACGCTAAGGTATACAATTTTATATAGTTTTGTCTCTCAAGTATCAAGTAGGTTGAGTTTCAATGGCAGTGCTGTGATGGTAACACCTTGGATATCAGTTCGTGCTCTCAGTCATTTTACGCGAAAAGTTGATGTGCTGTTCTGTTTTTCTCCCGAATAGAAACCACCTTTCCACTATCCTTTCTGTTTGAATCGCTGTGTCCTTCGGCAACGATCATACATTCCAAACAGCCCATTGGTGAAGAGAGAATCGTTTTATAGGGTCTCAAGATGGTATGTATCTGGAGCAGCCAGAAACTCTGAATGTGAGCTAACAAGAGTAGGACTTCGACGAGTACGAAGAAATCGATGGCGTGCGTTTTAGCTGGAACTGTTTTCCTTCCACGAAACTGGAAGCCTCTCGAACTGTAGTGCCAATTTCGACGTTATACACGCCTCTGCGAGAAAAAACGGATTTGGCGGTACTGCAATACGAGCCAGTCACTTGTCGGGCACCTTGTAGGGCGGTCCTGAATCCTTTCTGCCAACTCGACCTTCGAGCCAAGATCTGGATCTGTCCTTTCTGTCTCACTAGAAATCCTTTGCCCCCTCATTATAAGGATATTGCTCAGAATGCACTTCCTCATGAATTGTTGCCTACTAGCTCGACCATCGAGTACGTTCTGACTCGACCCGTTCAAACCCCACCGATTTTTTTATTTGTTATTGACACTTGCCAGGACGAAGAAAACTTGCAGTCTCTCAAGGACTCTATCATTGTGTGCTTAAGTCTGCTCCCCCCTAATGCTTTGGTTGGTCTCATTACTTTTGGTGCCATGACGCACGTGCACGAGTTGGGCTATCCGGCTTGTAATAAGTCATTCGTGTTCAGAGGAAACAAGGACTACACTGCAAAGCAAGTCCAGGAGATGCTTGGGTTGAGTCCTAGGCCTCAAGGTGTAGCTCCTAATAGACCTAATGTGCAGCCTTCATTCTCGAGATTTTTACTGCCCGTTCAGAACTGTGAATTCCAACTCACCAACATTATCGAGCAGCTTCCAGCTGACCCTTGGCCCGTTGCTGGTGATAGAAGGCCCATTAGATGCAGCGGCGTTGCTTTAAGTATCGCTGTTAGCTTACTAGAGCAGTCATTCCCCAATGCAGGCGCCAGGATCATGTTCTTTGCTGCTGGTCCTCCTACGGAAGGTCCTGGTCTGGTTGTAGGCCCAGAGTTACGAGAACCTATTAGATCCCATCACGATATCGACAGAGATTCTGCAAAGCACTACAAGAAGGCCGTCAAATTTTACGATGCCTTAGCGAAGCGGGCTGCTACCAACGGGCATGCTGTTGATATTTACGCTGGATGCTACGACCAGATTGGTATGCAAGAGATGAAATCTTTACCTAATTCTACTGGGGGTGTGATGATTCTTTCCGATTCTTTTACGACATCCATTTTCAAGCAAAGCATACAGCGAGTGTTTAACAAGGATGATCGGGGTTTCCTTTTGATGGGGTTCAATGCTTCCATGGATGTGCTCACGACCAAGGAGCTTAAAATAACTGGTTTAATTGGACATGCCATCTCTCTAAATAAAAAGTCTGCTTCTGTAGCGGATACTGAAATTGGCATTGGTCAAACATGTTCTTGGAAAATGTGTTCGATTACTCCTGCTCATACCTACGCTACATTTTTTGAAGTTGCCAATCAGGTAACGCCGGTAGCGCAGCAAGCGCCGCAGCATGCTGTGATTCAATACTTGACACATTATCAGCACGCCAGTGGCTCTTACAGACTGCGAGTCACAACGTTAATCAGGAACCTGGTTGGTGGAGGTGATCCTAGCATAGCAGCTTCGTTTGATCAAGAGGCAGCCGCAGTTCTTATGGCCAGAATAGCAATTTACAAGGCGGAAGTTGAAGATGGCCCGGATATTTTGAGATGGACTGATCGAATGTTGATTCGGTTGTGTCAGAAGTTTGCTGACTATAGAAAGGATGATCCTTCCTCTTTTCGCCTGGCACAGAACTTCAGCTTATACCCTCAGTTTATGTTCCACTTGCGCCGGTCTCAATTTTTACAAGTATTCAACAACTCACCTGATGAGACTGCGTTCTATAGACATTGTTTGAACCGAGGAGACCTTGCTAGCTCCTTAGTCATGATCCAACCCACACTGATCTCGTTTACCTTTGACCAAGAGCCACAACCTGTATTATTGGATTCAGTTTCGATCAAACCAGATCATATACTGCTACTGGATACGTTTTTCCACATATTGATCTTTCATGGAGAGACTATTGCCCAATGGCGCAAAGCTGGCTATCAAGATCAAGAAGACTATGCCAATTTTAAACAGCTTTTGGAAACTCCTCGACAGGAAGCAGCTGAGTTACTTGTGGATAGATTTCCATTGCCAAGATTTATTGATACAGATGCTGGTGGATCCCAGGCACGATTCTTGTTATCAAAGCTTAATCCTTCAAATACGCACCAAACTTCTGGTAACTATGGTACAGCAGCGGGGTCTGCTGTCGTACTGACTGATGATGTAAGCTTGCAGACTTTCATGGGTCATCTTCAAAAGCTAGCTGTAGCCGGAACGTCGTAGCCATATAAATATATATAAATATAGTTAAAAAGTTTTCCTAACGCGAAACGTTTCTATTACTCATCTAGTGGAATGAGCTGGGGTGAGTTTTGCGGGGTTTGGCTAGATTTCACAGCATCGGCAATATTCCACAAATGTTAAATTAGCCGATCGCGATGGGATTCTATTTTTTAAATAGCCGATGTTTGGCCTGCTGGTTATAAATAGGGCTGAACATCGTTGAGTTTTAGCTTCTTCGACCCAATATAAAATGTTTTTGAAGGAGAATAATCGTCTCATATTTAAGTATGATGCTGAAACACTGTGGATAGATGCATGGGGACCCAATGCGTTGCGAGTTCGTGCCACCAAGCAAGCTGTACTCAGCTCTGAAAACTGGGCATTAGATGAGGCACTTAGAGCACCTGCAGATGCCACTGTTTCCATTGAAGATGACTGTGCCTCAATTGTTAACGGTGATATCAAAGCTGTCGTTAGTCGATTGGGCAAACTCATGATCTACAACACTAATACTGGCAAGACACTGCTCGAGGAGTATGCAAGAAACAGAAGAGATGTTCTTGATCCAAAGTGCAGTGCAATTGAGGTTGAAGCTCGTGAATTTCGTCCGATTCCGGGTGGTGACTATCATTTGACAATGAGACTAGAGTCCATATACAGATATGAAAAGATCTACGGAATGGGCCAGTACCAACAACCCCACTTGGATCTGAAAGGCCAGGACCTTGAGCTATCACACCGTAATTCTCAAGCAAGTGTACCCTTTGCTGTTTCATCCCTTGGATATGGTTTTTTGTGGAATAATCCGGGCGTCGGAAGAGCTGTATTGGGGACGAATATTATGAGTTTTGAAGCGTACTCGACAAAGCAGCTCGACTACTGGATTGTGGCAGGAGATTCGCCATCTACTATATTAACATCATATGCAGATGCCACCGGTAAGGTGCCAATGATGCCTGAGTATGGCCTGGGGTTTTGGCAATGCAAGCTACGCTACCAGACCCAAGAGGAACTGCTGGAGGTTGCTCGCGAATACAGACGCAGAAAGCTTCCCTTGGATTTAATCGTTATCGATTACTTTCATTGGCCTCTTCAGGGTGAATGGAAATTTGATCCAACGTACTGGCCTGACCCGGACGCCATGATTAAAGAATTGGAAGAGCTGGGTGTCGAGTTAATGGTGTCTATCTGGCCCCAGGTCGACAAGAGGTCTGAGAACTTCGAAGAAATGGTTGAGAAGGGATTCTTGGTTCGTTCGGATAGAGGTGTCCGAACTGCAATGGAGTTTCAGGGGAGTACGGTACATTTCGATGCTACCAATCCAGGAGCCCGAGAGTATGTCTGGAAGAAAGTTCAGAAGAACTACTATTCAAAGGGGGTGAAAGTTTTCTGGCTTGATGAGGCTGAGCCTGAATACACTGCTTATGACTTTGACAATTATCGCTACTACTTAGGATCTGACTTGGCAATTGGTAACTTATATCCCCGAGACTATGCGAGAGCGTTCTATGAAGGTATGTCTAAGGAGGGCCAGAAGAATATTGTAAACCTCATACGTTGCGCATGGGCTGGTAGCCAGAAATTCGGTGCTCTAGTCTGGAGCGGTGACATTGCCTCGTCTTGGTCAAGCCTTCGAAACCAGCTAGCAGCAGGTTTAAACATGGGGTTGTCTGGAATTCCTTGGTGGACGACTGACATCGGGGGGTTTCATGGCGGTAATCCTAGTGAGCCTGGATTCAGAGAACTCTTCGTCCGCTGGTTTCAATGGGGCGCGTTCTGTCCTGTCATGCGCTTGCATGGAGACAGGGAGCCCCATCAACCACAACATGGTACAACTGGTGGTGCGACTTGCCTTTCCGGTGCTCCTAACGAAGTATGGTCATATGGGAACGAAGTGTATGATATTTGTAAAAAATACCTTAAAATCCGTGAAGAGCTGCGTGACTATACTCGGAAACTAATGCGAGAAGCTCATGAGCTTGGTTCTCCTGTGATCAGAACTTGTTTCTACGAGTTTCCAGATGACCCTCATGCGTGGAATGTAGAAGATCAGTATATGTATGGAGACAAGTACTTATGTGCCCCTATTCTCTATCCAGGACTTAAATCAAGGAAACTATATCTTCCAAAAGGATCTGCTTGGAAGTCTTTCGACGGAACTACTGCGTATTATGGTGGTCAGCATATTGAAGTGAAATGCCCCCTAGATTCGATGCCGGTTCTAGTGAGACAAAAAGAGTAGTGCAGAATTAATAGCAGCGTAAACAGTTAGATAAGTTGAACTTTCAATCGCTCCCTACTTCATTAGGTCAACCCTCTGCATGTCTAACGTGTATCTAGAGTGTATAAATAGGCCCCTCACTGGTATTTCCGTCAAACAGGAAGAGATTTTGAATAGGCTGCTCCTTCTGCCCAAGTATATTTAAAATATCTTGGCCCATGATTCCACCCACAATGGCAGCAACCGGTGACAACTCTGTGTTGAGTCCTCTTGTAAATGAAGAAATAAATGAGTTTGTTACGATTCCAGCAGGCAGTCCTAGTCCTCTTGCCTTGCTGACTGCATGTTCTTTTAGGACTTCCTCATCAACGGCATTTTCGTACACTGTGATATCCCACAGAGCCAGAAGAGATGGGAGAAGAGGGAGAATACGAGCTTGCTGCCGTCCTCTTAGCTTACTACCAAATGATTCCTTCTCCTGCTGTGCATGTCTCAAAGCGTCCGTTAGAGACATGTATGTCTCCTTCTTTGTCAGAGTCTCAACCATACGTGGGCCATCCTTCTTGAGCTCTACGCTGAGTATCACCCGTGTGGTCGACTCTGGCCCTTCTTTTGTAGCCACATTTGGCCTATCCCTTATACTATATATAGACCGTTAGCTGGTCGATGAATTGATATTACCAGAAACCACAAGCAAAACTTACATTTTGAAAGTGTGCTCTCCTAGATCAGCGAAGACATAACCGTAGAGGCCGTGGAGACCCGCAGCATACATTGGTCGCGAAGCCTGTCGAGCGAGATTGTTCAATTGTACACTTTGAGCGTGCGATAAGTCTGTCGAGGCAATAATATCAAACTGCTCGATCCACTCCTTGTCGATCGCTTCAATTGAACTATCAACCACAGTAATAGCAACCCTCGGGTTCATTCTCTGGATCCGGAATTTGCAAGCCTCTCCTCTCTGTAAGATTTAATTAGAATGATACCCGCTTTGTTCTCTTGTTCACTGTGCATACATGTTTTCCGATATCTTGTTCGTCAATGAAAAATTGGGCCCCGAGGTCCTCGGGGGTCACTATATGGTTATCCAGAATTGTAAGCGAACCAATACCGGCCAGTACAAGATTTTTTATAACCTCAGTAGCTAATGCCCCCAAGTTTATGACCAGAATCTTGGAATTGCGCATCCTATTTTACCGATTAGTGTCTTGTTTCGCGACCCTCTGTGCTATGCATACCTGGTCTGCGCATCAAGACCCCACAGTCGAATCTGCCGGTCGTATAAGCTGACCTCATCTATATTAAGTTAGTCACTAGGGTCTATCATTTATGCTAAGGAACTATACCTGCGGAAATAATCTGACTGTCGCCAGACATGATGAATGTACAGGACTTCTTCAGTTACAATCCCAAAAAATCTCCACATAGAAGCGGACCTGATTTACAACGTCTTGCTCGCGGCAAACGCAAAGACCAAAGACCAACGACCTAATAGCATGCTCTATGTATTATGATGCTTGGCTCGCCAAGTATTTTACTGCCAAGGGGCCTGTATCCTCTTTGAATTACATTCGATTTGTTTATTTGATAACAATTTAATATTACATTCATCTACATCGTCGCTCTATACAAAACCTCTAGTCACTGTTCGTAACCATAGCTTGAAGGGGGTGGCCATTGCCTGGTGTCAGGGTTTCCGACGAAGAAGCACCAGCAGCTGGACTCTTAGTTCGTCTTGGAACACTTGATGCCCTCGATGCATATCGTGATCGGCCGTTGGTATTCTGCTTCTCCGATTCTAGGGTTCGTTTCAATTGTTCTTCCAGAAGTATGATCCTATCAGTCAGTTCTCTAATATATTCATTTTTGGACAGTCGTTCTTCATCGAACGATAACTGTCTGAGTCGGATAACCTCACTATTCAATTTTGCGGTGAGCTCTGCATTCTCCTTCTCGAGAGTAGTAATTCTACCGTGTGCATCTGCAGCCGCGGTGGATGCCTTCTGGTACTCAGTGCGCATGTATTCGTTCTCAGTAGCACGATTATCCAACTTTTCATTAGCCTTTTTCAGCTCAGCTTGTAAATCCGAGATCTGTTTCCGCTGTTCCTCGAGTTTGGCCACCGCAGGTGGTCCATCGGCCAGCATACGTCGAGCTTCCACTAGTTCATCTTGACCCTCCCTTAATCTTTCATTGAGACGAGCAACTTCCAGAATTCCTCGTTCAGCACGTTTTTCAAACTGATTTGACCGCTGTTCCAACTCAGTACTGCGCCGCAGCTCCTTTGAGTAGGCATCTATAGTTTCTTCAAGCTTGGTCTCTCGTTTACTGGAGTTCAGCTGATAGATGTTTACTTCTTCAGACTTTAAAGCCAGTTCGTTACTCATGTTTTCCATTTCGCGAATAAGATGGTGAGTCAGCACCTGGCCGGAAGAGAGTCGATTGCTCGGGGCCAGAAAAGGATCTGCTTCATAGAGTGTACCACTTTCTCTCTTGAGCCTTTTCGCATTATAATATGCGTTGTTGCTATCTGCTAAGCTGGCATGGGGCTGCTCCAGCAGCTCGGAATTAACCTCAGTCAGGAGCGATTTCTCTATATCCTGTGGGGTATATTCGGTAATGCCTGACAGTTCTGGCAGGGGCCATGGCATATTAGAATCGGCAAACCAAGGCATTAAGGGCTTTAGGTGGTTAGAATAAATCTGCTTCAAATCTGTAGGTAGAACCCCGACTTTTCCTCTCAACACGACGATAGCAGCGATGATTCTTCTGAGATCCAACGTATCACTGCGCATATTGAGTTTAAATGACACATGCTCCACTGAATTTGGAGGTATGAGTCGCAGTATAGGAGCTACGGCTGAGCGATGACTAGAACGTAACGTCTGAATGTGCAGCTCGGATAGATCAAAGCTAGAATCCAACGCTATAACAAACTCAAACCTGTCGTCTCCTGTATATGTACTACTCAGCTGTGCTGAAGGGATCAAATGAATAGTAGAGAGATCGGCATTTACCTCACTCCCAGGTTCTCTGAGGTAAGAACCGCTGTGCCGCTTATAGTTGATCTGCTTCCCCAGCAGATAAGCTTCGATAAGATCAACACTTTTACCAGCTCTCGATACAAGCGCAACGTCAATCTTGAGGTCCTTGATCCGTTCGATGATATCACCAATCACTGCAAACTTTCCACTTGATCGGGCCAGCCGCTCAGGTACCTCTTTGAGCAGAAGGTTAGGTGGCAGGTAGTGATCTACCAGAAGGAATGGGTGTGTGGCTACCAGCTGAGAATTGGTATACAGTGTACTCAAAGACTCCGCAATCACAGGCTCCGAGGTCTCGAAGTACTTAAGAATGTCGCTATAATGCGAGCTGATCACTTGGTCTGCAAGCTGACGCTGAAAATCTGTCATTGGCACAGGCAAAACATAGTCCCCAGAGGTGTTTTGCAGCTCTCCATAGAAGAGTCCATTGATACTCTTCGGACTAGGCTCTGGAACGCCGTCCAATATCTTTCCTAGATCCATATATCTACGCGAGTACAACCGACACTTTGACCGCGCGAAGTGTGTGTTGATGTGTCCCAGAGAGAGTCTAAGTTCCTGGTTTTGTGTGCAGGTCTCCAGAAACAGAAAATGTACTAACGCGGGCCGATGCCGCACATGCATCTACAATATGTAATCTGTAGAGTAGTAGTAGTTCAACTAGGAAGTTGAAATATAAATATATTACAGTCGGTTTTGAAACCCTATTAGACTACAGTGATTGGTCCGTACGCCACAGCTTAAGATATCTGTCCCAGCGCCCGCTGGCAAGATACTGCATGTTATTCGAGATGTCCACCGATAAGATTCGCTCAGAATCCTGCAGAGTATGCTTCAGGACCCAGTTATCTGCGCTCCAGAGCTTTATAGTCTTGTCATAGGATGCTGTGGCCAGGAATGTACCTGCAGCAGGTATTTCATTATTGTCCTTTGGTTGCGAGTTCGGTATCGAGCCCTGATAGAAAGCAACGTCAGAGACCATTTTTGTATGTGCAGGAATTGTAAATATGCACTTGACCTGCCGGATGTCCCATATCATTGCTGTGTTGTCTGCACTTCCCGTTACAACATGGTGTCCATTAGGCGAGAAGTCTAGTGAATATATTTCTCTGATATGACCATCTAGTATCATGATAGTTTTCCCACTCCGTAGATCCCATATTCTACCTATTGCATCCAGTCCTGCTGATCCGACTAATGCGCCGTCGTTTTGAAATTTGATAGCAAAAACCTCCTTCGAGTGACCCTCCTGCTGAAGCAGTTCTTGCTGTGTCTTTACATCCCATAGCCGCCATGTGTAGTCGAAAGACGCACTGGCTACATAGTTCCCGGTGGGATGAAAGTCTACCTTGCATACTCGACCCTCATGCCCTTTCAATGTTGCCATTGGCGTGTCTTGGTGTAGACCCCATAGCTGAACTGTACCTTCGGCACCTCCACTTACCATACTGACTGTTGGCGACGATAAATTTTCTCTGGTTGCACCCGGGTGCCACGCTATTCCTCCAATCTTGTCTGTATGCCCACCTTTCAGTTGCATCAATGGATTCAAGTTCGGAGCGTCCATTACTTTTATGCCACCCGACCAGTCTCCACCTGCAACCAGTTTGGAGTCCGGAGAGAATTTCGTAGCAGATACAGGTCGCATGAATCCCGACTGTGTTCCGAATGCCGTGAAGTCAGTAAGCACTTGATCAACTTTCCGTCGAAAATTGACATGTTTTGCCAACGGTATTTTGGCCAGCTGTTTCTGCACACCGACTCGATCCCGCGCTAATTTGAGAGAATATGAAGCAAGAGCTTGGCGTGCCTCCAATAACGCCGGTTCGCCTGGTGTATAGAATTCCTCTTCCTCTTCCCCATCCTCGCCATCTTCGCCGTTTAGATCCTGCTGATCCGACGCTAGATAGGACAAATCTTCCCCTTCCAACGAGAGCTTCGCCAACAATTTCTTTAGTCGATCCCTTCTATCTCCTCTGTCTTCTCCAAAGTATGTGATGGGCTCGCCTAACCGCCTCAGAGCCATCCTAACATCCTCATCGGCGGTGGGTACAGCCAAAGTTTTGACCTCGTTATTCAACACTCTGTCATTTAAAAAATCTTGGGCAGCTCTGGTCGCCCTAGTCGAATACGACGTAGGAACGTCCGCCATCTGAATATCATTGTTGCCATCTTGAATCAGCTGCTGCCGAGAAGGGTGCAGTGACATCAGAATTCTTGAGGTTCTCAAAATTGTGAATCGACGATTCCGCACTCTTAAGCTCCGCGCGCTACTTGAACCGGCATGGTGCCCCGTCGACCCTTCACGTAGTTTTTATCATATTTAGTGTTGTATCTCGTATGTATCTCAATCAGTGGTATATGCTAAAAGACTCAAGTCTTTCACTGTCGATGGTCAATGGCATTAGTGAGGGCCACCGAGTTCTAGTAGGCTCTGGGTACGTGCATGTCTCAACTAATTAGCGCCCGTACCGATACAATGACTTCTTTATCATTCTATTCTGCAAACGGACACATTTTTTTTTTTTTTTCAAGGCACTTGTCCAGTTCTGCAAAGAAGCATTTATATACAAGAGCCTGCTAAACTAAATTCTCAAGATTATATGGATGCTAGAGTGGCTTTGTTTGAAGTATTCAGATGAAGCACAGCGCTAGATTAGATCGAGAAAGAATTATAGCATTGCAGCACAGAATCATGAATATCAGACGACTTACATCTCTCGCCTATCTGATATATAAATGGCCAATACAAAGCCCTTGAAAGTTCGTTCGCTAAGGACACTACTACTACTGCTGCTTGCCTTCAAGAAGCACTGTTTTTCCGGTATGCCAATAATCCCCACCCCCCGCAGTTAAGGGTTCAAACCGTACTCACGTACTAAACGAACCAGTAATACGTAAAGGCCCCTCAATAGTACCCTTACAGCTTCTCCCAGACTGCTTCAATCATTTGCTACAAGACCAGATTCATAATGGATTCTATAGACTTTGGTACTTTGAAATCCAAGGTTGGGTATTACGCAGGTCAAGCCAGCACTAATCTCGAATCGGCATCCTGGCTAGATATGTACGTTCCTCAAAGTCCAGACCTTCACCCGTGATGTATCTAAGAAGACTTGACTAACATCTGCAAAACTATTTAGAGCGGCGTATATTGTTTTCTATCTGTAAGCTTGAGGCTGAAGAGTTTGGAATCTTTTTCTTTGTTCTGCGGCTAATTAACATGAAATTAGGTTCGTGATCAAGCACTTCGATAGGGTCAATAGATATGTGTTGGGCCACGGATTATGGGGTTCATTGAAGGTACGCTGATCCGAGAAGAAGTGTATGAACACTGGAATGGAATACTTACTGGTGGCTCTAGAATCTATATATGCACGTGAGCAAGTCTGTTGCAAGGTATGTGCTAGGACTCCCTGGCATCCGTGGTAAAGTGGACGGTGAGGTTAGCAAAATCCTGAAGCATGTAGAACAGGACATGATCCCTCGTGGTACAGATGTCGTTTATTACACCGATCTTCCTGCAAAGGGATGGACTAAAAAGAGGATTCTTCAGGAGTTGGAGAAGAACGACTCTATGAAGCATAGCGACTGGGAAAATGGACGGGTCTCCGGTGCTGTGTACCATGGAGGAAAGGAGTTGATGGAAATTCAGACTGAGGCATTTGGCAGATTCACGATCGCGAATCAGCTGCATCCTGATGTGTTTCCTGGTGTTAGGAAGATGGAGTCGGAGGTTGTGTCCATGGTACTAAGAATGTTCAATGCCCCGAAATCAGGCTGTGGAACAAGTACAAGTGGAGGCACAGAGTCTTTACTACTAGCCAGTTTGGCCGCCCGTGAAAAGGCATACCGTGAAAGGGGTATTACGGAGCCGGAGATTCTGGCCCCGGTGACGGTTCATGCGGGGTTTGACAAGGCTGCTTATTATTTCAAGATGAAACTAGTCCATGCCCCAATTGATCCTGTAACTTACCAGGTTGACCTCAAGGCTGTGAAGCGACTGGTAAATGTGAACACTGTTTTGATTGTTGGATCGGCCCCCAACTTCCCTCATGGCATTATTGATGATATCGAGGGTCTTTCCGAGATTGCCAGATCACACAAGATCCCATTGCATGTCGATGCCTGTCTTGGATCGTTTGTGGTGCCGTTCTTGGAAAAAGCCGGCTTCGAAGCCCCATTATTTGATTTCCGAGTACCAGGGGTGACATCAATATCTTGCGACACCCATAAGTATGGATTTGCTCCAAAAGGAAGCTCCATAATTATGTACCGAAGCCCCAAAATGAGGCAGTACCAGTATTTTATTGCTACAGACTGGAGTGGCGGTGTCTACGGCTCACCAACTTTAGCTGGCTCACGGCCTGGTGCACTGATGGTTGGATGCTGGGCTAGCTTGATGAGTATGGGCGAGGATGGATACCTTCAGTCATGTAAGGAGATAGTGGGAGCTGCCAGAAGGGTCAAAGAAGCCATCAGAAATGAAATTCCTGAGTTATATGTGCTCGGTGAACCGCTGGCGTCAGTGGTTGCATTTTCCTCCGACAAGATTAGTGTGTATGACTTGGCAGATGCGATGTCACAGAAGGGTTGGCATCTGAATGCTCTTCAGAACCCACCAGCAGTACATATAGCTTGTACACGTCTTACTATCAATGCAGTAGAAGATCTCATTGCAGATCTTAAGTCAAGCCTGGCTGTTTTGGTCTCTGAACGCCCGGGAGCAGCAACCGCAGGGACTGCTGCACTATATGGAGTAGCTGGTAGTATCAAAACAGTGGGGGTTGCTGACAGAATAGCTGCTGGCTTTTTAGATAACTTGTATAAGGTATAAAGTGGGGTAACACTTCATCTAGCAAAATTTATTTGATCAATCTTATAATCAATAAACAATCAGGAAAGAAGAAGTAGAAGGAGAAGCGATGCTCAATTCGCTCATAAACAGAATATTAGCAGATCATGGCATAAAAGTGCTAGTTCACACGTGCCGGACCTGAATTTAACAGCGACTTACTACTTTGTACTCTCAAGCACATGAAAACCTTCTTGAAAGATAAACAAGTTGACTATATAACATCATTAAAAAAACCAGAGGCTAACTGATACAATTATCGATGTTGGCAGTTCATGTCCGACTCCGCAGCACTGCCAATCAACATGGAGTTCATGAAAGACAAACATGTTGAGTACATAAAATCGCTGGATACAGTAAGAAAATCTCATTTTGTAAGAATATTAAACTAGTAGACTAATTTGGCAAAGAAACATGATGAATTGGCATACTGGATGAGTGAGCACCTGAGAATCAGTGGCCTTTACTGGGGATTGACAGCTCTGGACCTCATGGGCGAGCTCGATACGTTGGACCGAGAGGATGTTATTAAATTCGTCATTAGTTGCCAGCACAGCAATGGGGGCTTCGGAGCACATCCTGATCATGATCCTCATATATTATACACACTATCAGCAATACAGATACTGTTTATTGAGGATGCCCTGGATCGGATAGATTCCGATAAAGTGGCTAACTGTAAGTGCGAACTATAGCGAAATCCTGATGAACTCAGGTCTGACTCCTTGTAGACGTGATTTCATTACAGAAAAAAGGAGGTGAAGTGATTGGAGATGAATACGGCGAGGTTGATACAAGGTTTATATACACCGCAGTTCAAACACTGAGGATATTGGGAAAGCTTGACAAGTTTAACGTCGATGGTGCAGTTGAATTCATAGCACGTTGTAGCAACTTTGATGGTGGATTTGGATTAGTTCCGGGTGCAGAGAGCCATGCTGCGCAAATATTCACATGTGTCGGCACGTTGGCCATGGTGGATCGGCTTGATATTGTAGACAAGGATTTACTATGCGGATGGCTATGTGAACGACAGCTGCCGAGTGGAGGACTGAATGGAAGGCCCGAGAAACTTCCTGATGTATGCTATAGCTGGTGGGTACTATCATCACTGGCGATTCTGGGTCGACTTGACTGGATCGATAAAGACGCTCTACGTAAGTTCATTCTAGAGGCCCAGGACGCTGAGACAGGCGGTATTGCAGATCGAGAGGGCGATCAGGTGGATGTATTCCACACTCTGTTCGGGACTGCTGGATTAAGCCTTATGGGGTTCGACAATCTTGCCCAGGTTGATCCAGTGTACTGTCTCCCAAAACGACTTTTAGACAAGATTCCAAAATTTGTTCGTTAGAGATGATTCATAATTACCGCGTTCTGTTTATGTGCTAGTTTTGTAATATCACCCAATGCACACCTATCGTTTTGGAGATGTTTACATATATAGAGATTTGGCCTCTGAATTGCGAGAACTAGGGGTATATTCGATCCAGTTCAGTTCATTTTTCCGTATCAGTGGTCCAGGGTTAATGACATGACAACCCTGATAGGTCACTTTCAGTTGAGGAGTTGTTGGATCCGCTAGAATGAGCACTGAGGGGAGAGGAGAAAGGAAGAGGGCATGATCGTAATCCCATGCAACTGGTCGTGTGGAGAGTGGGAAAGGCGACAAATGGCCCTGATCTAGAATAGTTCTCACAATTCGACGTGCTTCAGCGACATCAGGTTCCACATAAGGCGTTTTGAGATGTGTTGGATCTTTGCTGTTTCGAAGAATCATATTCTCAAGGGCCCTACGTTGAGAGCTGAGATCACTATCTTCCTCATCGTCGCCAGATTTGCCAACGGATAGACTCTCACCTTGTGGAGCACTAGGGTCCGCTTCGCTTGACATTTCCACGTCATCTTCGTTATTCTGCATTTGGAGTCCAGCGCTATTCCGCCTCAGCCTGTCACCAAAGTTATCTCTAGAGATGGCGATTTCCTGAGAGAGGTAGGCCATTCGACAGGGATTACTCGACCATATCGCATTTGGAATCGATCGCGATAGCCTGTTTGTAAATACCTGAGGAATAGGCTTCAGAGGCCACAGGGGCGTTGCGCCTGCAGAGAATGTCGCAGCCCACGGATCATTGTCGCCAGGAATAAATACAAATGTACACTCGGAGGTGATATTAGGAAATTCACTTAATAGCTGCCCAAAAAAGTCCAATGCTTCCTTGTAGACAGTCGCACTTGAATTGGCATGGAACGGTGTAGATATAAAGCTGCCCAGAAATAGTATAGCGACTGGAAGTGACTCTTTACCGCTTTCCACATTGCGATCCAATTGATTGAAAAACTTCCGTAAGCCGTCGATGACTCTGACTTGATCAAAAAATACGTCTGTACCCATTATCAAAATTCTGTGGTCTGCATGCAGTTTTTCTTGCTCGTGCAGTTTCTTGTCGAGCTCCTTATCTATTCTTTCAACTCGGTTTGACGATAATTTCTGATTCGTGCCTCCTGTATAGATACCCAAAAAGTCTATATGATTATATGCAGCGCGAGTTTCTAGTCTTTTTTCAGGTGGGGGAGGCCCCAGGTTGCCGACAATAAACTTTTCATTGAGATATAGGCCATCAACCAGCAGGAACTGTCCAGGAGCATAGTACGAGCCTTCTGCTACTATCGACTGAGAGTCAACAACAAGCTCAACAGATCCTGAAGAGTCTTGTAACCACCAGTTACCATCAGCACCCTTAGTGAACAGACCAAATAAAAGGAAACTTGAATTAGTGCGCCCCAGCATATTTTGGATCATCGTGATAACGTAAAACCGTTTCCCGCCAGACGTATTATCTTTGCCAGCCCGGAATGAGGGCGCATTAAACATTTCATTTCTCATGACTCTATCCTTGAGAATATTATATCTTGTGTTGAACATCTCTACTAATTGCTTTGCTGGAGAGATCACTGTCGGGGACTTGTCCTTTATGAGTTCGAACTGCCGTTTACCTTCATTAAACCGGTAATAAGGCTGATCCTGAGCATTAATCACTGCAAAGTAGTCTTTCCAACTCACTTCTTCTGTCGTACTGCTCTCGATGTTTACCACAGCTTCTTTACTCGGGGGTTGCTGCGCTGGCTTCTCTGTGTTTACAATTGCCCGAATAATTGCCGACAAGGGCTCACCATCGATAAAAAGCCCGTGATCCTGAACTTTCCAATGCTTTGCGATCTGATCCAGTAACTTCTCTGCTTTTGCACCTCTCCAATCCACGCCAAAGTGCTGACCCAAGAACTGGGCCAGAACTTGTAGCCCACTCGATTTCAGGTTCAAACCATGCTTTTTAGAAAGCACTCTATATGCGATCGGCCTTACCTGCGATAAAGTAAGCTGTATAGGAAGAACCGCAGGCGAATCCTTCGACTGGAAGTTCATGTCGATTCGAGAAAGAAATTTAGATGAGACGGGCGAAGTTACGCGTTGAGTTCGCGACCAGCACTATTGCGGACCACCCAACTGTTTGCCCTTAGCAACGGCGGATGGGTGGTCTTACCCCCACCACAACCAAAAGCGCAATTGTCAAATGTCTGGGATATCAAGATAATAATTAATGGACGTTTAATTCTAAATGGCCATATCTATAATCAATTGTTTGATTGAGGTCTCCAGATCACCGAATTTATCTACACGGGAAAGACCAGAACTAGGGTAGTGCGGAGCGCCACATTGGCATGGGCCCAGGTCCCGTAGCAGTCCAACAGGGCTAAATATCGTACAGTAAGAGGGGAATATACGGCCTGATACCGGGGTTACCCCGCAAATCATGCACTTATCATATGGAATTCTGGGGGATGCGAGTGTCAGCATGACCAGCTAAGGCTGAGGGAGGCCTAATTAATAAATGTAGACCGGAACAAGGACCAATTAGATACTAATAAGCTATCAGACTCGTCCGATATCGGAGAAGAAAGCGTGGAACGGAGCAACGTCCCCTCTTTTTATGCATTTTGGGGTTTCTTGGCTAGTAGAAAGTCTGTGTGAGACGCACTGCAAATCTTAAAAATTAGGGCCAAATACTGCATCTTGTTTACTTGTGCATACTGCCCCCGCAGTTAGTGACGGCGATGCAATCAAGACCCCGTCGGACATCTATGGTGGTGGTAAATCGTAGAGCGATCACATTGTGGGGGCAGACCTTGTCCTTGAGAGAATGATCTTCAAGTATAAAAAGGGCCACCGGGGATTCTCTGGAATTCAGAGTTTCAGAATCCAATCACAATGTCTGCAGAAGAAGAGAAGAATCAAATTGCTCATGTCGAGGAGGACTATGACGATATTAAGAAAGAGATCGTACCCACTGCCGCAGAGCTCTATCCTAATGTCAACCCTCGCAAACTTATGCTGAAGCTTGACCTCCATGTTGTTCCTGTCATTGCAGCTCTTTACCTGCTGGCATTCCTTGATCGTGGAAACATTGGTAATGCAAAAATCCAAGGGTTGCCAGAGGATTTAAACCTTCATGGAAACCAGCTGAATTTATCCTTGACCATTTTCTTTATTAGTTATGGGTTGTTTGAAGTTCCTTCAAATATTGCTTTGCGTTACTTCAGCGCAAAGGTTTGGTTACCGTTGATTATGGTCCTATGGGGCATAGTCATGACTTTGATGGGACTAGTCCAAAATTTCTCAGGTCTGTTTGCTGCTCGATTTTTCCTTGGTCTCTGTGAGGCAGGGTTATATCCAGGTGCGGCCTTCTACCTGACTTTGTGGTACCGTCGAAATGAGATGCAGTTCAGGCAGGCACTTGTGACTTCATCGGCTTCAACTGCCGGTGCGTTTTCGGGCATTCTCGCATGGGCCATTGCAAAGATGGACGGAATTGGCAACCTTGCTGGGTGGCGATGGATTTTCATTCTGGAGGGAATTCTCACAGTCGTGGTCGCAGTGGCATCATATTTCCTCATGTATGACAACCCTGAGAAGGCTAGTTTCTTGACCGATGACGAAAGAAGCTTCATTCATTATAGGTTGTCTCATGAGAACACAAACTCTGCCCGAAATGAGTCATGGGTCGGTGGAGAGGCTGTCCAGGATGTTGTTGGTGAGAATGGCGATGAAGAGAAGATGTCACTCAAGTACGTCAAACAGGCCTTTTCAGACCCTCAGGTATACTTGCACACTCTACTCTACTTTGCAATTGTCTGTCCAATCTACGGAATCTCTCTCTTTCTGCCTACCATTATTGTCAGTCTTGGATACAAGAATAACATTGCACAGCTGATGACAGTACCAATATACTTTGCTGCCACTGCATTCTCAATTGCGCAGGCGGTTCTTGCCGATCGAATCGGCCTGAGAGCACCGGTGATTCTTGCGAATTTCATTCTCTTGCTGGTGGGTTATCTCATGGCTGTGACTTGTGATGTGGAGAAACATCCCAATGTGCTTTATGGAGGCATGTTTCTCATTGCAATTGGTTGCTATACTGCGTTCCCAGGGCTGGTCACCTGGCATTCAAACAACCTGGCAGGAGATTATAAGCGTGCGATTGGTATGGCTTTCCAGATCGGAATGGGTAGTATTGGCGGTGCGTTTGCTTCGAATTTCTATCGACCGCAGGATGCCCCAAGTTATAAACTGGGTAATGGTTTGGAGATTATGTTTGTCTGTATTGGTATCATCTGCCTGTTTATTGTCTCGTACATCTATTATGCTGCCAACAAGAAGCGTGCAGCTGATTTACGAGCTGGCAAGTATAACGACCATACTCCTCAAGAATTGCGTGCCATGGGTGATAAGAGTCCTTATTTCCGTTATCGTCTTTAAGTATCGTTTCATATATTTATCTTATTTTTTAGGGTCGGGTTGATTAGTTTTGATATATAACATTTCGATTGTTTGAAAAGCTGTAGCAGATTTTCGGATATATTCCGATTAGTGACGGGCTGTTCCGAGGATTTACCGCGTCTAATGCTATCCGTGACTCCCGTGCACAGAAGCACTAAGGCCATCCATGTGTGTCTGTGTTGCGTCGTTGGCCAATGATAACAGTCGAAACACCTGGCAGCCAGCATTGTAACTAGTAGTCTTTACTGGGGACAATCCCATTTATATAGCTTTGACAAATTAAAGAATAAGGGCCTCGGTCTTTCACAGTTTCCTCTTGATCCCTATAATGACACGGCCCACCCTGGCAGGAGGTGCGGCTGACAATGCTAATAAAACCTTCGCGATTCTGCGCGAAAGTTGAAACTTCCCGCCTAGCCGGATATCTGCCAGCCGCCCTTTTTTCACGCCCATCTCGGGAAGCTTTTATCCCTTAGACAAACACTTTATTTTACTGGAGTTGATTCATATTTCATCTGTTGTATAAGGGAATGATGAATATTGTAAACGGTAGCATTTACCGGCCTCCGAGTTATACAGGCAGTGCTGAAGAGATCTCAGCAGCCCCGAAGCGGGTCTCGGATCGTGTCAAGAAGGCATGCGAGAATTGCAGGAGTCGAAAGAAGAAGTGTGATGGTGAACTTCCGTGCCGGACATGTGAACGGCTTGGATATGGCTGTTATTACGATAGTGGGACTTCATCCGGGCATTCTTCTCATGGTGGTGCTGGAGGGGTTGGAGTAGGAAGACCCACTACTCGACGGAGGTCAATGTCACCTCGGGGTAGTGGTGGAGGCGTGAAGCGAGATCCTCTGTCTGAATCATTTGTTCCGGGGGTGATAGCTGTCGCACCGGGACCAGTGATGAGACAGCCTCTCCACCAGCCGACTCCTCATCAGCAGCAGGCGCAGCAGCAGCACCAACATCAGCAATTACCTCCTTCATTATCGCAGCCGACAAGTATTCCTCATTTAGTACAGGACACCAGCTCCAGCAGCAGCAGCAGTAATGGTCCTCACACAGCCGCATCTTCTTCGGTACAGCTTGCAAACTACCTAGCCAAAGAATCTGGAAGTGAGTTTTATGAGCCTTTCAAGAGTAGATTTATGAGTGCAGACAGTGCGATCTCATTCCCGCGATCGCTTGGTGTACAGCTCCAGATGGTGAATCCCCCGAGATTGCATTCATTTGGCTGGAATGCAGGCATCCGACCAGAGGTACGTCGGGATCATGCTGCGTTATCAAAAATAAGGCAACTGGTGACCGTGGAAGAGGCCAATCACTATATTAATGTTTTCTTTACTGAGGTACATCCATATTTTGGGATATTGGATCATGCTTCATTCAAGAACCGATTCCATAGCTTTTGGAAAATGTCTGAAGTGACCAATAGTTACTTTGAAGCAGTGCTATGTACAGTTGTGGCATTAGGATCTTTTTTCTCCCCAAGTGCTCATTATCAAGAGAGTGCAATATATGAGCATTCAAAGGTACTGTTAGAGGAGACTTTGTCAACACCACCCGCACAAGTTTCGCTGGACGGAATCGTGGCATGGATATTTCGATGTGTCTATCAACGATGTACCACTCGGCCTCATATTTCATGGATGTCAAGTTGTACAATAATGCACCTAGCAGAATCTGTCGGTCTACATAAAGAAGTTGTGCTAGTTCGACTAGCTTCTCAAGGCAAGAATGCAGGCCAATTCAGCGAGTTTGAGCTTGAAATGAGACGCCGGTGTTTCTGGGTCGCATATGCCTTGAATAGAATGATGTGTGCGGAATATGGCCGTGAAAGCGTTTCATTAGGGAATATTACCACCAAACCCATGCGTGCGAACGGTCATGCAGATAAAACAAAGTTATTTGTTGATATGGTACTGATGATACCTGCTTGGGATCGATACTCTACTGAAGAGGCCCTACAATATGTTGATGCATTAGAAAAAGTGTCTGAGGTCAGATTGCCAATAGATAGCTATCTGAGACTTTTCAAGGCCGATATCTGTCTTCATATATACCGTCGACTAAGGATAACTCAATTCCATATAAGTGAAAAGTCACTTGACCTGGTCTTGGGTGCTATTGATGAAGCTATGGTTGAATCATCATTTCTAGCTTCGCGATTAAAGCCCTGGTGGCATATTGTTAGCGTCCCATTCCATTCACTTTGTGTTTTATTATCAATTGATACTATGGGAAGTCTGAATCTGATTAATAAAACTATAAAAGCTTTACAGGATACTGTGGAAGTGTTTGATACTCATCTAAGTCGAGAAGCCTTAAAAACAAGCTATCTATTAGTGGATGCATTAAAAAACAGGAAAATGGAACAAATTAACATTATATCTGAAATTGCTGCAAAATCCCCTTCATATTATCATCATGATAGTGTTGGTGGCAATAGTAATCACTCAGTATCAGATGTTATTGAATTATTTGACTATCCTGTGGATAATAGTTTGGCATGGTTTGATATTCTATATCCTCAACAACAGCAGACGCCACAGAGGCAGTTTTAATGTGTTATTTGTAGTTTTATTATGAGTTTGTGGATGATATGTATATTAAAATTAATTTATAATGTGATTGGATTATCGATTGATTCGACAGTTCCTTGAAGACGGGATTGCTCGGCGAGAAAGACTACCTTATGACTAGCAAGAGCATCATCAATTGTGCATCGTACATCTTCCTTTTGTGCCTTTGCTACTTCTTTCTTGTTCCAGAGCACTTCCTTAAGAGCACAGGCAAATGCAGTAGCCAAACCAAGATCACCACCGCCATGACCTGATCCAGAATCAGTAGTTGGAGGCACAATTGTTGTAGTCTTTTGTGTAACGAAATCAAAGATTGTAATTGTAGTTGAATCGGTAGTCAATTGACCTCTGGTACCATACAGCACGATCTTACGCTCACAGAGCTCTTTAGAAAATGCAATCATGGTCATAGTCGCAGACTTGTTTCCGAAATCCAGGCTAACGACCTGATTGTCACACACATCATTATCACCCTCGTATACACAAGTTCCATATGGACCAGTCTCAAGCGCATGAGTAATCTGAGCCTCATTCTCAATATCAGGCATAACCTGTGTCATAAAAGATTGGCCAGTGACCCTGAACTCGTCCAGATATGTCTTCTTTGCGGAATATGGGCATTGTCTTTCATACGAGCATGACAGGCATCGTGTGGCATCACCAGCCTCTACAGGTTTATTTTCCTTTTTGAAATGGGCCAGAGATCCAAATGAAGAAACACGCTTAATATTCTCTGCGCCCAGGATCCACATCAGGACATCAATGTCATGACAGCATTTGGCCATCAACGAGAAAGTAGTTGTATCTTCGCGTTTCCAATTACCACGTACATAGGAATGAGCAAAGTGGTACCAGCCCACAGGCTCTGTGTGATTAATATTAATAATATCCCCAATAACTCCATCATCCAGCAGTCTCTTAAGTGCTAGATTATGAGGGGAATATCTCAATACGTGTCCAACAGCCAAAAGCACATTATTGGCCTTTGCAGAATCGCAAATGGCTTTAGTATCTTCCCACGAAGTGGCCAATGGCTTCTCACAGAGCATGTGTTTACCAGCGTTTGCAAATGCTACTGCAACTTCACGATGAAGTCGATCCAGAACGCATACTAATACGCCATCATAGAGATGTTCATCCTTCAATGCCTCCTGCCATGATGTATACTCCTTAGCAGCAGGATCGGCCATCAACTTCAACTTCTGGCGCCTGACATCGCTAGGTTCTGCAATACCCGTGATTCGCACGTATCCGAGCTGGTTCAGCGCTCGTGTATATGCACGGCCACGATTACCAGCACCAACAACCAAGATTCTCAACTGATCTGCAGTCATATCTCGATAAGGGTATACAAAATATACTGAACAGCCGGAAGATGTTTTATATATATTTCCTAAAGTGCGGGGCCGGCCAATCACAGCAAGGTTATTACAGATGCATTTATCGGCGATTGCCCCCCCTTCCAAGGTTGGGACTGAATGTTGCATCAGATAGTTACAACATTATCAGACATGCCCCGGCAATCTACCGCCAGAACTGAAGCAGCCAGCGGGTCCTTTTCTTGATATGGCCTTGAAACCAATGTTGCACTACATTGGTTTCCCAAAATTTGGACACTCTCTCTTGATCTGCTCCAGCTGCAGGTCAGCTACTGGTCAACTACTAGTAGATTTCCGTTACCCCGCCCAGAAATCCAAATGTTGCACTCCTGCAAGGTGAACCCTATACTCATTAGTGTAATTGTCTAGATGGATAACCAGTAGAATAATGGAGTCTACCAATAAACAGTGAATCAACTTTTTATATTAATTAATACTGAAGAGAGTAGGTTGCCCTGAGTAGCAGTTATATATATATATATATATAGTCTCAATTGTAATTTCAGGTCTGCTAGGCCAATCTTACTTTCGCGACATACCGCAGCTGATTTCCGTTGACCACGTCTTCTGTCATCATACAGAGCGTAGCCCTCATGATATTGAAGCAAATATGCAGTTTCAGCGTTGACTAGCTCGAAATGCACTAAGCTTCGAGCATAGTGGGAATGGACACTTGACAGCGAGTACCTAAAGTCTAAGAGTCCCCTGACAATCTCAGGCATAGAGCTCCAAGTCCATCTCTGGAAAGTTTGCTGAAAAGATATTTATAACGAGACTTGATCTCGTGAGGCTAACTTGAGTTAACTTAAGAACTAGAGGAAACGACAAAAATTAATAAATAGAAATATTTAAAGGGACCCCGAATAGTTTGTCTGTAAGGACATCGATAAAGGAGTACTATCATGGGGGACCCTGTTGGATGCTGAAGTTGTTGCATCGACTGCAGTTGTTCCACCTTGTACAACTGGCGACGATGAGTGCAATGATGTATAACCCAAAGGTGGTGATAAGTGAGCATGATGGGTCAAAGGCGGTGGTCTGTTGCCATACTTGAATCTCTGGAAAAAGATAATCAGATCAAATACAACTGTCCCCGTAGAGCCAATCAAGAATGGGAGCTCATTAATTAGGAACTGTTTCCCATCCATGCTATTTGTGGCGTCGGGTGAAGTGACGATTGACAGAGTATAAGTAACATTCCCCAACAATGCAGCAGAAAATAGTAGCATTGAAGTCCCCCAGGTACTTTTACGGACATAGTTTTTGTAAATCTGAGGCATTCTGGATGTGACATACACAATCGCGCAAATCCATGAGATGACCTTGCCGATACTCGAACCGGCAGACATACTAGAGATCGCAACAGTTTTTTGCGAAGAAGATGCAGCGGCTGCTGCTGCTGCGGCCGCTGCTAGATTGGCGCCTCTAACTTTGGCGAATGATGCAATAAATGAAGATGTGAAAAGCGCTGATTTGGACGGTGAAGGCAGTGAATGCTGCGGGATCTGGATCGGCTCGGTCCTATGCACACCTGACTTATCAAGCCTTTCCCCGTCGTCATTATCATCGCCGTCCTGGCCGCTCATTAACGACTCATGAATTATGATTTGTCGACGATGCTGACGCGAATAGTAAACGTACTGAGTGCCAAGAATCAAGTCTATGCACACAAAGTACCCGCTCAACACTTTCTGGAACGCTAATTGGCCAGTTAGGTAGCATCCAATGAGATTTGTAAAATCGCCCAGAAACCAGTTAAGCAGAAACCCCAGTGAAAGTCCCTCGACGCTCTGATTAATGTAGTTTTCTAATACCTGTGGCAGTTGAGCCCCTAGCCAGGAAATGAATGATATGACTCCAAATACCCATGACAGAGCTGCCAAATCCCCATAAACACAGGATCCAGACACAAATCTGATCCAGCCAATCAACGGCAGTCCGTCCTGGTAAGCAGGACACGCCGATTCCATATTCCAAAATGATTATAGAAACACCCTTTCCTATACAAAGGAATGTTTGTGATGAGCCGGTTGTGGCGGGAATGTTTTATTTATACGGGTTCTTATCGGTGGTGCCGCAGCTGATAAGAGAGCCTTAACATAAATTATGTCAGCTGGGGATGTAATATACCCCTACCCACGCGACTAGTGTGCGACCACACATCTGATACTCAATAATAGGTAAGCAACGGACTGTCGCGATATGGTCACTTCCCGAGAGGTCAATGCACACGCGATGGATCACATAACTCAGGTTCATTTCAAAGTAGACGCCGTACGTGTGCTTGGTGGGATGCAAGTGCGATGGCGAGCGAGGAGCTATACGCGGCACGATTAAACGCTAATTGAATTACGTACAAAGCCAAAAGTACAAAACAGGTGACACATCTAGACGGAATCATTGAGCAGAGGCTCAATCTGATGGGGTGTTATGGGACTAAGGATCTCCAGATGCGTGGTGGTTGGCGGAAATTCAAATTCACCATCAACGACATTACCATTTTTCTCATCGTCAGAGAGAAGGATCTCGACGGCAGTTGCTTCATTAGGTGTTGCCTGCTGCTGCTCATCATCATCGTGACCAATTTCTTCCACGTCAATTACCGATTCCGACTTGTCGGTCGAAGTGTTGTTCTGCAGGGCGGCGTCTAATTGACTATCCCTCTCTGCAATGATGGCGTCCTTTTCAGCGACCACTCTTTCAAGCTCGTCAATTCTGGCCTGAAGCGATGCAATAGTCGACTGGACACGTTGCTTGCCGGGCAGGATCTTACGGGCTACCCCAGCATCGGCAGTAGCAGCAGTGGAAGCAGAAGAAGAAGAAGAAGAATCTTCACTCCCTACCCGTCGTCGTTTAAGAGACTTGACCTCGCTCTCGTAAGACTCAGAGGCCTTCGAATACGCATTCTTGAACGCGTCCACGATCTTGTCAAACATCTCTGAATATATAAAGGTTTAGAAGCAAATCAGGTTGCTGAGTACAAAATCAGGGGTAGGGGCTGTTGCCCAAAGAGCACCCACCCCAAACCACTTCTTTTCAGTTGGGACAAACGGCTGGTGCGATATTAAATTTCATCTTTGTTTGACACTTACGAACAAACCCTCGGACCCGGAACAATTCCATCATCGATTCTTGAACCATTCAACTGGTATACCGGTTTTTTTATTTTATTTTTCGCCTTGGCATAGTCTAACGAATACCTGGTACAATGGTAGATGCGATTGGAGTTTCTGACAGGTAGAGGTCAGGGCGACACAGGTGGGGGGAGGGTGATGTGGGGACCGAGGACGATTTAGCTTAGAGCACATTGTAATAGACGAACTATGTACGAGAAAATCCGTGTAGAGTAAAGATGGAAAAACGAGAGTTTCAGGACAAAAAAGGCTATAGCCAAAAAAAAGGAGGACATAATAATAATAATAAAATAGATCATCAAAGGGAAATGTTTTTGCGCGTTAGATTTCTCATTCCAGAAAGTAATAGTAGGCATCATTGAATGCTACATCACTTGCAACACTCATGGGTGCAGCAGTAGTAGTGGCATTCAGTGCATTTGCATTACCGAACACACTGTTTATGTTGATAAACCCAGGAGTTTGAGTCGATTGAGCAGTGCCGGAGGGATCCTGGAAATTATAGTACGGTAGATACGACGACTCAACAGGAGGAGTAGGGCCGCCGCCAATGGTCAACGTTTCAGTATAATTGCTGCTTCCATGGAGAATAGCTGAATCTTGACCAAATGAAGGAGGAGACGTCGGCCGGCTGAGGTGGTAGTAGTTATGATGATGCCGAGGAAGCTGAAGTGGCGCAGAATAGTTATCAATCTGCTGTTGTATTTGTTGGACTCTAGCCGAGGGAGCACTTCCATTTCCATCAATCTGAGGGGTTAACGGCGTAAGAAGGTGTCCAATATCGTCACTCCAGCCCAATCGAGACCTATAGTCGTCACCAGTTTCCGATACCCCTCCATATGCAGTTGAAACATCAGCATCGCCATTACCAGTGCTGCTGTTGCTGCTGATGCTGATGCTAGAGTTACTCCCAGCCAATTCATTCGAGCTGCTTAGTTTTGCGTCGTTTGCAAGCGCAACAGCAGTATTTCGAGTAGATATATCTGCAGCAGTCAACGGTGGCGAAGAAACCAATTGTTTTGTAGGCTGTATACCAATCATGGTGGCACTGGAACTGCCGATGCCGTTTGAGGAAGGCAGTTGATTTTGATATCGTTGTTTGTTATGGCGCCGTCGCTTAAATGTAGATTCCTTTCTCACACGAACTTTGCCACCTTGAGATGCGATTTCCTTAATCAAGTCACTGCTCATGGCCAGGCCGGGGAATGTTTTTGGCGAGTAGACCACGATCGTTGACGAGATGGCCTGGCCTCGATGGAACAAACAGGCCTGTCGAGGGACTATTTCATAGACGTTGAATATCAGTCTATACCGGCCTTCCTGGCGGATAGCCAAGTCGTGCAATAAGAATAGATACCGTCCTGGTGAGGGACTTCGAATATGAGTTAATGAAACCAGCGTTGTTCCTGTGAGCTGAGCCTTAGTAAGCTCATCACCTCCCGCACCAGAGGCAGCTGTAGCGGCAGCAGCATCAGAAGATGACGAAGACGACGATCGTTTCAGCACCGCTTCATCATCGAGGATCAAGGATGCATGTAGAATGAAGGTATTAGTCAATCGATGGGTTATATTCTCCTTTCTGTCGTTCAGTACACTGAAGTTAATCACTGGCGGCGGGTCGACCGGTCTTCTCGAGTCTGCCTTTTGACCCCACCCCATTGCCCGTGCTTGGACGGGTTGTTGAAGGATATCCAAATGATAGGTACAAGTGTCACCTAGAGCCATTCATAAAAAAAAGTTTGCCACCTGTTGTAGTACAAAGGGGATATCGAATGGGGAGCGTTTTACAAGTCCACAGGATGGTGAAGGAAGTACTATGAAATAAGAGGGACAATAAGAGGCACTCTCAACACACACACATCCAGGTTTTGTTGTATTTAAACGGGTTTTCTTCTCCTCTTAAAGACCTTCTCCAGCCGTGCGACTCGGGGATATTCAAAAAGAAAATCTTGGGCTCTTTTTTGACGACAGAGACCCACTCTTTCCGGGACAAAGTGCGCTGGTTCTCGTCTGTAGAGGGAACTTTCTTTTATACTCGAGGTAGGTTTGTTGAATATTAGCCGGAGAACAAGATAACGGCAACTATTGCCCCTCCAACATATATATTTTTTTTGTTTATTGCGAATGGGGGGAGGGAGACTCAGATTTACCTGCTGGCAGGTCGTCGATTTGGAGCCTTTGGGATGTTATCAATTACTTTTTTACCTTAGCTAAGTTGCAAAAGTAACTTTTACATATTGTGATCGCAGCGAACAAGATGGGGGGTTGTGTGTGTGTGTGAGCGCGTGTATGGGCCGTAGTAGTAGTAGTAGGAGGAGTATCAGCATGTTCGGCCTAAAGATGGGGTTTAGAACATAAGCGTTTCACGTGATGGTGAGTCACGTGCACAAAAGAAAAAAATATATATACTAAAGTTAGCACACTGTCAGAGAGGAAGTGGGCTTCCGAAGTATTTACACAATGGAAAAACCCAGACCATCATAACAAGGTGTTGTAGATTGTCTAATTTATGTATACCAAAGTAGGCGATAATCTAATAGAGGGTCATTGCCACGGCTATTGCCACTGCTAGTACTAGAAGAAGTAGTACTAGTACGTACTAGCCCTGCTACCAGTCCTTGCTACTAGCACTACACACTACTCTAAGCGCTTAAGGCCTTGAGCGCCGCGTCGTATTTTGTGGCTTCTCTTTTCCTGGTGCAGAGATCGTCACCTGCGATCGGCCAGCTGCGGCTCCCAATTTCCTATTTGGCATGCTGACGGCTGATTCCGGTGCATGGCGATCAACTCTTTTTTTTCTTAGTGGGCAAGTTGTTAGTAAGCATATCACTACGTAGCGCCTAATTTCAATGGGCGATGTCTGGATATAGCGGTATCAATTGATTTCTTAGAGATGTGTACGTATCTATACGTATCTACATATATATAAATTTATATAGACATATACATATATAGACATATATGTATACAGATATACATTTCAGCACAAAAACACAGGTATATGCACATTGCATTACTTCACAGGGTGATTACCTGTTTAGGAGCAGACTCGAACAAAGATTCCACTCTCTTTAGTTAGTTTAATCTCCCAGAGTCCTGGGATCTTTCATTTTTGATCTCGATGGCTCATATCAAACTAGTCGGTATTCCTTTTTTTGGAAACGCGCGTGCGCGGATACCTGGTACCTGACTCCGCTTTATGCGGATCACTGAAGATGAGCTTTTGAGGGCCGCACTCATATGTCTAATCTCCTTGGTAGGCCCCGAGCCAAAATAAAAGTGACTTGGTCTTTCATGCAAGAACTATGGTGCCCTTTTTTCTCTTTGTCATCAATTATCCAATAAGAGGGAGAGACAGGGGGCTCTTTGTGCGATGTGATGCGGCGACGTAAAACGGCGGCTACCTACGTTAAGAACTTTGTTTGGGTGTGATTCTAATGCTACAGCGCCGATTCAGTATGCAAGTTTCTTGACGACAAACCTCACCGTCGGAGATATATATATATATATATATATATACATGTTATACGAGGCAAAAGGAAGATTCTTCCTTGTTTTGTTTACAACGCCTTGAGCTTAATTTACCCGAGTAGCTTAGGTTCCTTCTTCACTGGGGGTGGTGAAGTTGAAATGTTCGAACGAGCCATTTAAGGAAATAATATTGGGACAAGCTCGAGCATTGTCCGCAGGAGAAGACCCAATCTTTGTAGTTTGAACCCTGATTAGATAGTGAAGGGCGCTAATGCAAATAGTTTCGCCGGCGTCAACACGTAAAGTTTTACGAAATCGAGATAGTTAGATAGAGCCTTCTTCTCGGCTAACTGCGAGTTCCCGACATCGCCGTACGAACCGGAAAATACAAGGTTCTTCGTTACCACATTCTCTTTTAGCTTCCTGTCATCATCGGCTCTTTATTCGTTACCGAGACAGCACTCCTTTGCTATCCCTGCCGTTGCAGGTCTGCTACCCGAGGTCATCGCCGTGCCCAGCTAGTAATTTTGCTTAGCAGATCTTTGAATCTCTTGCACGACATCACTTCTCTTGAGTAGTTTTTAATCTTTGTCTGCGATGCGGCCTAAAACTTCCTGCAAGGTATAAGCCAACATGGATGACCCATTTCTTTACTTCATCAGTAGAGCTTCGTTTTGAGTATCACTTCTTGCAAAATAAATTGATTCAAAGTCAACCTGAATCATTTGGAATCAACCATCCTGAATAGGCAACTTAACTACGCCTTATGGGGATGTCCAGAGCTAAACGATCCCGAAGTTCCCTTTAGTCTGATCATCTGTGTCCAGAGTGCACATCCACCAAGGTCCTGCTCATGTTCTTTGTTGCAAATGCTTTACTCCGTATGAATACTGACGCAAACGGGCGCACTCCGCTCTCTGACTGCTGCCCTGTGGCTGCTGCTCATGTTCGGTGAAGTGGGCCCCCAATGAATGCGGGGCCCTCCTCCTCATGGGATGACGCGGCTCCATGGAGGACCCTATAAAGATCTTTGAACCCCCAAGCCAAAGTTGATTATTTGCCTTTTGAGTGTATATCTTTTAGTGATCTCTTTACGAGAACTTGGGAAACTGATTGAAAATGGCCTCAAACCCTCTTTGAAAAGGTTTGATAAGAAATCTTTAAAAGACAGACGATTTCCTCTGTGTTTATGATAAGCCGACAAGTTATATCCAAACACCCATATGTCAAGGACCCTCCAGTTTATCCGATTAAGGGGCATGTTCTGCGCGGGAGGAGCCCTTAGGAACGTTGGATGGGTTGATTAAGGAGCGTGTTCTACTGCGTGTTCTACTGAGTGTTCTACTGCGTGTTCTACTGAGTGTTCTACTGCGTGTTCTACTGGGCGGGGAGAAGTCCTTAAGGAGGAACATTGTTCGATGAAGGAACATTCTAAATCCACGCTGAAGACATGCCCAAGTATCGTTCCCCGTACAAACCTCTGGCATTCCTGTGCACCTGTATACTTTTACACTTTTCTCTGCAACTCAATCAACTTTGGCTTTTAGGTTTTTTTCTCATTTTCTCTATCTAAGCATTTTAGTTTGAGAGAGATATATTCAGAACCTACCTGCAACAATGATATATGCATAGAATCGATCGTCCGATTGTTATCCTCCCTAGGCTTAGAACCTTATTCACTGAATAACGTGGCCAACTCTCTGCCCAAAACTCTGCCCCCTTAAGCGCGCGCACACCGTTTCGCGTTTGTATAAATACTCTAAGGTCCCAGTATCTCCTTTTTCATTACTTTCAACTACAGAATTAGTACTGACAGAAGAACAACTAAGACAAACAATGGACTTTCTCAACGAGGCTGTAAGCAAGGCAGAAGGCGCTGCTGGTGAACAATTCATCAAGAATGAAGCTTCTTCTTTTATGTCAAAGGAATTCAGTGGAAACTCTGCAGAGGGCGCTGAAAAGGCTGCTCAGGGCGATGCCTCAGCCGCTGGTGCTGCTGCTTCGTCTCAAGGTGGAAAGTACGATGCGTACATCACAAAGGGCGTCACTTATGCTGAGGAGAAGTTCATGAATGTTGATCCTAACAACATGACTGACTCTCAAAAGAAGCAGACTCAGCAAATCTCTGTAAGTAATCATTTCAATTCTGGGAATGAGTAATGAACGCTAATGAATAGTCTTTTATTTCTAAGGAAGTTAACGAATACACCAGTAGATAAACTTATGTAGTAGTAGCTACTATTGAACGAGTTAGTTTTTGACTGATCAAAAAAAAAACATAGATCAGGGGCTCGATAATTGAACATCAGATAATAGTAAGCTTTTTTGGTATATGGGTTTATCTTCAACTTGTATTCTCAGAAGCAGAACTGAATGAATTTTTATCATCACTTGTTCGTATCACACGCCAGGGTTTTCGAATGAACTTACACGAAGATAGAGGAGTATCATCAAACAGACAGCATTCTAAGAAACAATTGTTAGCATTACTGGATCAGCAGCAAAGTCCGTCAAGTAGAAGATCCAACAAGGAAAGGGAATCAGATGGTGATGCATGTAAATTGTTCTAGCTCAGGTAATCGCCGAACGGATTATTGTGAAAGAGTTTCATTCATTTCACTATTCAATGCTTTTTCTCTTCTTTTTGATCTGTAGACACACTCACCTAATACAATGTTAGCTTTCTTCACATCAGTTAACGGCAAGAAAGATATAGGTCAGTCATAAACGAAGAATTCCTTAACAATTTGTCCTGCATATACATCCTCAGTCAAATATCATTTATGGATTTAAATCATTCTGATTATATCTTTCTCTAGACATGTTCTCTGGTCACTTACCTTATAGATATATACATAGATATATATGGGTGAAGTGGAAAAAGTTTGTCTGCAACATCGCACACTTATATAGTACAATTCTCAGACTTACACTTAAATGGCTTTGGATATCAAAATATGGCAATTTAGTAGATCATTAATAAAGACGTTTCTTTTATACTACATTGATGATGTTTTTTATAATTTACTCTGAAGTAACTGCTCGAGTATAAGTATATTGCTTGCTGTGAGAAATAACAGGCTTGATGACTCCTTGAGCCTCAAGGTCCTTAAGAGCCCGTCGAGCAAGAGATCCTCCAATCTTCAATCTGTCGACCAAGACAGAGACAGTGACCAGCTTGTAGGTAGCTGTCTCCTTGAAAATTCTGTCGTATAATGGCTGGTCAAGGATGACATGGTGTTGAGCCTTATCCTTAACCTTTCCCTTGGACCACTTCTTCTTAGACTTCTTTCCACCAGCGGCAGCGGCGGCAGCCTTAGCGGCCTTGGATTGTTGGATCTTAGGAGGCATGTTCTATCAGTCTTAGTTAGTACTTTGTTTCGCATGTCTTTTACTCGTATGTGGATCATGCGGTCACTCGTCAATATACGTGAACGTGGCGTAATCGATCCCAGGATAGGTTAGGCCACACTTCGCAATCGTACGTCGCAGTCACTGAATCCACCTACACATTGTCGTTTGTTCATCACGGCACAAGGTATTGACTTACATCTTATATGCTTCTAATGGTCGGTGATAATGTCGCAGGAGAACAAAACGAAACCCTCTAGAGTCGCGGTATGTTGAGTTGGGAGGAGTGGGTGTATACGTGACTGCTTTTAGCCCTAGAAAACCCGCTGGGAGTTCGGAGCCAAAATATATTCCGGAATGTGTTGGGAGCTTTAAATGGCTGCGGAGTTTGAACATTAAAAAAATAACACGAGAAAGTAATAAAGCGTATATTGGAGGCTGAAGCCAATTTGTGTTGATATTTCCTTCTAGTAAATCTATTGTCCTTTCAAGAGAAGTTGTACAGTATATAACATGTCGAAACGAAGAAGCGAGAACCAAATCACAAAGGATGATAGGAGCGATGAAGAGGAGGATATAATTGATAAAGCTACTAAAGCAAACGCAAATGTACTGGCCACAAGAAAGTATGTATTATGCCCAACCAAACAGGTCACAAATGTCTAACCGTTTTGAATTAAATAAGAATATTACCTCCTCGAAGACGGTTAAATGGATCGGCTGTATCATCGTCGTTCGGCAAAAATACCTTTAATTTCACGCCTAGTTCGTCGTCGTCCAATCCGTTTTCTCTGCTTTCTTCGTCAACAGCAAATCCTCCAGTACCAATCGCAGCAGCTGCACCGAGTTTTGGATCGACTGTCTCTTCATTTAGTGGCTCTACTCAGCAGGATAGTAATGGTAATGCGAGTGATTCAGACCGGAAACAGAAACTACAAGCCCGAGCACTTAATGAATCCTTTTACGATAAAATTGCCGAGTTACGGAGATCAAATCTATATGGCGACTGGACAAAAGTTGCAGAAGCATATATTAAATTCCAAGCTAGTATTGCTGAGGGAGCTATAGACCTTAAAAGTACTGGCACGATTGTGCCTACAAAGGGCGACGATGACGCGATGGACACTGAGACTAGTTTTCCGCCAGCAAGTGTTGAAAGAGCCACTGGTCCGGTTACAAATACACCCGAAGTGGCTAGTACTAGACCTAGCATTAAAGATGAACTTATGGTTGTTGATTCAGATTCAGATTCGGATTCGGATGATGATATAAAAATTGAAGGCCCGAAATTCGAAATCGCTTCATTGCCAACTACTGAAGGAACACCATTTTCTCTTAATACCAAGTCAACTTCTGATTCAGCTTCTTCATCTTCATCGCTGAGTGGGCCTGCATTCTCATTCTCTGGTTCTGCTAAAGCACCGTCTGTATTCAAATTCCCCAAAGCAGCAGATACCGAAAAGAAGCCAGAAGAAACGGCCAAAGCAGAGGAAAAGCCTGCAAGTGCCACCCCATTCAGCTTTTCGTCTAATACACCTACTGTCGGGATATCAAAACCAGCATCATCTCCTTTCAACTTCACAGCCGCGTCCACAACCAAACCGACTGAAACAAAGCCTATTGAAGAGACGAAGCCTCCAGCATTTAATTTCGGCAGTCCTGCAGCTTCTACTACTGCTACGACTACTACCACTACTACTGCTGTGAAATCCCCGTTTAGCTTCACACCATCAAATGTTTCTACCACGGCCGCAAGTGCGCCCAAGTTCTCATTTGGCAATAGCAGTCCATTTGGTTCATCAGCAGCAGCAGTGGAACCGGAAAAGGAGAAGGAAAAGGAAACCAAAGCTACCTCCTTTAACTTCGCATCTCCGTCTAATGCTTCTGAACCTAGTAAACCGACTACATTCAACTTCAGTTCTGCCGCTACAACCACCACTCCCACCACGCCATTCTCCAAACCCGCAACGACTCAGGAGCCGGTCAAGTTCAATTTCATGTCGTCTTCATCCGAGACTTTCAAATTCGGATCAACTGCACCGGCGACAACTGGTGAGGCCAAGCCATTTGTATTCGGCGCATCGAATCATACATGGTCACCTGAAAGGGGCATCAAATTTGGCACTCCAGCTACTACTGCACCTGTAGCAGTCACAGCGGCTACAGATGGAAGCGCTCCAAGAAGTGCATTTGGATCTGCTATCGGCAGCCTGACAAACAACTCTGCATTAATATCGACAGAAAACAACAACAGCCCTGCTGAGGATGACAGTAGTGCGGGCGATGACGGTGTACCAACAGATGAACCTCCATTAGCCGATCTGTCAGAAAAGGGCCAGGGCGAGGAAGATGAAGAGACCGTGTATGAGAAACGATCAAAGCTGTTTAGACTAATAGGAAACGAATTCAAGGTCGAAGGCCTGGGGACACTACGGATTCTCTCACACAAAACTACAAAGAAGAGCCGAATAGTAGTCCGTGCAGAGGGCTCAGGCCGTGTTCTGTTAAACACTCTACTGCAACCCAAAGTCACCTATAAGCTGGAGGCCAAGGGTCAAGTCAAGATCCCGGTATTCAAAGAAGTTGGATCAGCTCCCGAAATCTACTTGGCTCGGGTCAAGACTGAGCAGGACGGCAACGAACTACTGCAGGCTCTGGAAGATAATAAAATCCACAACTGATTATTCCTTAGAAACGATTTGTATATGTATATGTAAGCTCTTTTGACTAGTTATAGTATTATCAACGAAAAGTCATTATGTCCGTCACGTAGACGTACGGCCGAGGATTGCGGAGGTGAAAAGTGGGTCCAATGGCAGCACGCCGAGTTCGGCTTGAAAACTTGTCAACCACTGGGCACCACCACACATTGAGTCATTGGGCATTGGACACTAAGAGTATAAATATTTCTGCCTGGGGCTGTTCCGAGTCTTTTAATACATCCAGCTATTTGCAACTCCTCAGCGGCTCGTCGTGTTTTCCGTCTACGACAAGATATCTTCTTCCAGTGGAGAAAGAAGCATTTAGCCGCCCGATATCGGACAAAACCGTAACATCTAGCTGCAGAGCAGAGTGCTTAATCGCCTTTTTCACTGTGCAGTTCACGGTGTCCCAAGTATTTAGCTTGACTCATTCACAGCACAGCAAAACCTTTTAGGGTTTTTTTTTCTCTTGACACTCCTCCTCCTACATTTCGCACAATATTCTGAAAAAAAGTCAGAGATAGTAAAGAGGTTTAATATGCTAAGTTCGGCTATAAAACGATCAAGACCTAATATAAGGAGGCAACTTGTAGCCCGGTCAAGGTTCTCTGCATGTGCAAGTCGAGCAAAGTCCCTAGCTACCGGTACTATTCCAGCTGCCGCTCAGGCTACTGAGCCAGCTCCTCCAAAACCAACAGACATTCAGCCGAAAATGTAAGTATCTGTATTTTGATTTCAAGATGGCTTGTGGCTTGGAGTTCTAACTCTGGTAGATCGCGGCCAAAACCTGCACCTTCATTTAACGCTGGGGTGAGCACACCGAGCAGAACTGCGCCAGAACCAAGAAAACAAGCAGGTCTCATGGACGATTCGTTTATCGGACTCTCAGGTGGACAGATCTTCCATGAAATGATGCTGAGACATAACGTGGATACGATTTTTGGATACTCGGGTGGAGCGATTCTGCCTGTATTTGACGGGATCTACAACTCACCGCATTTCAAGTTCATCATGCCTCGACATGAGCAAGGTGCCGGGCATATGGCTGAGGGATACGCGCGAGCCACTGGCAAGACCGGTGTTGTGGTTGTGACGTCAGGCCCAGGCGCTACTAACGTTGTGACTCCAATGCAGGACGCATTGTCGGATGGAACCCCCATGGTTGTTTTCACAGGCCAGGTTGCGACTAGTGCCATCGGTACTGATGCCTTCCAAGAGGCTGACGTAGTGGGAATCACCCGGTCATGTACAAAATGGAATGTGATGGTCAAATCCATCAGCGAACTGCCGCGAAGAATCAATGAAGCGTTTGAGATTGCAAACTCGGGTCGTCCGGGTCCCGTATTGGTCGATTTACCAAAGGATATCACTGGAGGAATTCTACAGGAGCCAATCCCCACTGAATCAACAATTCCTTCTCGATCTCTGGCAAATATTTCATCTATTGCTGTCAATGAGTATCAGGAAGCAGCTATAAAACGTGCAGCGGACTTGCTGAATAACGCCAAAAGGCCCATTATCTATGCCGGTAATGGTGTAGTATCAGCTGAAGATGGTCCCAAGTACCTTCGGGAACTGGCTGAGAAGGCTTGTATCCCTGTTACTACTACCCTTCATGGACTTGGAGCCTTTGATGAGACTGACCCCAAGGCCTTGCATATGTTGGGAATGCATGGATCTGCCTACGCAAACAGAGCCATTCAAAAGGCCGACTTGATCATTGCATTGGGCGCCCGATTCGACGAACGTGTCACCGGGACCATCACCAAGTTTGCGCCCGAGGCTCGTTTAGCAGCACTGGAGAAGCGAGGTGGAATTATTCATTTCGAAGTCTTGCCAAAAAACATAAACAAGGTTGTCGAGGCCACTGAAGCTATTGAAGGAGATGTGGCAGCCAATCTACAACGATTCCTGCCTCATGTACGAAGAGTTGATGAACGGAAAGCATGGATGTCACAAATTCAAGAATGGAAGGACAAGTATCCGTTTGCATACGAGCAGGATAAGCGAGATGAACCTATTCGACCCCAGACTGTCATCACTACTCTTAGTAAAGTATGTGAAAAGGATAAGCACAAGACCATTATCACTACTGGTGTTGGTCAACATCAGATGTGGGCAGCACAGTTTTTCCGATTCAAATATCCTCGAACTATGATCACTTCGGGTGGTCTGGGAACTATGGGGTACGGTCTGCCTGCTGCCATCGGTGCTAAAATTGGATGTCCCGATGCAACTGTCATTGATATCGATGGTGATGCCTCTTTCAATATGACTTTGACTGAGCTGTCGACTGCCGTTCAGTTTGGTATTGATATCAAGGCTATTGTATTAAATAACGAGGAACAGGGAATGGTCACTCAATGGCAATCTCTATTTTACCAAGATCGATTCTCACATACTCATCAATCGAATCCCAATTTCATGAAATTGGCCGATGCGATGGGTGTTACGGGAATCCGAATCACTCATCTTGACGATCTGGAGGCTGGTCTCCAGCAGATGTTGGACACTAAGGGACCTGTACTTGTAGAAGTGGTTGTGGATCAGAAAGTCCCAGTGTTGCCGATGGTTCCTGCCGGTAAGGCTTTAGATGAATGCTTAGTATATGATGCAAAAGTTGAAGCCGAGCGCCGTCAACTACGAAAAGAGCGAATGGCAAGACTTGCCCTTGAGCAGAGTAATAAATAAAATCACACAAGATGGATTGATTATATTTATTACTTCGCTCACAAAAAAATAACTTAGTTTTTTTTCTTACTTCTTAGCAAAAAAAATAGTGTTTATTATTAGTTACTTTCTGGGGATTGACAGATACCAGTCATTTTTGAACCCTTTACAACTGACGCACTTGAAATGGAACTAAAAAAGCTTAATCTATCCTGTTCATCTTAATTTGGTAATTGAAAATGAATGATCGATCGTATCTAGTATAGTATAATTGCCAATTAGGACATTTCATTTTACTGTTACCTGTATTAATTGTGTATGTGGTGGTGGACATAATGTTCCAGCCACTTCCTAGTAAAGCGGGGTGGTGGGGTCGCCAATACAAAAATTGGGATGGCTTAACCAACCCATCGCGCATAACACCCAGCCATTTTTCTCAACGCTTCAACAATCAGGAATAATATGAATGAAAACGTGTATATGCGTGATGCGTTGAGGATCCCATGTTCGGCAGCCACCTGATTTTTTTTTCATATGCAAACGCGCAGCAGACTTAAATGGCAGGTTCAATTATGTCCTTAAACTGGTGATGCCGGACCAAAATGCAGTTTATTATATATATCCGGTCTTGATCCTATATTCCTTTCCAAAACTTTTTTTCGTTTACCAAACTATTTTATTTTCCAAGTCTTTACTTTCCGTCGCTCATTTTACAAGTTCTACCTGGAATTAAATACATTTGAATAATGCATTTCCGAAAGTTATCTCTGGCTGCTGCAGTTGGATTATTGGCACCGGCGAGTATCGTTAATGCTCAGGTGGATTATGATGATGGACTTCACCATACAGTTATTGTCACTGTGACTGCTGATGAAGATTTGTGTCATGCACCTGTCAGGACGTCAACCTCTACTGGATATCCTCAGGTCAATATTGATGGGGGTGGTAGTACTGTGACTGTGACTCCAGATCTACCCGCAGCGCCAACTACTACTGGTTCCTGGGATCCTCCAGCAGTCACTACCACCAGTGCTGCAGATCCGCCAGAGGATCCTACAACTTCGAGCGATCCTCCAGCGAGTGATCCTCCAGTGGATCCTACTACCACAGAGGTGGTGTTTGTTACAGACTTTTCCACAGCACCTGTGCCAGAGGTTACAGTATTTGACGACCCTACAATCACAACCGTGAATGTTGCCACTGTCACTTCATTTATTACATCCAATGGCCAGGTGATTCCAGAAGTGTTCACCGTGGAGAGTGACAGTACATTAACTCTTCAAACTACTTTGGCACCGTCTACAGTTACTCTAGCTCCCAGCAGTTCGACTGGCGAGCTCACAACTACAATCACAGTAACTCTTACTGATATTGTGACTTTGGCCAATTCATCATTGTCAACTGAGGTTATGACTTCGACAGAGACTTCGGTGTTTGCACAGGCCACTGATCCAGTCGAGTTGATTACCAATTCGACGACTACAATCACTAATGCTGATGTCTCTGCAAGTGCGACCAGCTCGCCAGTTTCTGCGAATTCGTCTATTCCTGTGACTGCTTCTAGTTTTGATCCAGGATCCACAGAGATTTTGTCATCCACTGTGTCGTCTAGCTCCCTAAGCTCTAGCTCTGTCAGCTCTGCTAGCTCGAGCAGTCCATCTGTCAGCTCAAGCATATCGACCGGCTCTACTTCTAGTTCTGACCCTGCTTCCAGTTCCACCGATCCTGCCTCTAGCTCTGCCCCTAGCTCTGCCTCTGAATCATCTACTTCAGCTAGCTTGGCAAGTTCATCGAGTGCAGCAGTTTTGAATCAACTGATAGCTCACAGACCCACACAGGTGATTGCTGCCAATAACTCTACATCTACATCTGCGTCGAGCAGTCTTGATCCTGTCTCGACCGCAGCATCACTGGGTACCTCAGTTTCCACATCTGGTAGCAGTATTCCAGCTGTTACCTCAACTACCAGCAGTAGCTTGGCGATGCCTGCATTGACGACTTCTTCTTCAGTCCTCACATCATCGTTATCTTCAGTTCTAATCAGCAGTCCGTCTGCACCATTCGGAAATGTTACGTTTACACATACTCCCTCATCACTGAGTACACTTGTTACAAGTCTATCATCACCATAATATGGGTATAACGAAACACTACTGCATCCGAATAGCGACTGACCACTACCCTTTTTTTATTTTATTTTTTCACGCTAGAAAACTCTTTCTTCTGTACTGCTTTAGACTTTTTTTTGTATTTTTAACGAATTTATCTTTAATTTAATGTTTCTATCTTTTTTTCTGAAAGCTGCGCATGGTTCTAGAAGATTTCTTGAACCGGGTTAAGATTAAGGTTTATGAGAAGAGACGGATTCGACTGGATGGCAGGACTCGCCCAGCACTGGATATCGTCACACTAGAGCTCGATTCTGTTTGGTCTTTTTCTGGTGGTAGTGTATATAAATGGGTAGTTTTGTAATTGATATGAGTCCAAGTTTGAAAAATGATCTTTTCTTGGCTTTTGGTATTGGTTGGATTGACTTGTGTAAATGCTCAACCGTGGGCGAATACTACAGTCACTGAATGGCATTCTGAGATCTCTCAGAACCTTCCTAGCAGTGCTGCCAGCACTGTTACTCTGACACAGCCAGCGTCTATATCGACCACGTCTATATCGCCGGCTGTGATCGACATGACGGTCACTGTAACTCGTACTCATTCTAAACCGGAACAAACTACAACAAGTTATATCACCGAGTACGTGACCTTCACCCGTCACCGTCCTTCCTCGTCACTGCGTGCTGCAACCACAACTGTTGAATCGCCCCAAACGACCACCATTGTAATTCTACAGGACGATACATCTACTGTCGCACTGCCAGCGATAATAACTGAGACTGTCACTATAACAGAAACACCCCAATGCCCTACAATCACAAGCGCTAATCACACCTCTTCAGCATCTTCTGGCAAAGTCGAGCTCACAACTACACATACAATATTCAAGGATATAACTGTGACTGTCAGCCCCAGAAAACGCACAAGCAGTATACGTCCAACGCCTCAGTACTCATACTCGGCTATGCTCTCAGGTCATAATAACTACTAGTCTACAAATATATCTATGCGGCACACAATAAACCACATTCTTCTGTTCGTAGGAAGCGCCTCAACTAGCGCACCACCACCTGCAAATGCACAGCTGTCCTCCCCCCTGGGCTGCGTGCCAGACACGACGCGCGACACGCGCTGTGCAGCAGCACCGCGCCAAATAAAAAAAAAAATAACGCGCATCTGTACGCAGTACCCACTACCCACCACCCACCACCACCACCCACACCACCACCACCACTCAAGACCAGACACAATTAAGCCCCCTATTATTTATTTTTTGACTAGCCAATAGCAGTGGCAGCCTTGCATTACGCACAGTCGTTTCAGAGTAAGCAGTCGCAAGTTGCTGAAACGCTTTAAGGCGAACAATACAACAAAAACAGCAATGCTCGGGTCGCCAATCTCAGTGGTGGTGGGCAATCGTCCTCGTGCTCCGCCAGACATGTCAGTATTGACGAGGGAGAGTGGTGGTGCTGGTGGTGGTGCTGGTGGACTGAAGCTTCCGCTAGCTATTGTGGCCGAACCCACGAAGAACGACAGTACAAAGACCCGTCCTGAAATCGTAGTCGTTGACTATTGCGACATGTAAGTCGTGTAGCTCAGCAAGGTGTTCTGCAAGGTTGTTCTGTGCTCTAACCTTATTTTAGTGATAACGACGGGATATTCACAGTCCCTGAATCTCCGTGGAGAAGAAGTACTCTTGAAGAGCGGTGGAGAGACGTGCACCGAAACCTGCCCCAACAAGTCGACGAAGACGAAGAAGAAGATAGTGTCAGTTTTGTCAGTAGCAGCAGCGGCACTGAGATATCTACTATGAGCTTATCTGATTTATACAATGCTTGGAATAAGGTGGGGTCGCGTTTGCCAGAAGACGCGGGCGCCAAACAGGACGAGCCAGAGCTTAAAGTGCCCAAGAGGAGTTCTAATCGCGTGCCGTCGGTACCTCGCAGGCCAGTTGGGCTTGTCGGTCAACAACCGGATTCACAGCACGAGCCAGAGCCAGAGGATAAACTGGACAAGCTCCAGCAGGATCTGGACTTGCTTCAAACGCAGATTAATCGCCTCAGGCGCGAGATCCAGAACTCAGTCTCTCTAAGCTCGAGCCCCTATATCCAGAGTGGCTCAGTCTCAACCGAGCACAGAGAAGCTAGACGTCGTGAACTCGAGGCCGAGATCCAGGCTCTCGAGAAGAAAAAGTACGAGACTGGGATCCTACTGACAATGGCATGGAAGCGACGCCGGCAGAGTGCTGGCGATTCCGAGTTCTGGGTGAGAAATCATTGAATTCTTGTCGTTCTTTTTAGGTATTTATTTTGTAACATTAAATTATCATATTATAATTATTTATTATTTCTCATTAGTGTCATTAGAACAAAAGAACTACGAGTCGCATTGACATCGTACACCCTTGTTACTGTACAATGTGCTCAGGTCTACTTTGTGACTAACACCGGAGCGCTCATCGAAGACATGGCACCCGAATTTGGCAGCATATGGAGGTGTATAGAGATGCAATGAAACGGCGACTTGCGAGGGGTCGGGGTTACCCATGCGATGAAGTCCAATCTGATCAGACATGTAAGTTACCTGGCCAGGTTTAAGGTCAGATACTTTCCTAGCTTCCAGCTCATTGTGATCATGATGCGTATGCTCATCTTGAGCAGTATGCTTCTCGGGCCAGTTATACAAAGTCTCTCTTAAAGTGCCCTTCAGGACCTTGACTATGCAATGAGCGTTGGCATGATCATGAATCATTGACGAGCGGCCCGGATTCCATACCAATACAAGAAGGTTGGCCTTCTTATTAATATCGTCTACCCCGTTACGAGTGTATGCTCGCGTAGGCTCGGCCAATGCAAACTTCGACCACTCGTGCTCGTTTGACTCATTGTATTGGCGCATGACTTGCATTAAATGCTCAACGTCCACGTCAGCACTGTCCAGTCCCGAAGAAGGCCCGAGAATAGCTCGGATATCTTCGACAAGGTCATCGAAACAGGTCGTTGTTTCGACTACAAATTCTTCCTGCATCTCGTTGTCGTCATCCTCATCTAAAGAAACTGTACTGGATGCAGGTGATGGTGGAAGAAGCAATTCACTAGTAGTAGCGAAGAGTTTTCCTCCACTGTGGTTCGCGGCGGCCTTTCTATCAACAACCTGTAAAGGATGGTGATTCTCTGGGGGAGAGGTACCAAAGAAGAATGCAGGAGGAGCCATATCTAATCAGATCTTCGCCTAACGGCTTTCTTGTTTAATTTTAATATCCGGTTGCTGTAGTGGGGCAGGAAATGTGGCTTGTGCGTCAGAAATCACGTCAAGTCAGGTGAAATTGTGAAATTCAAATTCAAAGTTTTTGGTGGGAAGTTGGGCTTTTATAGAAGATTTCCCACAAATAACCGCGAGGGGAGCTTGTGGCGCGTGCACCGAGGCGCCACAAAATGCGGGACCCAATTATACGCGCAAATCTAGACTACACATGGCTATGCACTTTAAACACCGAAGGTAAAATAGCGAGACATCAGAGAATCAATAAAACACGTTACAAAGAATATAACAATAATAAAATAATAATAATAATAATAATAATAATAATAATAATAATAATAATAATAATAATAATAAACGATATCCACTACTGGCGAAGAGCCTCGCGCACAATGGTCATAAATTCATCTTCATCGCCAACCGGAATTGACAAAGCTGACCACCCGACTTGAGAAAGAATCTCGGCCGGCGAGCCATAAAGACGATGCTCTATAATATTTATGATCCCGAGCGCAGTACGTAGTAGAAGACCGTCTCCCTCAAAGATCATCACATCCCAGATTCTATTGATGATGTCAACGGGGAGATGCTGAGTGAATTGACTAGTCAGCATGGGTTCAAGATAGGCCGCAGGCGGGAGGCGGATCTGCTGGAAATGCTTGTAAAGCATAGGCAGTTTGGTATTCAGCACCTTAAGGAAAGAGGTATAGTATGAGGTCACAAGTTGCTCGTCGTTATGGGCCCAAAGGGCCATGGCCAGCGAGCTACCGCCTTGCTTCGGACTATTACCAGAAAGCCAGTTACAAAGGGCGATGAAAGCTTCGGCAATTGGCAAATTTAGCAAAAACACCGCCGCCATCGTATTGAGGCCTTTGCCAGCCACATATGTGAAATCCTGGTTATTCTCTCGCTGATAATGAAAAAACGCAACCAACAGATTGACCAGATCAGAGTGCATGGGGCCCCCGTTTTTGGAAAATATTTGCAACTCTGGGAAAGTCTTGTCAGCCTCTTTCTCAATCATATGTTTAACTGAAACAGAGTTTGATGACGTGAGCTCCAAATAATGCTGGAATGATGTGGGATTCAACTCCAGGTGATTGCCAATCTGCTGCTTCCATACTTGCTCGCGGTACTTTGTGGGGATGCCTCTCCACCAAAGCTCTCTAGTTGCGGGCTCTTTGATTGCAGCGGCGAAATTCGGCAAAACACGATTCCTCCATTCATCTTCATCCTTTTGCCGTTGTTTCAAACGAGCCTGTTGCTCAGACTTGCGCCTTTGGACTTTTTTCTTATCCGCCTGGGCAACAAGTTCCAGTAACTTCTTGTGTTCGCGAAGATGTTTTTGCTCTTCATCTTTTGACTTGGGTGGCAGCCAAGCAGGTCGAGTACGGCCAATATCCCGCTGCGGTTGATGAAAAGGCCTGGCGGAGCCAATGCGCATATCTGCAGAGGACTTCGCCCTTGAAAGGCTCTTGCGCTTAATTGTGGATGTGGGCGAAGTGGGTGAAGCAAGCTGTTTCTGCTGATGGACTTGTAATTCCTGTTGATCAACATTCAGATCCTGATACGCACGTGTCAGTTTCCGGGCGTCCTCATCCAGGTTTTCTAATCCAGCAGTGGAAAAGCACTCGACAGGCTCTGATTCCTTAATACTGGGTAATGTGGACAAATCAGGAGAGTTCAGTGCAGATGAACGTGACAGTGAAGATGAAGATGAGGCAGGTGCGCTCTTGGGTGGTGTCACAGACCCACTACTAGTACCACCACCAGCTGCAGCAGCGGCTGCAGCCTTTGACTTAGCATATAATGCGGGCGACAATGGAACATTCCACATACAGGAAACATCCGGTAGCTCATCATCACCCTCATCTGTATCATAACGCAGTTCCAATTCCTCGGTAGTAAGACGTTTAGTAGAACTGCTGCGTAGCTTTAACGAAGGTCGTCTAGGTGAAGCCACTTGTTGTTGTTGCTGCTGCTGTTGTTGCTGTGACTGGAATGTAAGCAGCCCCAGACCAGCATTAGATGCCGAAGGTAAATGATTAGTAGACAGCGCTTTGCGTAACAATGGAGGGTTTCTTCCTCGATTGGGTCTTCCTTGGAAAGATGCAACAGAAGGAACACCATGCAAATTATTGAAGATTTGCTTATTATGCTGAAGTTGTTGTTGTTGTTGACCAGTAGACGCCCGGCGGGCATAGTCCACAACAGCCGAGTTGCCAAATTCTCGGGCAAACGATTGTTTCCGACTCGATGGCAGACTCGCTGCAGCAGGGGTATTAGTATTATTATTATTATTATTATTTCCAAAATGAGTGGCCGGGGCACTATGTCTGTTTCTCACTGTAGGTGATACCATCAGTGGCGGAGATGACACTGTTGATGAGGTCTGTGAATCCTTAGCCATACCGAGAATGGAATTCGATGATTGAGACTTGAGCGAATTGATGGCATATCCATTGATTTTGTTTGAGATGTATTCCCTTTCATTATCCTCTTCAGTAGCGATTGGAGATGTAGGAGCACTGTCAGCACTTTCCGATGCAGGGGCATTTGCAGTGATAGTACTACTACCAGTAGTTGAGATGGACGTAATTGTAGCGGACCCGACCTCAGCAGCTGTCTCCAACGATTCAACCACAGAAGTCACCGAGGACGAGCTATCTCGACTTGACACTCCACTAGTAGTGCTGCTAGCATCACTAAAACAATTCAACGGTGACGACGGAGTGGTTGATACCGTCGTGGCCAACGAATCGCGCAACGATATATCTTCGAAGTCGGCCTCCAGCTGTAATGCAGCGGATCCTAACAGACCAGCATGGGTCATAGATGTCGTGGACATGGTTTTCAAATCATTATGATGTTGTTGTTGGTGTTGATATTGAAGTTGTTGTTGTTGTTCCCTTATAGACACATAGCTAATATCTGGCATGATTGAAAGCTGCTCTATACGTACATAATCGCACGGGGGGGTCCAATTAACGAAAGTGACGAATTAATATCCTGATAAACGAACTGAATAACGAATGAAGAGCAAGTTCAACCCGGACAAGCGCAAAACCAAAACCAAAAAACCAAAAAATAATAATAATAGCGAAAGTCAAAGAAGAAGGTTTTTTTTCTTGTTCAGGTATCCTCTTTTGTTAGTAATTTTCCTGGTGGTGGTATGGCATGAAAAAGCAAAAACCCCAAACCCACACCCAAAAACTCTACAGAACGCGCCTGCCACAACAACAACGCAGAAGCAGCAGCAGCAGAAAGAGAAAGCAACACTAAGGAAGCTTAATATGGGACAACCCCTCAGATAAGATCAGAACGAGTGTTGTTGTTGTTGTTGCTGTCGCTGTTGAAGTTGTTGTTGATGCTGTAGGAACTAAATGTTGGCTGTGTGCTGCTGTTTGGAGATCGAACACGGTCCTGTTCCTCCTTTCCCTTTCAGACCCCCTCTCCAGGGCTCTTTGCACAAATGAAGTTTCACCACTATCGCAATGTGGTGGTGGTGCACTAAGTCGCTTTGATGTGCCAGGAGTCGGCTTGTGAATATCGAACAACTGGATTTAGCCGATGGGACCCCCTTTTTGCTTAGTTGGGAGCATGTTTTAGGGTTTCGACTTGCACTTGGGCGTTCAGCGATTACTTGTTTAGGCCAAACCCCTTTTTTCGAAGTGCTTGAAGTATGCGCTTGCATATCAGCACATCTCAAACTGGCGTTAAACAGTGCATATTGGGAGTAGTTATTTATATATACATAGATATACTATTATTGTTGTTATGTGCTGTCGTTGTTTACTATATCTTAGAGGATCGCTTTAGGTTTTTACTTCTTGGGTTATTTATATATTTGCATATACATATATAGATATATATATATATTATTGTGGATTATGTACAACAAGAAGCAGTTATTATATCTTACAGGATCTTGTTACAGGATCGTCTTGTTACAGGATCTTTTTTTTCAGGTCACTTCTTGGGCTTGTTATCTTGTTCAGATGAGGGATCCTCATTATGAGTGATCTTCTTGAAAAGATTTTTCAGAAATCCTTCATGGTGAGGTTGTGGTTCTATTGGGGGTTGATCGGACGATGTTGTTGTTGATGTTGAATGTGAAGATGATGATGGCGGCTCCATCGGGGGGTCAGAGGAATTCTTCTTGGCCGCAGCTGCAGCAGTACTAGTCCTGGCACTAGCGCTGGAAGAAGAAGATGAACGCCGGGCCGTTCTGTCTCCGAGAGTGTCTGCTAAAGCTTCTAGAAGCGCAGTTTGGGTCGCAGTCTGTGGCCTGGGAGTCCTTACATCAAAAGTAACTCTAAGATCTCCAACCACTCCTTTCCGATTCAGTACCGGCATTCCTTGTTCTCCAATGGTGATAGTGGCTCCGGGTTGAGTACCGCTTGGCACATTTAGATTAATCTTAGCGCCCAGTAATGTAGGAATCTCAACTTTACCTCCAAGCGCCGCCGTAGTCATTGGTATAGACGCATTGTAAAGGAGATTAGAGTCTTGTCGCTTGAACAGTGCATGAGGTTTGACTCGTACCCGAACATAGAGATCTCCTTTGGAGATTTGGATATTAGATGCTTTAAGCACTGGCGGGGTGTCTCCTTCCTCGGCTAATCGGAGTCGAACCCCATCACTAATGCCTTTTGGAATGTCTACAGTGGTGCTCTTGTTTTGCTGCACTACTCCCTTTGCATGGCAAGTCCCGCACTGCGACGATCGAGGAATAGTCACTCCTGTTCCCTCACATACACCACATGTCGATGCCATCTGGAATCCTCCTTGCATAAGATGAATTGTTTGTCCCGATCCACCACATGCTCCACATGTCTTCTTACTCTGGCCCGGCTTTAATCCGCTTCCGTGACAGGTCCCACAACTATCCAGGGCATTGTATTCTATCTTTGCCGCCTTGCCTCTGGCTGCTTCCTCCAAACTGATATTTACCAGAACTTCAACGTCATCTCCTTTATAATGCATGTATCCTCCAGCTCGGCCTCCACGACCTCCTGCTCCTCCACCTCCTCCATTGCGTGCGCCGCCCATGTCTCCAAATCCAAACAAATCCTCAAAGTTTATCCTTGTACTACCACCCCCGGCTCGCCCTCCACCAAAATCAAACCCTTGAAACCCTGAAAAGTTACCAAATGGATTAAATGGTCCATCAGAGCCTCCGAACCCAGCTCCGGGTCCACCTGGCCCTCCAGCACCTCCGGCTCCAGCTTCAAATGCCGCTGCTCCGAACTGGTCGTATTGCTTTCGTTTAGCGTCATCTGATAATATTTCATACGACGACTGAATGTCTTGGAACTTCTTATCTGCCCCATCTTCTTTATTAACGTCTGGATGGTACTGTTTGGCCATCTGGTAGTACTTCTTCTTGATATCTCGCGCTGAGGCACTTTTGTCCACTCCAAGAACCTGATAGGGGTCTTTCATGCCCGCCATTCGCGATGTATGGAAGCATCGTTCATGAATTATTCGTCGTCGTGTTGATGATGATGATCTAGGGCCACTACCAGTGCCACAACTAAACCTAGCACAAGCCGATCCACCAAGTCGAATACCAATCGAAGGCACTCTCAACAGCCTACTAGAGAATGGAATCATCCTTAGTTTTTAAAGAATCCTCCACAATTTCGTGTTTCAAAATGTAACAAGAAAAAACTTCAAATCAAGTCCCGCTTGGTTTTTTATGTGCGGGTGAGTGAGAGTGTCTACCCAAAATTTTACCACCCAAATTTTCGATAGATTTTTGATGATGTTTTTCCAGATTTTTCTATCCTTGGGAGTAGCGGTTAGGGTCCCTTATTAAGTGTGTGGGAAATTATTAGCCATGTTACCGTTTGACAATTTCATGCGTTCGTCCAGGCCTAGGAGCGCAGCCTTAAAAGCTCAAGGTCTCTCGATTCCATGCTTTTCCAAAGTCTGAACCTTGGCGAAGTTCGTTACTCTGAACATGCTTCTGTCACACAGTCATGAATCCACTCTCAGATGATGTATCTGTGGGCAGGATAGAACCAGGTAGCTCAGACAGAACTGAGTTAAGCGTTGGCTACGCCCATTAGGGAGATTCTTGACTCGAAGAGTAACCAGCGATACAAAATGTAAGATAGCTAGTATCAAGTTCATTCTTATTTAATTATAGTTTAGTAATAGTTAGATTCGCATATTAGATGAACCTTCCGTAACTGGCTACTGCATCCAATGATCATCTCAGCAGAGCATTATCCACAGCTGATAGCTCCGGGGCTGTATTCTGCAACTCTAGCAACATCTGTTGATTCAATCCTGTATCAATCTAGCCAATTCTACCCGTCGACTGAATACGGGAATATTTTATTTGGCACATATTTGATTCTGTGACTCTGTGATCCCACTCTTGAGAGATGCACGCGAGATGCCCATATACGGCTGTTTCAAAGTGAAGCTTAGCAAGAGGATAGCACTTCAAGCACATACTCGTGATGTACTTTCCTCCGAGTTGAATAGTGGATTGCATAAATATAAATTCGAAAAATAGTTGTTTGTTATAAAGTAGATCAAGTTTGTTATCGAGTTTCACCGTTTTATGCAGGGAAGGATCATCCCCGCACTAACCCAAAACACTCGCTTCAATGGCCACATAAGCATGTCCTTTTTTCCAATGTCGTGCGCCTCAACGAAGCCACTGGTTATTTAATTCACAGTGCATATTGAGAGTTTCAGAAAACCTCACTAGGCTTTGTATTGGTGGTTTTTTGTTTACCGTGACCTATCACAACTAGGCTCCTATATATTGGTTTGCAATGAATCTAAGTAATATCGCGCCTAACAGAAGCAATGCTAGTGCTGTTTCCAGCTCTATCGAAAAGCATAAGCCTCTGTCTAACAGCGAAAAAATGCTGTAATCGAAAATCTAGAAGCTGGTACAGTCGAATTTAAAGAATCACAAGAACCTCGAGATTCGCAAGATTACTTTAGGAATCGAAATACCGTTCGCTGGAATTTTGATGAACTTTATGAAGGAAATCTATTATGTGCCCAGTTCAGGAAGGCGTGGAAGGCGCTAAATTCTGATTATGATCAGATCATGGTCATATACAATTGCCGGACTCAGGAAGAGGCAGATCGAGTACAGGCTCATTTACGATCAAGTCTTCATATTCGAGATCGCGCACAATTCTATCTGCCTGGGCAGGAGTTCACGATAGTCATGCCGCATGAACGTCACGAACTTACCAGGACTTGCATAGATAGCTGTCTTGAAAGATTCTTGTCAAGGCATGGTCTGACTGCATCGTACAATTACCTTCTTACGGGCTCTACGAGGTTTACGGGTATCAAAGGTTCCAATAATCTAGGCAATGGTATTACCTTGCTATCTCGATTTTACACCCTGCCATAGCCAGAACGATGGCCCATACTGCACTTGAAGTCGGCTACTCTGAATCAGTTTCTGACTTGAGGCTCGATGCGTACAAGATATTTACAGATAATGACTGTTAGATATGTTTCTTATGTCTTCTGCTATCTAAGAGACGCCAATGACAATCCCCAAAGCACACATTCTGAATTCTATTTATACGACTATATCTGAGTTCCAATTTCTGAATATTTGAGCCTTCGGTATCGTTTGATACATACTTAGTCACAGAGAACAGCTTTACCTAGCGCTTTCTTCGTTATCGCGTTTCCCTTCTTCCTACCGGCCCAGCAAAGCACTTTCTGCTCGCTGTAGAGCTGATATTATCCTTAACTCCATCGAAAAATGGATGCTTAGGTCAATACCTGGCACTTGAGAGGATACGGCGGTTAAAACGCTTAGTATAAATAGGGTAAAAAAAATGTGGAAAGAGCTAAATACAAATTAAGGAATCGCAAGCTCACCAAGATTCAGAATGTTAATTTAAGAATTGAAGCAGCATTCGTTGGAATCTTTGACGTATTAAACGAAGGAAACTCATTATATTGCGCCCAATTCGGCAAGGTGTGGAGGGGGTTACATTGTGATTATGATCAGATAGTAGTCATACATAATTCTCGGACACAGGAAGAGCAGCTCGAGTTGAGGGTCACTTACGATTCAGACTTCATGTTTGAGGCCCGGTTCATTTTTATCTCCCTGGACAGTAGCTCGTAATAGTTGTCTGCCACAATCCTCGGGAGGTCACCGTCTTTGACATGTCAGATAGCCTTCGTGAATGTCCTCCTAAGTACTCATGATATCGCCGCATTATGACCCTTCTACTGGTTTCCGAATGTTTATGGGAAGATCGATGAAAAGGTACGTATAATAAGAATCGAAAAGCTAAACTAAACTATTGGTATCTGGTTGATTATATAAAAAGTGAAAAAGACTCTGTCGGAGGAATTGAATTTATTTTTTAGATTAAGAAGGCCACAAGAACTGAAATGAGACCCAATAAGCTGGGAATACTGGCTCGAGCAATGTACCCGTCACTGGATTGTTCTACTGCGGTCGAGCCTGGAGCGGCACTGCCTTCAGGAGCTGGTGCCGGACCCGGTGCTGGTGCTGGTGCTGGTGCTTTCGAGGGTGAAGGTGCTGGAGCAGGTGCGGGAGCAGGTGCTGGAGCAGGTGCGGGAGCAGGTGCTGGTCCTTGTCCTGGTCCTGGAGCCTTGGAGGTCTCGGCTGGAGGTGCGGGTGCTTTGGTCTCCTTCTCACATGGACATTCCTCAACAATTGTTGACGTAACCATTACAGTGGTCACCTCTCCATTAGGCAGAGTGGTGGGGCAAGGCTCTGTAACAGTCTTTGTGGTGTAATCAGTCGAGGTTCCCACTGTAGCAGGGACAGTAGAGTTTTGGATAGGAGCAGTAGAATTAACCAATGAAGATGGTGCACTGGTTGATGATCCAGCAGCTGTTCCGCTAGTTGTTGTAACGCCACTGCAAGGATCAGACGGTGATGCGGTTGGTGTAACTCCAAAGGCTTTGAGAGCAGCAGCAAGGGCAGAATTGGCATCACTAAACGAAAGATCACCAGTATCATCGCACGAGACAACTGAGAAGAATGCAGCTTGGACTGAGAAGAATCCATTTTCAACACTAACAACAGCAGCAGTAAATGTTGTGATACTTCGCTTCGCAAGCAAGGACTGTTCGATTGTAATAATTGCTGATGCAGCACCTGCAAGAGTATTAAAGAGGCCAGTAAGATCGCTTTGAAGAGTATCAACAGCAGAACTGACTGCCGGGCCATCACAAGAATTGGCGCCGCCAGCAGCTTGTATTGCACTGCTAACAGCGCTGAGGTTGCCTCCAACAGCATTCAGGTTGCTTTGAATTGCAATTGCATCTGAACCAGGAGAAGTGCCAGTGATGGATGTAAGCGCAGACGTGGTGTCTGTGACAATAGCGTCGAGGGATGATAATGCTGAAATCAGAGCTTGTGCTGGTCCAGAAATTGAACAAGTGGAGCTGGGGAGGGCTGATGTGCTGGACGGAGTTCTAGAGCTTCCTTCAGGACTGATTTGTGCTGATGAGGCTGACGAGGCCGGTGTCGAGGAAACTGGGAGTGAACTAACGGAAGCTGGCACAGGAGCTGACGAAGCAGGAGCTGACGAAGCAGGAGCTGACGAAGCAGGAGCTGACGAAGCAGGAGCTGACGAAGCAGGAGCTGACGAAGCAGGAGCTGACGAAGCAGGAGCTGACGAAGCAGGAGCCGACGAAGCAGGAGCCGACGAAGCAGGAGCTGACGAAGCAGGAGCTGACGAAGCAGGAACTGACGAAGCAGGAACTGACGAAGCAGGAACTGACGAAGCAGGAACTGACGAAGCAGGAACTGACGAAGCAGGAACTGACGTTGGTGCAGCCGAGCTAGATGCAGCAGCTGAAGAAGCGGGTGTGGAGCTTGCAGCAGGTGCAGAAGTGCTTTGGGCTGCCGTTGTCGAAGCTGGAGGGGGTGTAGCACTAGTACTGGCAGGACAAGCAGAAGGAGCGGCAGGGGGAGCTGCGAAAGTTCCACCATAGGCAGAAATTGCCGAAGAGTAGGCATTATTCACGCTAATGAAAGAATCAGCCACAGCTTGGACCTGGTCACAAGGAGTAATATCATAAATTGCACTCTCCAAGCTGTTGGTCCCTCCTTGCAAACTTGTAAGGTCGCTCAACACAATACTTCCAGTTCCGACATCGTTGAAATCGGTTTGCTTGCTGACAAGGTCGTTTAACAATGTGATAATATCTGGATTGGCTGCCAAAAGAGCAGCGTTGACTGCTTGAGAATCACAGTCGTCAAGAACTGAGCCAATGGCTTGCGCATCACTAATAACAGTGTTGACATCGTCAGAGATCTTTGACTCGTTCTCCTGAATAGCAAGTGCACCATTGATTCCCTGTGAGGAATCAAATCCCTCCACAGCACTTGAAGTAGTGTCAACATCAGACTTGAGTTGGTTGATGGCCGTTACAAGAGTTGCAACATTTCCCGATGCTGCAGGGCACGAATCTGCCTTCACACCTGCAGTCACAAGCAAAGCCAAGGTCAATAGAAGACCGCTTGGTGAAATCTGCTTCATTGTTCGACAGACGAGTAAATAGTGAAAAAACGAAGGAAGGGTAGTAAAAGCGAGGGACGTTAGAACGAAAGATTTCTGTTTACAATGACTTCCTCGGCCGGGTATATATACATGGCACAATTCGAGCTATTATTCCTTGCTTTGCGGGGAGTAGTTGTCGATCCTGGATATCCTAATGAAGGCATTCCATGTACCTCGAAGGGGAATCTCTTACCAGTGTGGATGCCGTGTGTCATGTTGGCATGTGGCCCCATCGAGCACTAGTTTTTTGTAATACTGTGTTATTTGGCATCCTTACCCCCCGGAATGGAAACATCTTGAATACCCTTTGTCTTAATTACTGTGAATAATTTGAGCATTTTCTATGGTTCTTGTCTCGGCTTGGAATGTATGATGGAGCGCAAAAAGATGCCGACCCCGCATTTTTTATGTCACGTCTTCGATCGTCGATCGCTGGTACCCCTTAAAGGGTTCTTTTCCCTGAAACCTTTTTGATCGGATCGAATCTCAAGAATATGAAATTATACATTGAAGTTAATATATACTTATGACAGGTATGCCTCGAATGTATCCCCCGGTGACAGATGTTTTGACGTGCATTGTATTAAGCTGTAGTCCGTCCTAGTTGCAGAATTGTACTTTGTCGAAGAGATGATGTTAAAACGGTCCCAGGACGGGTACCATTGTTTTTTTTTGGCTGCTTAATCATCGTATTAAATGATCGGCGTTCGGTTCTTTCCCAATTTCGACTCTACACGCCTATACAATAAATACGTCCATGACAACGCAAGAATTCACATAGCAACTATGTAGTGTATTCTAGCCCTGTTTGTTTTGGCCGTTAACAAGGTTTCTGATGATGTAGGTTCGTTATTCGTGACAGCAGCGATGGCTAGAGTTCAATGCTTCCTGCCGAGAGCATCGAAAGTGTAGAAGCGATTAGGCATTGTTTAAATGACTTGCTGGGTCTTCTTGTGTTTTGTACTTGAAAATGCTTTGTTTAAACGATGTATAGTAGTGCTTGCCAATTGCATGTATGTATGTAGAAATCCCCAACAGTTATCATACAGATAGCAAGAGGCCGTGTATCACGCGATGAGGGACTATTGTAGTAGGACAACTAAACAACTTGGTGCTCTCTTCATCGACACCATATTGAGTAGTATGCTTGGTTTATTTAGTCTATGCTCAACTAAAAGGGGGTTGATTCGATTTTCTCTATTTTGGTTTTCCAACGACTGGTGCTGGAACTATCGAATTCCACATGGGATGCAGGAGTCAATTTATGTTCTCAAGACCAAACGACAAAAATCAAAAACCCTTGAGGAAATCAACTAACTAGTCCTATACGTATACCATATGAACCACTATAACTAATGATTTACAAGCTGGCAAGAAATTGCTCTACCTCATGGTTGATAAGATCTGGATCCTCAAGCGCAGCTAGATGCCCGATATTTTCAAGCACAACAAACTTACTGTTTGGAATTGCATCTGCCATACGGCGAAGTTCTGGAACTGGAAAAGTTACATCTTCCACACCAGCCACGACTAGAACTGGTACCTTTATAGTCGATAGTAAGCGATGAGTGTCGGGACGCATTGGTACAACACTTTCCACAGCACATGCCATAGACTTGTAAGACTTATTCTCTCTTATTGCTGCCTCAACTTTGGCTTTCACTTCAGGTCTGGACTTCATAGTGGTCTTACCCAAGAATGCCTTTACAGCAACTCCAAACATGAACCATGGGATGCCTCTCAACACTCTCAAATTGAACACCATCAATTGGTACTGAATCGACTGAGAATAACCCGCAGCCGAGCCAGTACAGTTCATTAGAATAGCTGATTCAGTTCTCTCTGGATACAACGCAGAAAAGAGTCCTCCAACCATACCGCCCCAAGAATTTCCAATGAAAATACACTTTTCAACATGCACGAAATCCAGAGTTTGCAGCACACATGAGCAGCACTCAAACAGACTAAAGCCGTCCGTAATACAACTGCTCTGGCCATGTCCCGGGGGATCAATCACAACTAGTCTGTAGATTCCTGCGAAATGTTCGACTTGACCATCCCACATTGTACCAGACATGAGCAGACTTGACCAAAACACCATTGTAGATGGATGACTTATTCCATTTTCAGGCACTAAAACTTTAACATGCAAATCGCCCAACAAGGTTGGAATCTCGTGTATCTGCCAATTTAATGATGAGCAAATACTTCGCTTAGCAGTCATATTTCAGTGATATAATTTGATCAAACTTAAAGTGTGAGGGAACTTCATTTAATGCCGAGGACCTTCCCCACACTTTTTCTCCGGGTTCCGCAGAACAGTGTTTATCGAACATGTGACCTGTCTGATAACGGAACAATAAAACAACTTCATCAGTTCGCTTTCGAAATATTTTTATTAGTGCTAAGGTATGAGATTGAACTACTCTAAATGCAATGGAGAATATATATGAAGCTTAATTTTCAATCTGGAATGTATTTTCAGGAATAAGGGGCAATGGTTATCAGAACTGCAGGCAGTCACTGGTGACTTCTATTGAAATAAGCATCCGTCTTGTAAGGCTAATGCATGCTGCAGTGACCTCCTGATGAAATATCTCAGATGTCAATGCGCTTCTGGAGCTAGTGCTGGTAGTCTCAGGCCATGCCAGCTTCGTCTAGCTCGTGCGATAGTCCCCAATAACAGCATACTTGTTCTTCGCCAGAGTTATCTGTACTAAAACCCATTATTATATTGCCCATCAGTAATTGGCATGAAAATGGCTGAAATGCACGGGCGTAAGTCAGACAGATTCCGAAGAGCATCTTCCTTGTCTGAGTCATAGCCTACCGCGCAGTATTTATTCCTCATAAGAATTAATACCTAATCTAATCTAACAAGAGCCCTTCCAGGTTTAAGCTTCTGTTGGGAATTCTTGATTGTGGCAACATGGCCGGTTAAGTCGTTCTGGTACCGTTTCCATCATTTGCCCTAGATTCTACCAGCCTTGATAAGCTTATTGACCAGAGAAAGATAAATCGGAACAAGTAAACTCGTAAAGAGATCACTAACTTTTGTAGATAGCCTCCATGATAGTCGGGTCTCAACAGGAAATGTGTTGCTTGTAAGATTATCTTTATTTCATCACGAGAACAGTAGTACGAACCTTTCAGCATCATATGATTTACATGTTTTTAACCCTGAGTGTTCGACCTTCCTGATACCATTACAAGCATTGCTGTCTTTCTTTAGATTTATTTTTACCTTTCTGTACCATTTTTCACGGTGAATTAATTATATCAATGTACCACTCATAAAATTACTATCTGTCAAGTCCGGTTCTACAAGAGCGCCAACCCACAAAACACTTGTTGCTCGGAATCCAATTCAAGTTCTTGTTATTGTATGGCGAGAGCAAACCGAGCAGCAAGATAATAGAATTAAGCTTAAGGTTAAGGTACAAGTTCGAGCTGGGCCTGAATCCATTCATATATTTAATTCATCTCGATGATATATGTTCCTTGGTACGCAGTATGATTGTTTCTTGTGAAGCTCTGTGACACACACCTTACTGGATACATTTCAAAACAGTACATGAGAGTTGAATATCTTGTGCACAGTACGGAATATCATCAAAAAAACTGCTTGACATGATCGGAAAGATGATGTCAGATGGAATGAATTTAAGCTGAAAGCTAACATTAGGATTTAAGGTGATTACTAACGATAAGTAGCTCCTTAGGCTGGCTAACTTGCACATCTGAGAGAACTCGACAGACAATCTGGCTACCCGTTGCATTCAAAATGCAACAGCTTTGAGATCGATTGACATTTCTGCTGATCTATATTCCTGATGGTTGCAAGACTTTTCTTGACGATTGCACCTTGATTGGACTATTTGCTCCGTGATTGATGAACTTGGATGTCCAGCCTGGAGCTCTAGCAATGTATTTGGCGTAATATAGGGTATCGAAGTGAAGATAAATCGTTAGATTCGGATTTAGGTTAATCCAGAACCACTTGATCTCAATTATATCGGAGTGGTTGATTACATGGCAAAGAAAAGTCAGAGAACACTATAACCTAGTCTCGTAGGACATGTTTGAAGAATAGATCCACTTAAAACTTTTAACAGGTAGGACAGCAGATTAAACAAGATAATACGTTTAAACTATAGAGCTCAAGTATTGGTTACGGTAATGTCTCTTTCTATATCAGAGTCTATCTTCGATAGACAAAAAAAGAATCGCTTGATTTTACAAAGGGTTAAATGTCGCCTTGAATCACTGTTTGGCTTGCTCCAAATACTTGTAAACAACAGATAAATCTCTGCTTCCAAAATCCGAAGTCTCAGAAACGTTTTGGTAAATGGCAGCAGTCTCATTTCCAATTAGTAGAGGGAGATTAATGTCTTTAGCTACCTCAAGGGCTAACAACACATCCTTTTTCATGAGATTAACACCGAAGCCATCTTTATATCCATTTGAGCTTGGTGCTGTGGGAATTATTCCAGGTACAGGATTATTAATTTCTGATGACCATGAGCGACCGGTAGAGGCACTGACAATTTCAGCAAATTTATGAATATCCAGACCGAACTTGTTTGCCAGCTGGAATGCTTCGGCAGATGCAATATTGGTAACTGCCAAAAGGTAGTTATTGGCCAATTTAGCTGCCAATCCAGTACCAGGACCTCCACATGAGAAGATTCTACTTCCCATATGGTGGAGTATTGGCTTGAGCCCATCCACATCTGGCGAGCCTACCATAAAAGTCAGTGTCCCGTTCAAAGCGCCCACTGCGCCTCCTGACACTGGTGCATCGACAAATCGACCGAACCCATTTTCAGATACTTTTTTGGCTATATACAGTGACGTCTCGATATCTATAGTGGAACAGTCAATGCACAGTTTTAGATTTTGATCAGTGATCTCAGCTAGAATTTCTTCATAAACACTTTTGACATGCCGACCTTCAGGCAACATGGTGATTAATACATCAGATTTAGCAGCCACCTCACCAACACTAGAAGCTATAATGACATTATTTCCTTGAATAATATTTACTCTCTCGGGATTTGAGTCGTATGTCACCAAATTATCTTCAGTTTTTAGGCCATTCACTAGGTTCTGTGACATATGCACACCCTGAAAATTAGCATTCTATCTCATATTCTGCCTCGCACTTTACTTACCATACTACCAAGACCAATGAATCCATATGTCTTTGCTCGGTTAACCGATGTAGAGAATTTTCTGATACCACTGATTCTTAGCATTTTATTATTAGTATCAGTTATCACTTTTAAAAAAAATACTAGCTCTATCTGCAAATCTAGAAACCAGTTACTATACGCTCTAAATACAAGGAAGACAGCATTATATCACTCAAAATCTCTCTTTATCGTAATGTTCGGGTTAACGGAGCAACTAAGTGATGGCGAAGCTGTGTCTTGAGAGCTGATTTACGATTTACAGTCTATAATCGGGAATTTGCCTCTCTGACTCCTCGCTTCTCCCCCTCTTCGTTCCTCCTCACGCAAAATCTTACGGGAACGAGTTTCAGATGCTACGGCGGCAAAAAATGAGGGGTCAAAGTGCCCGGAGTGCGCATAGATAGCAGATTAGACTCTAAGCAAACGTGGGCGTCAGGAGGCCCTTCGTCACCGGTCTCGGAGCAGTCTCGATTACAGGCATTTCTCGGGGACCGCAAAAAGAAAGCCATTCTCAGATCGAAGAGGCGAGAAGGTATTGCTTTTGCTGATTTGATTCAGATTGATTGTAGAGTTAGGCGATGCACTGCGTTTGGAGAAAGAAAGAAGTGTATTACTGACTAACTAAGCGTAAACTATTCTCTAATAATATCTGAAGAAGTATGTGGTTTGGGCATTTTGAGGTGAGGAACTGAATCAATGAATCCAGCAGTTTTCCTAAGATGAACATCTGAAGCTGTATATCGTGATCTCCATTTTTGGACTCCTCCATATTGGAATACAAAGTTCTGTGGGAATCCAATGTCAAACGGTGCTGCATCTTCAATTTTATCAATTTCATCGTCAAAAAGCTCGATACTAAGAGCTTCAATATTAGCCTTTAGATGCTCCAGTTTGGAATGGCCCACGACTGGATAGACATAAGGATACTTGTGTCTGACATATGCCAGTGCTATACCGATAACAGTTGAACCCTTCGCCTCGGCAAGCTTATCAAGAACTTCAACAATTCTCTGAAAATTCTCGGATATCTCACCGACCTGTCGTTTATCATCTGTTGTCTTTACATCCTCAGGTGTTCGAAATAAGCCACGACCCACTGCACCCCATGGTGTCAAGGCCATCCCCTCTGCTTCAGCCATTGGCATAATTTCTCGTTCAAAATCTCTAACTGAAGCATTCCAAAGTCCCGAATAAACGCTAAATTGAGTCAGCCCATGCTGTCGAGCATAGTCATTGGCCTTTACTACGATCCATGCTGGGACATCGCTTGCACCAATATAGAGCACTTTTCTAAGTGCGACCAGATGATGCAAAGACTGCATCAACTCTGGGATTGATGTCGTATAATCCCACCAATGGACATAGAGTATATCAATATAAGTTGTCTGGAGCTTTCTAAGACTAGCTTCCACCGATACATGAAGACTCTTTGAGTGGTTTCCTTGATAATTCGTCTTGATGTGACATTCATCAGTCTTATAGAAAGAGGTGAATTTGGTTGCCACAACAATCTCATCTCTACATTTTCGTGATGCCAGCCATTCCCCTACCCATGTTTCACTGTCCTGATCTTGATAGTCACTTGCAGTGTCAATGAAATTCCCACCGTGTTTATAGAAATAATCGAGTATTTCAAATGCCGTATCTTTACTGCATTCGCCCATAAAACTTTTCCAAGCATCACCAAAGCTCAACGGCCTGAAGACCTGGGTCATGGATGAAGTGATTAAAAATGCATACAAAGAGAAGGACTATACCCTCTACCGTCAGGTTCTACAGATGTCTTTGGATCCATTTAACGAGTCATGGGGGCTGGAC